>JBBBDQ010001156.1:1335000-1682500 GCA_037127315.1 Ascarosepion bandense
ATTGAATGATGAAGGTCGTAAAAGTTGAGGTCTTCACCTCTTAACATTATTGTTTGGTGGCGCTAATATCGTTTTATATAAAGCCCATCAACTTGGTGCACACGACTCGCTAAGAAACTTCAAATATTCTAATAATACGACTGATGAAGAAAGAGTAAAAAAACCGAAGACTACAATGGAATAAAATTGCGACAATACCCAACGACTAACAGAGAATCCAGTGAAATATGGCCTTGTTTAAACGCCTTTAATAGAATTTGCAAATATTTGAAGAGAGTTAACCATACACTTAATCGAAATATTAGGAAATATGTTTTTTTTGTTTTTTTTTTCTGTAATGCGCTTCTAAATGTTTATCATCTGTTTCTTCTTCTTCTTCTCCTCCTCCTCCTTCTCGTTGACATTTTCTTTTCTGATTGCTTTCTTCTTCTCCTTCTTCCTCCGCCTCCTTGCATTATTTTTTTTTTTTATTTGGTTGTCTTCTTATTTTTTTCTTTACTTTCTTTCTATTTTCATTTTCTTCTCTGTCTGCTTGCTTTATTCTTGTTCCTCTTCTTCTTGTTCCTCTTTTTCTTCTTCTTTACCTGCTTTTTCTTCTTGCTATTTTCTCCTCCTACTCCTCCTTGTCTTATTTTTCTTTTCGGCCTACCTGCCTTCTTCCTCTTTTCAAATTCTGATTCTTGCCCTTTCCTCTTCTTTTTCTTTTTCTTATTTTCTATTTTCTTCGTCTTCTTTTTCTCCGCCTCTTTACCTCATCTTTCCCTTATCCTTCTTCCTCCCCTCCTCCTCCTTCTTCTTCTCTTTGCTTTTTTTTTATTATTCTCCTCCTTTTCGTTTTTTTTTCATCATCTTACTATTTTCTTTTTCGTCTCATCCTCTTCCCCTTCCTCGCATTCTTCTTCTTCTTCATCTTCCTTTTTCCATTTACTTCATCATCCTCTCCGTCGCCTTGCCTTCTTCTCCTCTTCTCTCTTCTTCCTCTTATTTCGGTTTTAATATGTGCTGAGTTTACCTAATTCTAAATCTCCCGTTTGCTACATAGAAGAAATGAGGTCCTTCATTTTTTTTTCATTTATTCGGCTTTTATATCCTCTTTCCTATTTAAACAATTTAGTTCGTCTGTTTGTCCTTCTTTGATTTTCTTTTATTTTAAAAGGGATAAAAAAAGAAGATATTTCATTCGCATTTTTCTTCTCACTCTACGTCCTTTTTTACTCCCAAGCCCGTAACCCCTTAATAACAACAAAGAAAACCATGACCATATTATCTCTAAACCAACCCCCAACCCTATGTGACACAATAATGCTGCCCGCTCATATATTTAGCTTTTAGCTTGAATTAATGCGTTTGCCCAACTGTTAGTTCGCTGATATTACAAATCGCGCGCGGGATTTCCGTTAGCTGTTTAGTCGACCGGTTGGTTGGTGGTAGGGTCGGATTTGTAATAGTGGCTTCAGGGAATGGCCTGGCTGGAGTGGCATGGGGTTTCAGTCCGGGTCAGGTGGATGGGCTGGAGGTCAGGGGCAAGCATCTGTTTATTTAGGTGCAGCTCATCTTCACCCATACCAACCTCCCATAAACCAGCCCCAAGTATTTCTTTCGTGTTGCTTGTTTTAATTTTATTTTAGCTGTTTTTTCCTTTTCTTCCCCACTTTTTTTTCGCCTTACGGTCCTTCCTCTGCATTCTCCTTTTTTTCCGTCCCGTTTACTGACTGCCCCGGGGTAAAAGACTCATCCATCCAACAAGACCGTGGTTATCGTATAAATGATTTTGTTGTTGTTATTGTGCTTGTTTTGTTGTGGTCGCCACTGTTATTGTTGTTTATTTGTTGCTGTCTCATTCTAATATTGCCTAACTCTGTCTTCATTTAGTTTTGTTTGCGTTGACATCCACATGTGCTTTCTTTCCTTCCTTTTACCGGCCGCCATGTTTTCTTATCGGTTAACTAATTTGTACTCCTAAAATATATGGATTTGCTTCAGTCCTTTCTTTCTTTTTAACTAAATAATTTACGTCAGTCAATATTCAAATTCTTAAATTCGCTCCTTCTCTCTTTACTTCTTTATTTATTTTAGATAAATAATTTGTATACTTCAATACGTCAACTCTTTCTTTTTTATATTTTTCTTTCATTCTTTCCTTAATTCTTTTTTATTTCTTACTTTCCTTCATATCTTTCTTTCTTTCTTTCGTTCTTCTTTTTTGATAAGTAATTTGTCTACTTCAATACTTATATTCTTTTTCCTTCCTTCCTTCCTTCCTTCCTTCCTTCCTTCCTTCCTTCCTTTCTTCCTTCCTTCCTACATTCCTTCAATTGTTTCTTTCCTTCTTTCTTTTTTCCCTTTCTTTCTTTCTTTTAGCGAAGTAATCTTTGGATGAAAATACTTCAATTGTTTCTTTCTTTCTTTCTTTCGTTCTTTCTGTCTTTCTTTCTTTCTTTCTTTCTTTTTAAAGCTAAATAATTCTTACTCCAAAAGTTTAGGCATTTGATTCAAACCATTGATTCTCTTTTTTTTTCTTTCTATTTTTCAATCTGCTTGGTGTTAATATCTGAAAATAAATTAACAAAAACCCTTTAGAAATGGCTAAAGAAGTTGCCGAAAGCACTTGAGACAACAGACACTACGGAGATTTTTTACTGCCCCTTAAAAGGAAAAATTTAAGAATATATATATATATATATATATATATATATATATATATATATATTATTATTATTATTATTATTATTATTATTATTAAATTACGAGTGGGCTTATGACGACAAAAATGACTGCAAAATATTTATATCGATAAATCGTAAAAAAAGATGGCGAAATATCTACATCGATATGCCGTCTAAAATGACGGCAACATATATGTTGATGTACCTACTACTGAGTATCATAAATTAAGACATAAGATAAAGAGCGAAATAATCCAAACCTTTAAGTGTGACAGGGGGTGGAAATCATTCTTTCAGGGGAAAAAGGAGGGAAGTAATTTTTCATGTGATCCTATGATTTTTTTCTTTTGAGGATATAAATCATATAGAAATTGTCCAAATGTTTTGTTTATCCGAAGGTTGTCGGCTCTTTAGACATTTTCGTGGACGAATATTATTTTACGTGTAACAGAGAGTATGTAATGTTATTTATGGTGTAATGTGTATGTATTATGTATCGCACACGGTAAGTAAGTTGCTAACCTGATACTTATATGTAACATTAAAACACACAAACCCCAATTCCTCTTACGACGTATAATCTCTGTTATGTCGTGAGTAAGAATAAATAACTCAACAACAGGAATAGGTTAATTGTTGTATTCCGTGAAAATAGTATTTACAAAGGTTATTAGTATCCAATACAAGAATAAGGGTTAATCGTCTCAACCGTCGTAAGACGTAGTATGAGCAATGGGTACTTCCGGGTCGTCACCGGAAGTCTACGACTGACTTGTCGATCGGCTGCTCGGCACACTCTCCTACGTAGATGCCACCATTACTTTACATAGTAATGGAATAGTCCATTATAGCCGAATAGGCGCGGGCGTCCCAACAATCTCTTTGATCCCTAGCTAATTATTACCAATCGCTGATACTACCACCCAATACCAACCCACCAATTGCAGCATCAAGTCAAACCACGTATTCCTTCAAATCCTTAAATGCACAACTCCAAACCAAGGCACCATCCCGTCCCTCGATGTTGAATAATTACTGACTAACGTTCCTGTTACTGAAACCTGCGATATAATCATTAACTCCGAAAATAAACATATTCAATTCCACCACCAGGTAGCAATCTCTACATTCCAAAAAGTCTCTTACATGCATACATTACCCAGGCTTCTTTTTACGACCAGCTCGACTGCAGCCACTTCCCCATCATCGAAATGTGGCCTCCCTTTGTCTGTTCTATAAATACTTTCATGGCTTCTGCTCAGACGAACTTAAGTCACTGATGCCTCCTCAACAGGTGTTTACTCATGCAACCAGACTGGCAACTGGGTCCCACCCATTCACAGTCAGGTTAGCCAAATGCAGACGACAATTCTACTCCTGCAGCTTCTTCTCTCGCACTTCCCGCCTGTGGAACTCGCTCCCGTATTCTTGCTTTCCTGACGGCTACAACCTCCAGAAATTTAAATGCAAAGTCAATACTCATCTACTAACCACTGGCTCTCTCCCCACCCCCGTATAACCTTACCTTTCTCTCCACCTATGCATCTGTCATCGCACCTGCTTTCTCAGCTTTCTATTGCTCCTTTCTAACTAGTTTGTACTCCTCACTCTTTTCTAATTAATCTTTTTACATTTATGCAGCCCCCTGAACATCAGTGGCGTTTCCGCATTGCTCGGGGTGAAATGATTAAAAAAAAAAAATGAAGGCCGAAATTAGACACAAACGGAGTAAGAATGGGTCCATAGTTTTCTAACACGTCATTACCAAACCTACAAGATTCGTCTGCTACGTTGATGATATTTTTACTAAGGACAAAAACGAAATCGATAATTCTAAAGATGCACTACAAAAAAAAATCCCTCTTCAATTTCATTTTAGCCAAAGTAATAATCTCCCGTTCTTAGACGTTCTCCTGGAGTCTCCTGATATCTCACTGATTGGAACTCAATTTGATCTCATTAAACCCACACAGAGACCTTCTAAACCCTTTCTGGACTTGTAGACAACACAAATATTATATCATCGACATTAAAAAAAAAAAAAGAAGAAAAGACTTAAAATAATGGAGGATTCATTTATAAAAAAAAGAAAAGCCCATAATATCAACTACGAACGCGCTAACAATATGCTTACCACACTTGATACGTAATACATACACACTACATCATACATAACACCATGTACATACTGTTACATGCAAAATGGCATTCATCCTTGAAAATGGTTAAAAGTATAGCCGAAAGCGATCGGATAAACAAAATATTTTGGACAAAGTTTTACATGATTCGTGTCTCCAAAAGAAATAAAAAGTCATAAAATCACATGAAGAATTACATAAAACCATTAACCATCACACCTGGTCTGTCATTTTTAATGAAACCTGCATAAAAGAGAGATTGCTGCCTAGATATAAAATATATTCATAACTATTCGACGACATAACAATTGCAAAAGAATCATGTAATAAGGCAATGTTAAATTGCAAACACGGCTCTCTAACCGTACTGATGAGCTGTGATACAGCGAAACAGATCTGTCTGCGGATGACTATTTACGTTTTCACACCCTGATTGAACACTCTGAAAGAATGGTAGACTTTGAAAAACAGAAGCTACTCCAGCATCTACGCATCGTGCATTCAGCAATGAATTAGAACACTCTCAGCTATTGGGCGTGTATAATGATAATATACACGCTAAAAAGTCTGCCTCCTTCTACCGAGAGCCCATAGCTCAGAGGTAGAATCGCCAACTGACGCCAATTCGGTCGGGTTTCAAGCCTGGGTAACAAGCAATCGGCTGTCTAACCGTACTGATGAGCTGTGATACAGCGAAACAGATCTGTCTGAGGATGACTATATATATATATATATATATATATATATATACTCACAAAGGTTTTTACTATAATCTTATATATTTTAGCACGGTGTTCAACTTCAGATTTTACTAAATTTAATTAACAAGAACCCGACACATTATTGCCAACAACGCTGATCAGAATTTCTTAAAACTCCCTAAAATTATTGGTGACTATAAACCTGGTTACATATACGGAACCATAAAAACTCATAAACCTAACTATCCTCTCCGCCCTATCATATCCCAAATTCCTACTCCTGTATACCAGTTAATTAAACATATTAACCATCTTATCACACCCTACCTTCCGAGTAAATACAGCATTAAGTCAACCCTAGAGGCAATCCAAATCCTCAAGAGTGAAAAACCTAACAATGAAATCATAGCTTCACTTGATGTGGAAAACCTTTTTAATAATGTACCCGTCAGTGAAACTATTGATATAATTATAAGAAATGTTTACAGTAATCCTTCATTACCCCCACTCAAAATTAATCCCAACATCTTAAGAAAAATTCTACTAGCTTGTACTACTGATAACACGTACATACTTAAACAAGAAAATAATAAATAGAAACTAAAAATCCTCGAAGCAATCTTTATTAAACAATTTAAACCTGGTTTGAATACAATCAATTTTGATATTTCCAATAACGTACTCAAATGTATGTAATCAGATCAGGGACCACAACGCCACTATTTTGTCACTGTCTTCGGTCATCCGCCACGGTAGGGATGGACTTATATTTTCAGTTTGATTCTCTTTATTGTTAATAACTTAAATGTTCTATGTTTATTGTGTGTTAATATTTACTCTTTGATAATGGCTTATGTGAGCCGAAAGCTTAGACCCGATAAAAAAATCACCAATTACTGTGAATTTTTGTTGTCTTTCAACGATATCACCATTAAGTATATCAGACGGTATGAACGGATCCTACACAAAATTAATAGACAAAACTTGTCTATGTTATTCAATGAAACCTGCATTAATATATATATATATATATATATATATATATAAAGGAAAACTCACTATGTCATTTAAATTGGTGTTGAGTTTTCCTTTATGAATATCATATTGCTCTGGGTAACATCCATTGAGCTCTATATATAAATATAACACTTAATATTTTATATTAAGTTGATCTTTTTGGATTATCCTCGCCGTTTACGGACTGGACATCTATAGCTATATATATATATATATATATATATATATATATATATATATATATTTACTTCTCTGGAGATTTTGGTTTTAGTGTTGATTTTTCTTGGATACCCAGTTCATTTAATCATTTTAAAAACCCATTCTGGCAAGGTGGTGATATTTTTCTAATTTTTCGCTCTTTTCACCTTATTCGATTTTGTGGAAAACTTTTTATTATTATTTATTCAATGATTCTCAAGCTGTACAAAGCTTTAGATCAACTCAAAGTAGAGGGCTACATATTAACAGACACAGCTGAAGCGAATATGCGCCGAAGATAAAAGTTAACCCTAAACTTGAACAAGTTATGATTGTAGTGATCAGGGAAGCAACCTCTTGAAAGTTAGTTTCGCAGGATAGTGAGAAGAAGATACTCGAGTAGAATTTACATCTGACCAAATGATTACTAAGGGGATGAGGGTGGTTACCTGCAATATGAATGGCCTGGCAGGTCTTAGCCGTGAAGTTTTCTATTGCTGGAACTAAATACGCTGACACTGTCTAAAAAGGACTCTTAAACTAGATAATAAAAACAAATGCATAGAAAGGACATTCTTCAATATAACTTGTCTCTTCAGAACATGAACAATTATGGCTCTCCACAGCTTTCTATTTACTGTGGTTCTTAGTAGCCTTTCTTCTTTTTGTTTAGCCTCTCGATTCACGTTTCAATATCCATTTAGACATACTCGTCAGATCAGTGCATTTCTATATCTCTCTTGTCTCCGCTATGCTTTGAGAGGGCCAAATTTTTCAAAACTTTCGTTCTCATTGTGTATCCAAAAATTTCTACTTTCTCTTTCTAATACTGAATATTCCGTTTGTTAATATTTTATTTACACTTTCTAGTTGCTTATTCCATTCTCGGTATCCTTCTGTAGAACCACATTTCTCCTGCCTCCACTTTTTTCTTCATCTCTGGTGAGATTCTCCAAAGTTAACTGCTATACAAGAGGACAGATATCACAGAAGTTCCGGATGTTTTTATTTTTTTATATCGAAAATTTCCTGTTTCTTAGTATTTTGTTTAACTTCTGGAAGGCATCTTTCGCTAATCCAATGCACGTTCGTATTTCAATATCGCATTTTCTATCCTTTATTAAAACATTTTCCACAAATTAAAGATAAAATGCGATGGTTAGAATGGCTCTTGATTAAACATAATAGACATTCATTGTCTATTATATTTAAAAATATATGTTTAAATAATTTATAAAATCTGCATATCTTCCTACATTTGTACTTTCTCCAATGTTATTCTGAACATAAATATCACAATCCTTGTTCTAATGGCATTGACGAAGCCGCACTGTACTTCTCTTGTTAATTTGCGCGGTATCCCTCATACAGAAACTTGAAATAAGTCCTTTTGTAAAAATTCTAGATTACATTGGATAATAAATACAATGTTTCAATAAGACAATTTAAAAATCGCAGCTTAAGCGACAATTTATCATTTACTAAATTTTCACTAATCAAATTTCGTGCAATTTTGGTAGAAAAGAGGCCCCAACTAGCTTCCTTGGATTTTTTTTTACAAAAGCTCGCATATTGATTTGTCAATACTATCCAATATAAATTTCCGCACGAGATACAATGTTTTCCCGCGCAGTAAAGTTGAGCCAGTTTGATACTTATATAAAATCTGAATTGCGTCTCTTGAACGAGTGAATTTTCAATTGTCAAAAGAATCCACGCCAGTCTAAGCTTCACCAATTAGAATGCGCCAACTCAGTTAAGTGCCATCCGTGATACACGCTTGGGCGATCATGTCTCGAAAGAGACATGACTGACTGGTCAGAATATTATCCCGCAGTAGGTTGCCATTGCTTTCTGCGGTAGACTGGTTTCCGACCAAGGCTATAGAACCCAATCTGTTCTGTTATTTAACCCATAACTGGAGGGAAGAGACGGATTAATACCTTTCCCAAGGGTATTTGCGCGTAAGTAAATGCAACGAAATCAATTGGAAATCGAACTCGGCTCTCCGATTTCTCGTTCCGAGCCGATATCCAATGCACCACAACGCACATCCTACTAAAGCGCCAACTCACTCAAACTAAATTGCCAAATTGAAATAAATAACTCTTTGAACAAACACACTACATTTCTTAACACAACTGTCCTCACATAGAATATTTTCTATCTAAAACATTCACTCAACAAAATAATTTAATTACACTTCTTTTTCTATGTGCCCTGTCCCTTCAGGACGTATGCGATCATGGCTCTCACCGTCTCCCTATCACTTGTGGCTCTTAGTATGTTTGCTCCTGTTACTCCTGGCAACCCCCGTTCCGTCATCCACCTGATCAGGCCCTGCAAATATGTCATCCGCTGCCTTCCTCTGTCTCTCTTTCCTTCTATGTGGCCAGTTAGTATCAGGTTCTCCAAGCTCTCCTTCCTCATTGCATGTCCCAGGAACTTCAGTTGTCTCTTCCTGATGCTCAGTATTAATTTCCTTTTGGTTGCCATTCTTTCCAACGTTGCTTGCATGCTCAGTCCACGATATCCGCTGCATCCTTCTGTAGAACCACATTTCCGCTGCTTCAAGTTCTTCCTGCATCTTCGATGATATTGTCCAGCATTCAGTGCCGTATTGAAGAACTGACATCACATAGCAATCCAGCACTCTTTTCTTTGTTTCTAGGGAAATTTTCCTGTGTTATTGCTTCTGGAACGCGTCCTTTGCCATGCCAATTCGCCTTCGGATCTCTGTGTCGCACTTTCCATCACCTGTTAGAACACTTAAATTATCTGTTTAAAATAAATTTCTTTTCAGCTGAAATTTTGCAGTCTAAGCGAGACAACCCTTTATTTTACTTTGAACATTTTCTTATCTAGACTCACACATCTGAATTTTCTAACGCATCTGTTTAATCTTTTATTACGTTGCATAATTTCTCATAACTGGTTTATTCTATTCATCACCAATGTATATTTTTGTTAATACAATTTATATTGTTATTATAACAATGTTGTTTTCCTTCTTTAATTACTTTCTCAAAATATAATATAAAACAGTGTATTTTGAACGAATATTTGTCCATGTTTAATACTGACCCAAAGTTCCTCTACCAGTTCTATTTCTGCTTCAGGATGCATTCATCAGGATTCGGATCATTAGCTTAGTTATGTGGCTCATTAAGCTGATTGTCCGATGAAACTTGCTTTGCATCTGATTTATTAGGTAATAAGGCGAAGATAGATCTACTGAGGTCGTCAGGTATGTCAGTCAGTTAAGTGCCATACGTGAAACACGCTTGTGCGATCATGTCTTTTTCGAGACATGACTGACTGGGCAGAAGATTATCCCGCAGTAGGTTGCCATTGATTTCTGCGGTAGATTGGTTGCCGACCAAGGCTATAAAACCCAATCTGTCCTGTTATTTAACCCATAACTGGAGGGAAGAGACGGATTAATACCTTTCCCAAGGGTATTTGTGCGTAAGTGAATGCAATGGATTAAATTGGAATTCGAACTCGGCTCCCCGGTTTCTCGTTCCGAACCGATATCCACTGTACCACAACGCACATCCGGTATGTCACCACAATCAAATATTTAGTTTATTACTTCTGTTATCTTGTCGATGCCGAAATTGCTTAAAGCTAAGTCCATTTTTTTCATAATCATTTCGCCCCAAGCAAGGTATTTTACTGCTACTGTTTTGAAGGGGGTTGCATAGGATAAAATTTATGAGAAAGAGTGACAGGTTATAGGGGGTGTCAGGAAGTGGGTAAGAGAAGGATGAGAATACTGATGAGAGTAGAGTGGACGAAGAAAGGAGCATGAGAGAGAGGATGCAAATTAGTGAGATAGGAGATGACTATTGACTTTACATCTAAAATCTTGGATATTGTAACTGTCGGGAAAGCAAGTAAATGGAAGGAAATTCCACAGTTGGTAAGTGCGAGAAAAGAAGCTGTAGGAGTAGAATTTGTGTTTACATTTTATTGGTTTCACAGTAAAAGCGTGGGACCCAGTTGCTAATCTTGTTGCTCGAGTAAATTCATATATAGGGGTCACTAGTGAGCTAAGTTCATTGGAGGAAATGTCGTAAAAGTATTTGTAGAAGAGACACAGGGAAACCACACTGCGTCGGTGAGAAAGTGACTGTCGGGTCAATCACATTACAGATTCTCCGTTGAATTTTGTCAAGGACCCCTAGGTGGATAGCAGGAGCACCCGACCAGATATGGCAGCAGTATTCAATGCACGGGCGGATGCTAGCTTTATATATGTGCAGGATTGTTTCAGGCGGAAAAAACTTCCTGGCCCTACACAAAGAACCGACTTTCATTGCAGTGGATTTATCTATGGATACTATATATTCCACTTGAGGTCTGTTGTTTATTTTGCAAAGCCATTTAATCCTGTGCTTTTTTCATCTTCATTTGAATAGTGCACATCATACGTTAAATTTTAATATTTTTTAACCTTCCATATGCATTATTTGTCTCTCTCCGTCTCTCTCTCTCTCTCTCTCTCTTTATATATATATATATATATATATATATAGTGCTTAATATAATGAGTATTAAAGAGCTTAATATAATTATATAGTTAAGAATTAATTGTACATTGAGACACGTAAATTTCTATGTTTCGAGATAGATTCTCATCATCAGGAAATGTTACTGTTGGTTGTGCAGATGGTTTACATTTAAAAAAAAATTAAATGTAAACCATCTGCACAACCAACAGCAACATTTCCTGATGATGAGAATCTATCTCGAAACATAGAAATTTCCATGTCGCAATGTACAATTAATTCATAACTACATAATTATATATATATATATATATATATATCATCATCATCATCATCATCAAGAAATAGTAATATTATGTATTCGCTCCGCCTTTAGAGTATTTTCTTCTCTATTTTTTAATGTGTTTTTCTTTTACTTTTATTTAGCCTGTTGATAAGCACATCTTTGTCGTGTTAATTATTTTATTATGTTGCGTACACGTGCTTTGTTTATATTATTCATCCTTTCAATATCTGGTAACTTTCATTGTGTCATTCCTCTTTAGCTTACTAACTTTTGTTTTCAAATTCTATGTTTAGTGATCTATACTCTTTTACACTATTTGTCAGTGTTTTATTCTTCGCTTTTTCATCCTATCTAGATTTTGCCTGACATCCAGTTTTTTCTCTTTTTTAGTGGAATGATCTGATTAGTTGACATCCCTAGAACTTCTCTCAACGTGTTCCACTTTTAATTTGTTGTCGCGATGAAGCTATATTTGTTTTTGACTCAATATATATATATATATATATATATATATATATCTTTTGCCATTCAGAAATGAATCGTGTTGCGGTTCAGGTGTTCTTTTTGTATGTTTTAGTTTTCATAATTTTAATATGGCACGACAGAAAGACGGTCGCTCACACAGACTTCACTTGTGTTAGTTTTACAGTTTAAAACTGCGTTTCTGAACGTTTTGTTTATGGTTGCATAATTAGTTTCGTTCTTCTGATCGCCCGCAGAGCTACTCCATGTCCATCAGGAGCTTGGGAGCCCCGGAATATAAACGTTGGTAATTTCTCCTACACCAATCATTAATCATTCCCAGTGCTCTTTTTAGGTTATTAGTTTAGACTTTAAACCATTTTAACTTTTTTAAAAAATTGTTTCACCTAAAGCAAATTAATAAAGTCTTTAAGACGCAAGGAATTAATCAGTCTTAGACAATACGAGAAAAGAAACAGTATTAAAGACAAAGAACGAGAAACAGTAGATAACAATTGACATTGCATTAATATATATATATATATATATATATATATATATATATATATATGTGCGTGTGTGTGTGTGTGTGTGTGAAAAGTGTATGTATATAATTATAAATATCAATATATATATATATAAATATGTAATTTGTTATATATATTACATTGTTTACATATTATATATGCGTTGTACTTATTTGAAAGCGCTCAATATCAGTGATAGAGCAAACATATTCATATAGATAGGTGTGAGTTTGTAACCCTGGGTTTCACGCTTTTGCGATCGTCAGACAAACTGATTAATTAAAAAAAAAAATTGGTTATATTCGTGTATTTTTGTGGAAGTGTGGAAAAAAATCTGTCGTCACGACAGACGCAGACATACACATATATACATTTGTACAGCCATCAACGCGCACAAGGACACACACACACATGTACGCGCGTTCGGTCACTGAGGCCTAAACATACACATGCGAATCGTGCGGGGTTCGGTATATATATGCATATGTAAGCCGTTGCACACATACACACTCATTCGGTTGGCATATTCGAATGGCGTGTAGTGATATCAACGCGCGAATAGTTGTCGATTTCTCGTACGTACACGTCACGACAGACGCAGACATATATATACATATACATTTGTACACCCATCAACGCAAGGACACACACGCAAAAGCGTGAAACCCAGGGTTACAAACTCACACCTATCTATCTATCTATCTATCTATCTATCTATCTTATAAAATTCATACAAAATTTAATTTGTGAAAGATGTTAAAATACGAATTTGCTTAAGACGAAATTCTAGCCAAACTCTATTACGGTGGCGGAGTCCCTGAGAGGTTTATTTCAAGAAAGTACAAAGGTGGAATAGCTTTCAACAACTCAAAAATGAATGTTAGAGAATTTAATTGATAATTGAGCTTGCACCTCGTTAAGAGAAAGCCAAGATATGCTTGAGGAAAGTATAAGGATACTCATAGCAAGAGCTGTCAAAAACTACATACATCCGCCAAGGAAATACTGCCATCATCTTGGCGATTAGCAAGTAATGATTAAACTGAGAATAACTTTGATGAATTGACCGCTTTTTTATTTATTTTTTTATTTTATTTTTTTTTAGTCATATTACCCCGAGCAAAGCGGTAACGCCACTGAAGCGCAGGGGGCTACATAAGAATGAAAAGATTGGAAAAGAGAAAGCCGGAAACCACATCCTAAACAAGGAACATGGGGTAAACCTCTTCACCTGTTCAATAGACGTGGGTGGAGTGTGAACCGGGCGATAGTTTAGTCTATCTACTTATTTATTTATTTATTTATTGCTTTTGGATAATAAATATTAAATTTATATTATAAATAATGATATGTTGGGGGAAAATAGTGTGTTCAAAAAATGTAATGACGTAATGCAATCTAGGGAAAGTAATTCAGTATTTGGCATGTGAAACTTACGAAAAAAATTTGTAAAAAGGAACGGAAAAGCAAACAGACATTTTATCTCATACTATATCGAACCTAAAATATATTCAGTTCGTGCCAGTCATGGGGCCAATCATTCCTAGATGTTTCATTCGAATCTATCCAGCGAGATTTGAAATATCTTGACCACGGACAGACATTCTAACAAACAAAAGGGCTAACGCGACCGAATACAATACATTCTCCTTATGGGAGAGGTAATAATAATCAGTTGTGAATAAAGAATATCATTATGGGGTCAGGTGAGGTAGTAAACGACCCTAACTGGTAAAATTATTGCTTAGGTTAGTCAGCGTTGTGGATAAAATTAACCATTTGGCGATCTCAAAAGAATCAAAAATTGATTTAAATTTTAGACCATATTGGATAAAAGTGAGCCTCATCTTTCCTTAGAAACAATGTATATTAGGTGGTTCAAAGAAGACGTGGTTTAGCAATATTTTGTTTTAATTTTAACGCCTGAAACACAAAACTGCCGTCTTTTAATCAACCGAGAGAATCTTTTCTTTTCTTCCTCCATTAACATGACTGATGCTTAGCTCCCGGAGAGTGACCTATTGCGCAGTCCAGGGCAAACGTTTTCCGCTGATATTTTTTTTAATCAATTCACCTGAAGCAAGACGACAATGCTCGTAAGACGCAAGATACTATTAGGGATGAGAGAAAATGAAAATAAATTGGGAGCAGCCAAAAAGATATAAATACATACATAAAAAAAGGATAAACCTCTACTTCTGTTAAAAGATAATGGTGTAATTTGAAGTTGGCGATTGGTGAACCTATTTACTAATTAAATCAATTGCTAGGTCTGCTGCTACGAAATTTAATTCCCGTTATTGCGCTGGAAACTTTCTTGCACATTTATAAGCTTGCCATTTATCAACTCATAGAATAATGCTGTCTCATTTGCTCTGGTTCTTCTGCTATGTATTTTGCGGTTTTTGAGAAAATACAAAGAAGAATCTGCAATATTATCGGTTTTGACCTGGCATCTTGACTTCAGTCCCATTCCCAGCGTATCGCACATTTTCTTTGCCGTTTCCATAGATATTTACATGGTAATTTTTCTGATTAGCATTCTTCTTCGCTATAAATACTTTACAAATTCAAAAGCAGTAATAGATTGGCGACAAGATCTCATCTTTTTTGCAGTGGAAATGGTTTACTGTAACCGTATGTTTTATGTTAACAGTTTCTTCTCTTGAACTTCGACGCATGGGACTCTTTTACGCCATCTTTATTTTCAGTTAACTTTGAACTTCAAAAATTTAAATCCAGTATCAATCGTTAGTTAAATGCAATGTCAGTTGTTATCTTGTCTTCTTTTCTTTAACTGTTCTCTTTCTTTAATAATGTTTTTTTCTCATGTATTTTTTTACATTCCGTATCCCCCCTTGCAGTTTAGTGGCTTTATTGCCTTGCTTTTGGTGAAAGTATAGTTATTTCCTGGCATAAATATTACAATTTTGAGAAGGAACAAAATTTTCGAAAACATTTGGAACGGTCACTTAATCGTTGAAAATATTTGATTGCGGATAAGGTAGAGTTTCCTGGCCCAATTCATTCAATTTCTGTATCGTTTGCTGCATTGCGACCGAGCATTGTCGTGCAGGAGAATTAAGCCTTTTCTTTTGACTAGTTCTGGACACATACCTGCAATTTCTGATCCATTTGAACGATTTCTTAGCAATAATTTTCAGGTGTTATTAATTCACCAGAATGCAGAAATATGTAGTGAATCAATGAAGCTGTAGACCACCAAACATTTGCCATGACTTTTTGTTTTTGGTGAAACTTCGGCGTTAAGGAACTGTTTCCTTTTGTTTCAAACATTGCCATGAACGCCGTCGGCTATTACAGAGAATACTTTTTTCAATCATCTGTCTCGACGGGATCGAGAAATGACTAATTTTTTGCGTAAAAAAAGAAATATTTATGAGGATGTTATTTTTTCACTCAATTTCTATTGTACCCATTTGTTCAGCTTCTTAGACGTTACAGATTTGTTTGAAGTTTCAAAAACTGATCCAATACTTCCACTTACCTCTCTTGCAAGGTTTCAGTTGTTGTTATGCAAGAATACCAAAGAAAAAAAAGGAGAACTTTGACCTGTTCCATCCAGTCTGCCTTATTCAGTTGAACTTGCCCCAAACGTTTATCAGTTATTTTGGTCGCATAAAAACAAAACAAAACTAAAGAAGCTATCTCTGGAAAAATTTCATTCTCAAATAAATAGCAAATACAAAAGTCCGTCGAACGTGGAAGCTCAAGGACTGGGACTACAAAATTACAAACAAAAATTTTTAATCATTTCACGCCAAGTAAGGCGGTACAGACACTGATGTGCAGGGGACTACATAAGAGAGTTAATGTTTTACGCAAGAGAAGAATGAAAACAAAGACGAACCAACTACAGGGGGTGAAAGAAAAAGGGCAAGAGAAGGATGTGAACACAGGAGTGAAGACAGTTGAGAAGGTAGAGAGAAAGGAAAAGAACAAGATACATGGGGTGATATAGAAAGGACTAAAGTTAAGTGGATAAGAGATAGGAATTGACATTGCATTTAAATTTCTGGAGGTTATAACCGTCAGGAAAGTAAATATATGGAAGGAAGAAAAAAAAAGCGAGGAAAGAACCTGATGAAGTAGAATTTTCGGCTGCATTTTCTTTTGATCATATCACCCCGAGCAAGGCGGTAACACCACTGATGTGCAGGGGGCTACGTAAGAGTGAAAAGATTGGAAAAGAGAAAACCGGAAACCACATCCTAAGCAGGGAACAAGGGATGAGCCTCTTCACCTGTTCAATAGACGTGAGTGGAGTGTGAACCGGGCGATAGTTTAGTCTATCTACTTCAATTACTCCAGTTTGGTTGATCAGACTGTAAAAGGGTGGGACCTTGTTGCCAGTCTGGTTGCCCGAGTAAATTCTTGTGGAAGGGGCACCAGTGACCTAAGTTTGTCAGAGCAGAAGCCATAAAAATACTTATAGAAGAGACAGAGGGAAGCCACATCCCGCCGATGAGAAAGTGGCTGAACTGCACCAAATAACAGAAACCACATCATTTGACGACTTTCAACAATAGCGAGAACATATTGTGTAGATATTACTTGTAACTCGAGGAGCGAATAATGATAAAATCAATATATTGATATTTCAGCTTATTTAAAATAAATAAAGATAAAAAGGAACCATCAATACTGGAAAGAAAATAAAAGTTACTGGTGTTGAAAAACAGATTTTCCTGAAAAACAATTTTAACAGAGGTTATATAAAATTGATCTGTAGTACTGGCTGCTCGCTTAATAAATGAAGAATGTTTTCATATACGGAATCGGCTTAATTAATATTAACATATAAGGTGATACATATAAATGTAATATATTTTTGTAAAAATAAATTGATAAACAGAAAGGAAAATTATATATGAATCAACCTAATAGCAAATAAATTAGTCATCAGGCCGGTAGAAATATATATACGGTTTATTTAAAAACAGAATAACTACTCAAATACGAGTATCTATTAAAAATAATGTTCAACAGAAGTTTCTAGAGAAAAAATATTTTTTTAAAATAATTTCAGCACAAGCAAGGCGGGACCACCACTGGTGCACAGGGGGTTACAGTGAGAGAAAAGGGAGGATAGAGAAGCTGTTAAAGAAAAAATAAAAAGGGATGAAATTCAAAAAGATAGAAAATAACAATTGATCTTACATTTAAGATTTTGGAGATTGTAGTTATCAAGAACGAAATTAAATGGAAGGGAGTTCCACAGTCGGTAACTGCAGGAAAAAAAAACTATTACAGAAGAGGGTGTTACGATTTCTTAAGGTAAAAGGGTAGGACCAGGAAAAAAGTTCTTTAGAGCAGCTGCCATGAAAATAGTTGTAGAAAAGACAGAGAGAAGCCTCATCACATTTGGTGAGAAATTTACTGAAGTTGAGATGCTAAGTCAGGGTCGATTATATTGCAGACCATAATTTGGATTTTGTCGAGAATCTCGAGAGGAACAGCAAGAGCACCCAACAATCTAAGGGGTAATAGCATTTAATGCACGGACATATGGTGGTTTTATAAATGAGCAAGATAGTTTCTAGTCCGACACACTGACTCAACTTTTCTAGGAGTAACTGCAGCTATAGTAGCGATGTATTTGTTCCATTTCAGGTCGGTTGAGAAAATGAAGCCAAGGATATATTTTCGAACAAAATGCATATGTACAAAATAACGGAAAAAAAAAAGAAAATTTCACCCAAAATACTCTTTTCTTTGAGGACAACATCGATGCGGATTCATACGTGATTGACTCTTCCGATCAGTTGATTCATTTTTTTACATCCAAGATGGACTTCTTGCCGTGTCCTCCTCATTATCTTAGTGCTTGTTAATACTCCTCTCACGGCAATGCCTCAGACGCGATTTTTCGTCTAGCAAATTGAAATCAGAAGAGCTACAAGACAATGTTCAAGTTGAGGTTGGTGATATTATTGCAAAAGTTCTCGTTATCTATTGCTCTGTTTACCTGACCCCATTCAAGAACCTTAGGTCCGTGTCACTGGGCGTTGGGTCTAAAGCCACAACAAGGGTGTAACTTTTTTAATTCATTTTTTTTTTTAGCTATTTCATTTACCACAATGGAATCTGCTATGAGAATGATAAATATTACCTTTCATTGATTATCTGCTAACGGTGTGTTCACAATTAGCAAGTACAGACTTTATATACAAATATTCAGCAGAAAAAATATGGAAATTACTTATCCTTTGACGGTTAAATAATTACACTCATTTCTCGCTATGTTCAACTTTACGTTTAGCATTTTTTTCCCTTTTGGTTTTCTTTTTTTCGGCTTCAAATGAAATAGTCATTCTTTCTTTATTTTTTTAATTTTTTGTTTATTTGTTTCATTCTTCTTTTTCATGACGTTTATTTTTTTTTATTTCTTTCTTCATATATTCTCGATTTTGTAATTGTTATTCCTCTAGTTTAACAGTTTATCAATTTTTCTTTTTTTAACTTCCAACACCCATTTATTCATTTCAAATTGAATAATTTGTTTTAATCTTCATTCTTTTTTCTTTATACTAATTTTTTCAATTTTTCTTTTTCTTTTACACGCTTTCGTTTATTCTATAATCTTTACATGTCCAACATTATTCTTTATTTCAAATTTAACAAAATATTAGAGTTTTCATTTTTCGTTTATTTTTATTCGTCATTCATTCATTATTTTTTCTTTCTTTCATTCTTTCTTTCTTTTTTTCATTCTTTCTTTCTTTCTTTCTTTCTTTTTTTCCCTCGTTTTAGGCTCATCCACTCACATTTATAATCTTGTATATTTTCTCTCTACTTGTTCTTTCTTTCTTTCTTTCTTTCTTTCTTTCTTTCTTTCTTTCTTTCTTTCTTTCCCTCGTTTTGGGCTCATCCACTCACATTTATAATCTTTCTTGTATATTTTCTCTATACTTGTTCTTTCTTTCTTTCTTTCTTTCTTTCTTTCTTTCCCTCGTTTTCGGCTCATCCACTCACATTTATAATCTTTCTTGTATATTTTCTCTCTACTTGTTCTTTCTTTCTTTCTTTCTTTCTTTCTTTCTTTCTTTCTTTCTTTCTCTCGTTTTCGGCTCATCCACTCACATTTATAATCTTTCTTGTATATTTTCTTTCTTTCTTTCTTTCTTTCTTTCTTTCTTTCTTTCTTTCTTTCCCTCGTTTTCGGCTCATCCACTCACATTTATAATCTTTCTTGTATATTTTCTCTCTACTTGTTTCTTTCTTTCTTTCTTTCTTTCTTTCTTTCTTTCTTTCTTTCTTTCTTTCTCTCCCTCATTCATATTTCAATTTTAGATATTTGTTTTCGTCTTCATTTTTCCTTTTATCTTTATCGTGTCTATGCTTTTTTTTCTTTCAATCTTTTATTTTTTCTTCGTTTCTTATTTGACTTACTTCTTACATATTTTTTTTTATTAATCATATCACCCCAAGCAAGGCGGTAACGCCACTGATGTGCAGGGGGCTACGTAAGAGTGAAAAGATTGAGAAACAGAAAGCCGGAAACAACATCCTAAACAGGGAACAAGGGGTACCTCTTCTCCTGTTCAATAGACATGGGTGGAGTGTGAACCGGGCGATAGTTTAGTCTATCTACTCCAACTGAAAAAAAAAGAAAAAAAAGAAAAGAGTGAAAAAGTTGGAAAAAAGAAAGCCGGAAACCACATCCTATACAGGGAACAAGGATGAGCCTCTTCGCCTGTTCAATAGACGAGGGTGGAGTGTGAACCGGGTGATAGCTTAGTCTATCTACTCCAATTGAAAAAAAAAGAAAAAAAGAAAAGAGTGAAAAGGTTGGAAGAGAGAAAGCCGGAAACCACATCCTAAACAGGGAACAAGGGATGAGCCTCTTCACCTGTTCAATAGACAAGGGTGGTGTGTGAACCGGGCGATATTGTTACTGTAGCAATTTGTTTATGCCTTAATTTTTAAAGATTCATATTTATTTCTCTTTTTTTTTTCACTTGCTTTTGTTTTGTTTCGTTTTGTTTGTTTTCTTTGGTTTTGTTTTGCTTTTATTTTTATTTGTTTCGTTTCTTTCTTTTCATTCTGTTATGTTTTCTATTTCAAATTTAACAGTTTTGCTATCGTTTTCAAATCTCGTATTGCCCCAATTTTTCTCTCTTTTTAATTTTCACGCCTAACGTCCATTTTCTATTTCGACTTTAAGAACTTATCCCTGTCTTCATTTATTTTCCTTTTATCTTAATTTTCTTTCTTTCTTTATTTCCTTCTCTCCCTTTCTTCGATGATGACGTCTTTCCTTTAAACCCATTCTTGTCCACTGTCTTTTCCCTCGGCTTGTCTTCCATATTTTCACTCTTACCATCGTCTCATTTTCAGGAATATTGCAAAACGCCACTTTCATTTTCTGTGTTATCTTTTTTAAGAATCGTTGAGAGTCTTATCTATAAGACATGGAACAAGACTATTCTGAACTTCAAAGAGAGATCAGAAAGAATAACAGAAAGAAGAACCAACAAGATAAACACAATCCAACAGAGAGTCATACAGATGTCCGAGCATGCGCAGAAACAGACTCACACACACCAAATGACATGCAGACGGACAATTCTTTTGTCACCCACCCCGTTTTGCGTCCAGGGACAATCACAGCAGTTGGCCAAGCTTAAGTGGAACGAAAGAAATCATTGAGATTGTTGAATGGGACAAGACAAGATGGAGTTCGGCTGAAGTGGAAACGGTGCATATTTTCCAACAGTGGCAAATGAGAAAATACGAAACGAAGGAAAGAAAGTAAACGGAATGATGGCGGAGTGAATAGGGAAGGAGGTATGGATCTTTGCAATATGCAACCGCTCAAGTTATTGTTATTAACGCTGGTGGTGATATAGTGCCTCAGATTTTGTGCCTGTCTCTACACTCTTCACCTCACGATTCCTCTCCCATCTCATTTTTACTAAGTCTTCTGTCTCACTCTCGTTATCTATCTCTCTATCTATTACTCTCTCTCTCACTTTCTCTCTATTTATCTATCTATTTATCTATCTAAATATATTCGTCTTTTTAAATTTATACATCTATCTATCTATCTATCTATCTATCTATCTATCTATCTATCTATCTATCTCGGTTTGTTCTCTATATTTCTCTCTCAGTTATCTATCTATCTATCTATCTATCTATCTATCTATCTATCTATCTATCTATCTATCTATCACAGTATTCAGATCAATCTGTCTATTTAACTCTATCTATTTTCCTAAAATTTTATACATATCTATCTATCTATCTATCTATCTATCTATCTATCTATCTATCTATCTATCTAAATATCTTTATCTATTTAAATTTGCAATCTATCTATCTATCTATCTATCTATCTATCTATCTATCTATCTATCTATCTAAATGTCTTTATCTATTTAAATTTGCAATCTATCTATCTATCTATCTATCTATCTATCTATCTATCTATCTATCTATCTATCTAAATGTCTTTATTTAAATTTGCAATCTATCTATCTATCTATCTAGCTAGCTATCTATCTATTCAGGTTCTTTATATATTCTTTATATCTCTCTATGTTCTATATTTCTATCTCAATTTCCTTAACTCTTTCTCTCTGTCTAGCTCTCTATTTTAGTTTGTTCATATATATATATATATATATATATAGTTATCATATTTTTTTTACTTATTCTTATTAATAGGTTTAAATTTTTTATTTATACTTTTTCTAAAATTTCCCATCTGTATATTCCTTTTTCCCTATAAAATTATACTTTATTTACTTTCCGTCTTTCTTTGCTAGAAGCCTCCCACGCAAACACTGTGTTATGTCCTCCATTTTTCTATTATACATTCTTCAAAGTCGCCTCAATACCTGTATATGTCTTATTGTCTTTTTCAGTTTCTCTTACATCAACTCTAACCCTCTATAAATAATTGATAGACAGATATCTATAAACAGATATATCCTTGAAATAGTTATCTTGAATGAACCCAACATGAACAATTTCGTAAATTATCGAATGATTTTATTCTTATTTACCATAACTTGTGTAAGAACGAATCTACACGATATACTTTTACACAATGACGATTGTGAAACTTTGAAAGTGGGGGGGCACTCAGGGACCGAGATTTTTCTGAGGAGGAGGGGAAAAAACTCAAGCAGCGTCTGCGTACTTCTGAGATATAGATATTCGACGTCTGGGAATTTGGTGTCGATTGTCTTCAGTAGATGTGAGAAAATTACTGCCCAATTCTTTCTCTCGACCATAAATAACTGACTGCCTATGTATCTACATAACAAGTTGGGAACTTTATTTTTAATTCACGTCTTTCTTCAGATATGGAAATATGACTATTAATTTTCTTTCCCTCCCTAACAACATGTCTGTTTCTATCTATCAGGTTGTTTTATTTTGTTTATTTTTTCTTTCAAACTAGTCTCTGTGTGTTTCTTTAAAAATCTAAAGGAAAAAGAAAATGCAGAGGGAAAAGTACTGAAGATCAAATCTTATCAAAATCAGAGACTGATCAAGATTATAAAAAGTGTGGGGGAGTAAACCGCGCTGTTTCCACATTTCTGGCGAAGTTAACTGCGTCATTGTGGACTTTTTCACAGACGGTCGGACAATTTGAAGGTGCTTTTAGCATGAAACTTACTATTGCCTCGGGATTTTGACTGCGATGTTCATATTTACATAGGCTCTATCACTGATGTTGAGCACTAAACTATAAATATAGCATAAAACTATATTGCATCAGACACACACACACACACACACACACACACACACACGCGCCTTCATACATACATATATATATATATATATATATATATATATATATATTACACGCTAAGAGTCTGCCTCCTTCTTCCGAGCGCCCATAGCTCAGAGGTAGAATCGCCGAGTGACGCCAATCGGTCGGGTTTCAGTCCTAGGCAATAAAAGCAATCGAATGTCTAGCCGTACTGATGAGCTGTGATACAACAAAACAGATCTGTCTGCTGATGACTATATATATATGTCTATTTTTCTCGGTTCATATCTATCTATCTGATTCATGAAAACATACATCTATCTATCTCTCTATCTGATTTATGAAAACAGCCATCTATCTATCTATCTATCTATCTATCTATCTATCTATCTATCTATCTATCTATTTTCCGTTACACATTAACTAATCTCTTACTCTTTCTTCAGCATTTCCATTGTCTAGTGTAAACCAAACATGTCTAACTTTTTCATTCGGATGAATAAAATTTTCTTCTACCTTTCTCTGAAATTACTGGAAACTTCATATAAAACTTATATTTGAAATTTAATAACCTAACAAAGATCTATGTCTCTATGTCTCCTTAAATTAATCATTCTAACGTAATTCACCTGATGGCTTATATTTCTGTAACTCGTGACTGTAGGGAACCTATCTTTTGATACCTGAATTATTCGTTTATAATACGCTATTTTTAAGATTAAAATTTGGTCACGTGTATCGCCATATTCGGAAATTTTCTTAATACCTACATTACTAATAGCAATATCTTTAAAAACAGGAGTAGTATAATTATTAGTAATAATATTACTATTATTTTTGTTTTATTTTAATAGAAATAGATTCAATTTGCATTAGATTTATCTGTTACAAAATCTGAAAACTTATTCTGTATTATGAACTAATGAAAACAATTTTTACCCGAATTTCATAGCCAAACGTTAAGTTTGCGTATTGTACACGAGTGCGCATTATACTCCAAAAATAATAATACGTCTGTTCATTACGATAAGGATGTAAATATCAGTTTATTAAGATGAACTCATTTTGTCCCAACATCATAATAGCGAATCAGTCAATGAAGATCAAACTCTCTTTACAAGCGAGCTGAAGTTGTTAACTGTGCTACGGCAGGCACACTTACTCGATCAGCTTCTTTAAATATTTTTCTTGCTTTTCTCAATAACTTCTTTTTTTTTACCTTTTTTACCTGCTTTTTTTCTCCTAATCCCTGTTTTCCATTCCAATTGCTGCATCAAATTAATTTCTTCTCTCTTCCTCGTGTCTGCTACCTTCTGGTTCTGTTGACGTCAGTTTGTGGGATTCCCTCATGTTTTTCTCATCTTTGCTGACTGCCCATTGCATTGTAATGGACACCATGTAATAAAACTCGAGGATTTTCAACCAATATGTTTTTCTTTCTGCAATTTCTATTCTTTGCTTTGACCTTTTGTCTAAGATTTTGGTTGATTATTTTCCCCAATATTATTTTCTCTTTATTCGTAAACTCATTATTTATTTTAT
Organism: Ascarosepion bandense; assembly: GCA_037127315.1. Taxonomy (NCBI): domain Eukaryota; kingdom Metazoa; phylum Mollusca; class Cephalopoda; order Sepiida; family Sepiidae; genus Ascarosepion; species Ascarosepion bandense. The sequence continues at coordinate 1,359,805 of JBBBDQ010001156.1, forward strand.
AGTTTATGTATTTCGTGTTGTTTATTCCCCCACTTTTTTTTTATATATCCTTGTTTGGTAAAGGTTGATTTGAATTTCAATGTACAAATACAGGAACGTTTATATTACATTGCTAAATAATGCTTACTCTTGTTATTACTGTGTTTGTAAATCTGGGCCTGTTTCCGCCATTTTTTTTAACTGATCAGTTGATGATCAGGGCCCTTATTTGTTTTTTCTCACCTTCTGTTTAGCTTGTCTTTTCTTGCCTCCAGCGCTTCTTCCTGCATCTTCATTCTTCTTCTTCTTCTTCTTCTTCTCATGTCCCAAATTCTTCTTCTTACTTCCTCGGTTTCTTCCTGACAGTTCACAATTTCTTCTTCTTCTACTTCTTCTTCCTGACAGTTCACAATTTCTTCTTCTTCTTCTTCTTTTCTTTTCATGTCCAAAATTCTTCTTCTTACTTCCTCGGTTTCTTCCTGACAGTTCACAATTTCTTCTTCTTCTTCTTCTTCTTCTTCTTCTTCTTCTTCTTCTTCTTCTTCTTCTTTCCTCGGTTTCTTCCTGACAGTTCACAATTCCTTCTTCTTCTTCTTCTTCTTCTTCTTCTTCTTCTTCTTCTTTCCTCGGTTTCTTCCTGACAGTTCACAATTTCTTCTTCTTATTATTCCCTCGGTTTCTTCCTGACAGTTCACAATTTCTTCTTCTTCTTCTTCTTCTTCTTCTTCTTCTTCTTCTTACTTCCTCGGTTTCTTCCTGACAGTTCACAATTTCTTCTTCTTCTTCTTCTTCTTCTTCTTCTTCTTCTTCTTCTTCTTATTATTATTATTATTATTATTATTATTATTATTATTATTATTATGTCATTTTTCATCATATTTCGATTTCTGCTTTGGTCTCACTACCAACCAAGTCTTCGGGGAGACCTAAGGCAGGTCGTGGCGTGTTGTTATGACTCCATTTCATGTTTTTCTATCTTCCCTATCATCCCTAGCATTACATAGATAAAGTTTTCCTTAGAGTGTGGGCTGTACTTAATAAGACAATTTTTTGTATATCTCTTAACCTGGGGTTTCCAGGGATTCTTTCAATGTGTTGTTTTGTTCCATTTTTTATCATTCCAAGTGCACCTACTATCACTGGCACAACTCTTGTTTTCAATTTCCACATTTTTTCTATTTCAATTTCCAGGTCTTTATATTTTGATAGTTTTTCAAATTCCTTGATTGCTATGTTACAATCCGCTGGACAAGCCATATCAATTTATAGACAAGTTTTCTCCTTCTGGTTTTTAACAATAATGTCTGGCCTGTTTGCTTCAATTTGTCTGTCTGTGCAGATGGTGTAATCCCATAGAATGGTTACATCTTCTATTTCTGTAACCGGTGCTGGATGATGTTCATACCAGTGTTTGTTTACAGCTTTTCCATAATGTTTGCACATTGTCCAATGTAAATATTACCCAACTCTATCGTGGAGATTTTTATATTCATTAGGGGCAAGCACAGAACAGCCTGAGATTAGGTGGTCTATAGTTTCTTGGTGTTTATCACAAAACCTGCATTTTGGATCCATATTATTATGCATAATATTTGCTTGAAAGTTTCTAGTGAAAAGACTTGTCTTGTGCTGCAAGAATAAAGCCTTCAGTTTCAGACTTTAATCCAGATGCACGTAACCATCGATGAGTATTAACTTTGTCAACATTGGATTTATTGGCACGTTCTGGATATTAGCCTTGCAGAGGTTTGTCTTGCCAGCGCTGTTTCATCTGTTCAAGAGCTTTATCTTTGGCTTTCATTTTCATATTTTTTGCCGCAATAGTTGGTTCTTGGCTTCTCTTTTGCTTTTCTACAGAATCTGTAAATCTTGTTTGTATTTACTGCCTTCTTTTATTATTGAATATTTTTTCTTTCTTTCTTCATGTTGCCATACTAATTGTATCATCCAATCCTTTGTTGTTTCTATGTATGTTAGTAAGCCAATAGTTGTTGTCTTGTATGACAATTCCAGCTGAATAAGACCTCTTCCACCTTCTTTACTGGGTATGTATAGACGGTCTACATCAGCCTTTGGGTGATGCATCTTATGCTTAGAAAGAAGCTTTCTTGTTTTAGTATCCATTCGCCTGATGTCGTTTAGAGTCCAGTTTAAGATGTTGAAGCTATATTGGACAACTGGGATTGCAAATTATTTATTATTATTATTATTATTATTATTATTATTATTATTATTATTATTATTCATGTGATTCATATTCTTTCATTTAAAACATTCTCCATTAAAATCGCATTATTATTTGAATTATCATATTTTCCTTAATTATTAATACCTTACTTTTATCAATTTCCTATATTCTATATTTTTATATTCTTTCTTTCTTTCTTTCTTTCTTTCTTTTTTTCTTTCTTTCTTTCTTTCTTTCTTTACTATCTAGAAGTTTTTGCCGTTATTTTTTTATCAGTAATTTTCTTTGTAATAGAAAGAAAAACACTGAAGATTCATTTTATTAATTATTTTATTAATTATTAATACCTTACTTTTATCAATTTCCTATATTCTATATTTTTATATTCTTTCTTTCTTTCTTTCTTTCCTTCTTTCTTTCTTTCTTTCTTTCATTACTATCTAGGAGTTTTTGCAGTTATTTTTTTATCAGTAATTTTCTTTGTAATAGAAAGAAAAACCCCGAAGATTCATTTTTCATCTATCTCAAACCCAGTTCCGCCAATTACACTATTCGACATTTTTTACGACCCAAATGATATTACGTAATGAATACATATTTCTGGGCTATTTGTTACTCTGTATTTGAATCATCAAGTCTCAGTTCACGTTTTCTTAACAGTCAATTTCTAATTTGCTTATAAATAAGCTAAAATGCTTGATTCACAGAGATATGCCGCTGCTTAAATATACAAATGACATAGCTGAAACATTTTTTCACGTTCAAATGATTTATCATTCAAGAAAAACTATGCAAATAACTTTCAAAATGAACTCTAAGCTAATTCGGATCAGATAAGCTGACCTGAAAATGCTTGATTTTATAAGAGATCTCTCACTGGAATTTTTTCTTGTGCCCTCAATGTTCTTAGCTTGTTAAAACTTTGTGATTTCTGTTTCTTCTCTACTTTTCATAGAAGAAGCACTTTAGAAGTTATGAAGGAACAGCAATTTTTTAATTTTTATTAGGTTAGAGTGTTTGGAGAGTTTATTTGGGACTAGCAAGATAAGAATGTACTTATTCAGTGCTTAAAATAGCCGCCAACACCAGATAGGCATAGCCAACTAGGCACTTTTCCTACCCATCCTCAACACCACAAGCATCTTGTCTGACCAAAAATTTATGCAGGGTAGTTTGACAACCTGCTGCTTATTAACACAAATGAAAAGCGATTTGTTCGAGTTCTGGTAATCACTTATGTGCTTCCGTACTCATCAAAATTATTACTTCATGGGGATAAAATTTAACAGATAGGCGATCAATTTTCTGCTGATGAAAATTTTCTTAAAACTTTTTCTGAACTGAAAAAATAGTTTTTAAGTTATCGAGATACTTTTTCTTTTATGATAAGTTATTCTAACTTGAAAACGTCTAAGTTTGGTTTTATCTGGCCCTGGCATATCAACGTTAAATGAATATGCCGGCTTGTTTTAAGCAAAATAAACCTTATCTGTACTAAAAAAAACGTGATGTAATTCTGCAAAATGGACTTGATTTTTAGATTCAGCGTTAAAATATAGCTCAGAAACATTGTTCAACAACATTTGGATCTGCAAAAAATGTCAACCGGTGTTATTTATTCAAACTCGCCACGTAGGTTATGAATTATTTTCTTGTCTCCCTTACCTTCAAGCATTCCTGTGAGTATCAATTTTCCCAATCCTCTTTTCTTATTGAGCCTTATAAATTTTTCTTGATGTTAACTACAAGTGTTTTTTCTGTTTCAGTTTTCCACGTTGCTCACTTGTTAGTGTGAGCGTCGACTTTGTCCACAGTCTTCTGTGGAAGCTCATTAATGTTGAGTTAAGTCACTTCTTAATTTGTGAGTCACTTCTTAATTTGTGAGTCACTTCTTAATTTGCCTATCATTCAATGCCATATAGTAGGATTGATATCAATTGTTTGTGCTTCTAACGAGATCTTATTGTTTCATAATACTTTGCTTAGCTTTGAGAAAACAACTTTCGATATCCCAATGTAATTTTGAATATCAATGATGGCCTTCCGTTCGAATTTCAAATAAAATCATAATCAATATACGAAGGTGAACTGAAAGGTTCAATGACTGACTCTGAATGAGTGAGTCGAGAGGCTTGAAATCTTGCATGCATTAATTTCAACTCTTCTTATTCATAACGGCATTCTTTATTTCTATATGAATTGACATCTGACTGTTCAAAGAAAAAGTAACTAGTAGCGTCTTATATCGAAAACGAACAAAATTTGGTATTCGCTGTTATAAAGTACGCACAGAAAAAAGGGTTAAACTCTTAAGGATATTCATGCTGACATGGTTGCCACATTAGGGGATTATATTTTGCTATTTCTGCTATTCTCTTTTCTATCAACTATCTACACACGCTCGCAAGGTAGGTGATGCGTTGCTTTTCTCTGTGTCTCTTGTCATCAATATATCCGGTGAGCGTCAAATTTTACAAGACCACTCTTAAGATATGTGCACTACAAACTTCTTTAAATGTTAAATACAAATTACCTATTTAGCTTCAATTTTTTCTAAAAAGTTGTCATTGTTCATGAGTTCATTCCATTATATTCTCAGTATCCTTCAGTAGGGCTACATTTCAATAACCTCAGTTATTTTCTTCATCTGTAAGGAGATTTTCCAGCCTTCCCTGCGATATAGACGGATTAGTATTGCATATGTGCGTTGTGGTGCAGTGGATATCGGCTCGGAACGAGAAATCAGAGAGCCGAGTTCGAATTCCAGTTGAATTCATTGCATTCACTTACGCGCAAATACCCTTGGGAAAGGTATTAATCCGTCTCTTCTTTCCAGTTATGGGTTAATAAATAACAGGAGAGATTAGGTTCCATAGCCTTGGCTGGCTACCAGTCTACTGCAGAAAGCAATGTCAACCTACTGCGGGATAATCTTCTGCCCAGTCAGTCATGTCTTTTTCGAGACATGATCGCCCAAGCATATATCACGTATGGCACTTAACTGACTGAATATTTAATTACTCTCTTTTGTTTTGTTTTTTCTTTAACGAAATTTTCCTGTTTCTTAATACTTTGCTTAGCTTTTGGAAGGTAACTTTAACTGTCCCAATGACCTTTTTTTTCATTTCGGTGTCATGCATTTCGTTCTCCGTTAGATATCTTCTCCGTTAGATATCTTCTTATCTTTCAATTTTATAATAAGCTTGATTTTGGTTGGATAAAATGCAACCGTAACTTCTACTCCAACAATTTCTTTCCTCGCACTTCCCGACTGTGGAATTCTCTTCCACACGATTGCTTCCCCGACGGCCACAATCTCCAGGAGTTTAAATGTAAGGTCAATAGACACCTCCTAACACACTAACCTGCTCCCATTCTATCAAACACTCTTCCCATCTGCCCAACCCTCACCTTCGGTATCCTTACTCATCTGTCACCTTCCTCCTGACATTCCCTATGTCTAAACACTCCTTCTCCTTACCTTCCTCTATGTAGCCCCATGCGCAATAGTGGCAGTGGAATGCCTTGCTTGGGGTGAGATGCTTAAAAAAAAAAAATTTGGTATGCCCTTTTTGGAATTGGCGTGATGGGCTCTTCTTTTTGCGAACAGCAATACAATATATCTTTTACAAATGATCTTTCGTCTTTTCTTTCTGCTTTCTTTTTCTCTATTCAATATCAGTTCCTGTATTTTCCTATCCGGCTCTTCTATCTATATTATGTCATATTCAAAATTAATGTTAAGATTATGGCTGCTAGTAATACATTATTCTAGGACTTCTAGTTTTCTCATAAGCATCTAACTGTAAAGATAGAATAAATCCAGCGAGATGAAACCACCTTGTCTCATAGTATTTTTTCTATCCGTATGCAGATGTTTTGCTGCTTATATATGCTCTGGGTTGTTTTAATCATATCCCTAAATATATCAAGCTTAAATAACACTTTAATTATTAAAAAATGGCTTTCTGCTTTAGATATTGTAACCGTCTTAGCATTTAGATAATAAAATTGGGCGTAAAAGAAAGTAAGCTTTGTATAAAAAGAAGTAAACAATATATACCATACCTAATTATTGTGGGGCCTCCCGTTTTTCTATAATAATGAACTCGACTTGAATATACAGATACTCTTGCCATAGAGAGATCCGTTAGAGACATCGGGACTGATCCGTAAATTACCGACCGATGCCGAAGTTACACAACGAATACCACATCAGTAGGCATAGTACCTCTGAGCTCCACTCAGCCAGAATAATATTACACGGATATACTATTTCAACACGGCTTCACTCCAAGACTTATATATATATATATATATATATATATATATATATATATATATATAATAATAATAATAAATTCGACTCTGTACGTATTCAAATCTTAAAATGTTACACAAGTAATTTTTAAAGACCACGAATAACCAGCAGAATCTAACTCCGTTATTGTCCTCGACTATAAAGCTTTGGACAAAGAGGGGGGAAAAAAAGAAAGCTGCGTAGCACCGACAATACATACAGTTCTTCACAGCAAAGAAAAAAACCCTCAAACGGAACGAACCACAAAGAAAGAAAAGTGCTCGATACTAAACTAACCAAAAAGGGTTAACAAAGAGGCAGTCACGCAGAGCAAAACACAGGAAAAAAATCGCAAGATCGCCAAGACCTACCGCGGTTTCGCACAACGGCTCGTCAGGGCAAAGGCAGACCAAGGCTTGGTCTGCCTTTGCCCTGACGAGCCGTTGTGCGAAACCGCGCTAGGTCTTGGCGATCTTGCGATTTTTTTCGTATATATATATATATATATATATATATAGTCATCCGTAGACAGATCTGTTTCGCTGTATTTAGCTCATCAGTACGGTTAGACTCCGATTGCTTTTAACCCAGGATTGAAACCCGACCGAAATGGCGTCAGTCGGCGGTTCTGCCATGGGCGCACGGTAGAAGAAGGTAGACTTTTTAGCATGTATATTGTCATTATACACGTCCAGTATATATATATATATATATATATATATATATATATATATATATATATCCTTATTAATCGTATTTCTGGATCACTAATCTACGTTCCTGTTTGTCTATTTACGTTCAATATAACCTATTTTTCTATTTCAATATCTGTTTTGTTGTTCATTATTTTTGTGTGGTTCTTCACCCGGATTCACAATACTAATTATCTATCTAGATACGGGCGTTAAATTTATAATAATATGCAGTATCCAAAATAACCAATTATCATAGCGTTTGAACCTATTGATCTGCTTTACTTGGGACAGTTTCAGTAAGTCTGATAGCAACATACTTTGCTGAAATAAAGAAACGAATTCGTAGCACAAGGTCAGGTAGGGAATGGACGTGAACCGCCCTTCACCAGCTTCTGTTGTTGAAAATGAAGTAAATATCAATAGAAAGAAACGTATGCAAATATTCCTCAATTCTGTTTAATCTTAAAAGGACGGAAATACACAGGAAATGTAGAAATTCATGGATGCTGCGGTTTTTAATCTGCTTTTAAAGAAACCATATTTCAAAGACGTATAGGATATAGGGAAATTGTAAATAGAATATGTGCCTGCTAGGTGTAGCTTTACCCAACAATGAAAGTTGCAAACAAAAACAAAAGATTAACATCAAAACTAGAGTTTTGTGCATAAACAGCTTCAACAGATAGAGATATGAATGTCATTTTTATAAGACACAATGGGTTACTGAGTGTGACTGACAAATAATAAAGAGATGCCTTATTTAGGACGTTCTGAGGATGAAGAAAAACTATAACTGGAAATAATACCTCTGAAAGGGAGGTTTTGAAATGCGTGGAAACACTTCTTTTAATGCTGTTGTTTTCAGGTTCGCCCTGATCCAGGATAGTACCATCTGTTAGGCTTTCAGCTATGGGTAAATAGTTAAACCTAAACCTGGGGTCAAAGCATGAAAATATAAAAGCACATTACAAAAAATGAGCAGCAATACAATTTTTATAGTGAAAAATATATATAAATAAATATTTCCCTGCAATAAATTAAAAAAAATATTGCCAATGCCCACAAGAAAATAAAATTTTAGTATAAAATGACACATAAGGAGAGTTGAGACGCCGTTCAACAAACCAAACCAAATTATTCTGGAACGAGAATAATAAAAAGTAACAAGTTAAAAAAAACCGTTCGACATTGACATTTTTAAAGATCAAACTTGGCAGGAAAGCATGAAACTGTAAAAGAGTTACTCAAGTTAGCAAAGAAACTGTTAGCATTCAATTGGCTGTTAAATCAGACCAATGAGAATTTATCTTCCCGACCGCTGTTCTTGAAAGGACTTCATAACTCGAAATAAATACTTGTCAACAATGGATTTCCAAATTATTTGGTTGACTACCACATTAGATTTTTCTTTCAAACTTTACCAAAAACAATAAAAACACGGATAAAACAATAACGTTTTTTTCTACAAAATTAAAATGCAGGACGAATCTTCATTTCGAAACATCACTCGAAAAAAAAAAAGACAGCTCCAGTTGATTTAAACAAAAAAAAATTACTCATCCATTATACAAAATTTAAAACGGCTAACCTCATCGTCAAAAAATAACATTTCACACGCAAGACCCAAATTACAATCAACCAGTATTATCTACGAGTTTACATGTCCTTTGAAGAATCGTTCTTGAGCTACCCAATTTTTTAAATAATTATATCTGCCATATGACTAAAAAATGACGGAAAGAGCCATCCTGCATCTATACAGACTAGAACTAAATTCGATCTCATTTAAACACACACGGAGACATACCAAACACTATTCGTAACATAATTATTGACAGCACAAATATCATAGCATCACCCACATACAAAAAAGACTAAAAATAATGGAAGCATATCAATAATATCAACAACGAACACGCTAACAACGTGCCTACCGTGTTCGGAACATAAAACATACAACTACTCTACAAAATTTTGTTCTCATTTTGATTGATATAGGTGTTATAACAGACACAACGTTTTGCCCAAGTACTCTTTGGTTACCGTTAGGTGTCCACAGAATGGCTAATGTGGATTATCTCATTGATTATTTCATGAGTTTGATCTTGGACTTGGTAGTGGCTAACCAAATTCTAACATGAAAGATCAGTTATTGATTTCACAGAATATTACGCAATAATCAACGAGTTAATCCACATTAGCCAATCTATGGACACCTGATGATGACCAGAGGGTACTTGGTCGAAACTTTGTGTCTATTATAACACCTATTTCAACCAAGATGAGGAAAAAATTACGAATTAATTCCAAGATCATTGAAAATTACTGATTTCACAAGTAAATCCATATTCAACAAACATACATAACAATATATATATTCTGTTACACAGAAAATAAAATCCAACCTCGAAAATGGTTAATAGTATCACCGAAAGCGCTTGGATAAACGAGACATTTTTATATACTTTATTTCCTCAGAAGAAAAATGATCATAAAATGAAATGAAAAATTGTATAAAATTGTTGACCATAACTTGTTTGCCATTTTTAATGGCACATACATACATACATACATATATATATATATATATATATATATATATATATATATATATATCTTTTTCCTAAACATCTACTGTTAAATATAAGAGACAATAAATATCTATTATGTTGAATCAAGAGCCGTTCTAAACATCGTATTTTGGCTTTAATTTCAGGTGAAAATTCTCCAAAATTTACATTTTTTATTAAATTAGTTCTAAGCTTTCGGCTGACATGAGCGATCTTTAAAAATGTTACAGGGACGTTAACATAAAAACATCCACTATCTACGATGATTTTATCGTGTGTTGACAGAAAACTTTGCTAAGCAACGACAACTGTCGCCAAATAGCAAACGCAGCTCGTAAATTTGTAATGCGGTTCTAGGACGTCACATCGCACGAGAGCCCGAAATGTCAACTGAACCATATATTTAAATGCAATATAATGTGATTTAAACCTGATTTTATTTTTTGATTCAGATTTAAACCTGATTTTATTAAGTGTGGGTTGTTTTAATTTAATGTAGATGGCCTCCAATCTTCTATTTAGTGTGTGTATGAGTGAGTATTGTTGTATTGTTGACTAAAGTCTAATATATATAGCAGGATAGCCCGGCGTTGCTCGGGTGTAATGAAAGCTTTAAAACTATTCCATGGTTCTGGATCTCAGACTCTTTGGACGTTGGCACGAAGACTAAAAAGCAATAGTGGTTTCTAGTTAAAACAAAACCGTAGACTGAAAGAAAAATGAATGGATGTAAGTCAAATTTTGATTTCCTGGTATCGACATCAAATAAGATTTTTTTCGTCGTAAACGGGATTTTGAAGGCTAAATAAGTCCTCTGAGTAAATGGTATCATGGCTGAGACTAAGAACTACAATTATACCTACTTAGAGCCAAACCCGAAGTAAAAACTAAAATAAAAGGGCTGAAAATTTACAGACACACAGGCAGATATACAGACATGCACACAAACATCTTGCCTTTTATATATATTATCGATTTTCTGCACTATTGTAAGAACTGCAACCTTGAAACTTCTGAATATCGTTTCTTATGTCTTTGTCTATGAGTGTATGGAATTTGATTAAAATCAGGCCACTCCTTCTGTAACCCGATTTATTTGATTATCGCTTTTCGATATTTATCGGGGTACTTCGACACAAAACCTAGCTAAGAACACTCACAGACGCTTACAAACTGTGTAAATTTTCAAGAAAATCGGTTCAGCTGTTTTGGAGTCTTTAGGTAACGGATACACACACACACAGACAAACACACAGACAAAGTTCCATGTATAAATAAGTTTATATATATATATATATATATATATATATATATATATATATATATATATATATATATATATGATTATGAACCAGTTATTGTGTCAGAGTTAAATTAGACCAATAAACAGTTGTATTAAAGATACATATTTAAAGAAAAGTATACATGTAACATTTAGAGCTTTTAAATTATGAATATCAGTCGATTTCCTCATCCAAATAATTCATCTATTACACCACACACACACACACACACACACACACACACACACACACACACACACTAACACTAACACTAACACGCACACATATATATGTGCAATTTTAAACGGTGTTCTTAGTAGAGTAAGCACTCCGTTTATATATTAAGCACTATATTTATTTACGAATGGGCATGGGGCCATCAAAAATGATGGCAAAATGATGTACCTACTATTGAGTTTCTTACATTAAGACATTAAAAAAACAAAATAACCCAGACCTCTGATAGTGACAGGAAATATATATATATATATATGTGTATATATATATATATATATATATATATATATATATATATCCCGTCCAGAAGCAAGTGGATATGTCTAGCCACACTGATGAGCTGTGATACAGCGAAACGGGCTTGTATGTGGATATATATATACATATATATATAGATGAATATGGAACGAAGAAAATGTGTGCAAAGTTCAAAATATTAATTTTAAACGGTGTTCAATATAAAAATAGAGCAATGAATTGTATGATGAAATTCTTAGAGATAGCGGTTATTAATCTTTTGAGATCAAATTTTTGAAAGAATATCGTGGGTCCAGAAAGAAAAATAGAAACAGAAAAATTATAAAGTATAGTCCTTCACTATTTAATCAGTTAGTTAATTATAAACTGGTAGTTAAGTTTCTCAAATTAATTGATAAACATTTTTCAAAAAAATAACTCTTTAAGCAAAGTTTTTCAATAGAAATGCGCAAAAACTCAGCTATAGTTGATTTAACAAATTAGAAAAATAATTAAATTACATAATAATAAAATACTGAAATTATACAACAATAACAATTGTAATTCTACTATTCATTTTAATTTGCCACATAGTATAAAAAATTGTAATTGTACAAACCCTAACCATTGCCCCTTATCTAATAACTGTTTAACTAAATCCCTGGTCTACATGTGCTCTATTTCATCTGTAGAAAATCCTAGTTTTAGTAAAGTATATATTGGTAATACAATGAACTTTTTAAAAGAACGTTTTTACAATCCCCTTTCAATTTTACTAATAAGGACAAACAAAATATGACATTACTTTCTATATATCTTTGGATCCTAAAAGAAGAAAATAAAACAAATAAAATGAAATGGAAAATTCGCAAACAAGCTAGAATATCTAGATCGGTAAATAAACCATGTTTGCTTTGTCTACAAGAAAAAAATGGAAATTGTTAAATACACGAAAAGTGGCATACAATGAATCAGAGGCATGAAATTACACTGTATTGCCTACATATTAAAACATTAACCTTACAATTCTGCTAGAATTATGAAGTCTAATGTTTGAAGCATCAGCAATTATAAACGTTTTACAGTATTAAGCTTACTATCTCGATAATTTAGTTTAACTATACGATTTTTCTTTTTATATTATTTCATCTTTATTTTCTATTAAAAATTCTGATCTACTTACTGCTTTAAATTTAATTATAATTTTAATGTCAATTTTCTTTATTTATTTCATATATATTTTAATTTTTAATTTTATTTTTATTTAATTTAATTTTTAATTTTAATTTTTTAAATTTTAATTTTAAATTTAAATTTTATTTTTAAATTTTATTTTTAAATTTTAATTCTTATTTATTATTTGTAAAAAAATATTTAATTTCTCGAGTTTGTTATATAAGCCCTAATGGAGAGGTAGCTTAGTTTAAGACAGGTTCCTTATTTATTTTGTCGGGTACTTCTTATATTGGGATTTATGGGTTTTTTTAGGAAGGGTAGACATTTTTTGTTTATTTTACTGCTATCTATGTGTGATTGGAGTGGCGCCGCTGTTAATGAAAACGATGTGAGTGAATGTGGGTTTATAAGAATCACCTAAACTAAACTAAACGAAAAAGTGACCTGTCCAAAACTGAGCTATCCCACACCCTTCTCCTAAACAAAAGCGGTATCTCTATGACTAAAAACTGACGACTCGATCATACTAAAACGCCCAACCCCAATTTTTTTGTAAAAATTCCAGACTATTAATATTGGGGGATTTTTCTGTTTTTTTTTCTCGAGGTTTATCTCAGCTTTTCAAGAGAAAATCAGGTCAACATAGATTATAAGAGTAAAAGGAGATAGACTTAAAATAACATAAGAGCCAGTGATGATAATAAGTTGAAATCCACTAAACTTACTCAATAAACGTGGCAAAGCAACTTCCATTTGTCATTATCGTCTAAAACATACCCCAAAATATAGTTAATTTTAAAAATATATTAAAATATTTTACTTTATTGTAAGTTTTTAAATATAGTTTCATACTTAAAATTTAAAACTGAGTTTTGAAAATATAGTTAATTTTTAATATAGTCAATATATAGTTATATATATTCATTTTTTGCCCGAAAATATAATTAATGTTTCTAATATAATAAAACTAGTCAGTCTAACGGATATATCGCCCACTAAGTCGTATACATATGTTTGACAAGCAGTGTATTTAAAAAAAAATCAATCTGTCTGTTGTCTACTATGAGTTGAATAACTTAACAAAAATCTAGGATCCGTTTCACAATGACAAGCGATAAATTTTCCAACTTGCAACATAAGTATCGCAATTCATGTCTTTCACAAAAATGATCATCCGACAAATGTAATTTCTTAAGTTTTATTTGAAATATATATATATATATATATATATATATATATATATATATTATTTCTTCATTACACAACGTCATTATTATGCCAAAATATAAAATGATAAACCATTGTTAAAGAGCAAACTTGCGGTAAGATCATTCATAACTGTTAGGAAATAAACTGAGCGGACGCTACCTCTGTATTTTTCTCTTTGCATGAGCGGTGATAGGAATGCTATATATATATATATATATATATATATATATATATATATATATCACAGCTCATCTATATGTATCACAGCTCATCAGTACGGTTAGACAGCCGACTGATTTTTACCCAGGATTGGAAACCCAACCGAATTGACGTCAGTCGGCGATTCTACCTCTCAGCTATGGGCGCCCGGTAGAAGGAGGCAGACTTTGAGAGATAGAATCGTACTATAGTCATCCGCAGACAGAAACAGAGAGGATAATTAAAAAATAACTCAAGGAAACAGATGATGAAGACACACATTGCATTTAAATTTTTCGAAATGGAAAGCAACAAGTTGAAAGATAAGCCCACAAGCAAAAGGTGTAAGTGAAAGAAATCCATTAGCATAGAACTATCGATTTCAACAAAGAAATTATGAAACCTGACAACCAATCTTGTACTGCACCTAAATTCGTGGAGCCGATGTAGGAATGTGAAAAGCTCATTAGAACAATTACATGCCAAGTTAGGTCGGTTGACATTGTGGATTCCTATTGCATCTAACCGATTCCATTGCAAAATTTTGAGATTTTGTTGCCAATCTAGTGCTCTTTCAAAATCCATAACGTCAAATCATAGAGGAAATTTCTTTAGAGCAATTACCATGAATGTATTTATTGAAAAGACGCAGCTTGGCATCAAATTCGTTCAGTAATATCTTTCTCCGACCAGTTATTTAAAATGGCTTCGAGTTAATGACTGATGTTCTTAGTAATAATTATACTCCTAAAATATTGCCTATTTTTCTTGTGATTCATAAGATGGATTCTGTTTTGAATATATTTCCCATTCAATGTATTTACCGCAAAAGATATCAACTTTATTAGAAATTACTTTTGAATTAGTAAAATGTTTAAGCAAAAACTTTGAAAATTAAACATTTCTGCACATTTTTGTCAGAGAATATTTTAAAAGTCAATGCCCAAGAATTGTTAGGAGTTATGATCTTAATTTTTGATCTCACTGCTTGTCATATCGATTTTTCTTAAGTTAAATCCTTAACATAGATCTTAGCACTCGTCAAAGACATGACAGCATTTCTATGATGATCATCTGAAGCATACTATGGGAAAAGACAGTAACTATCTGCGTAAAGCTAACAACATATCACCCATTCTGGTGTCAAATTATTTTGCTCTTTTTTCTCAACAAAAACGACGTAGAAATATAAATGATAAATACTGAAGACCCAAGAATTGGCTAATCGATCTCTAATTGAGTTCAGTGACCAGGGATAACCTCTGTGCATGAATGTTCCATGCAAATATTGGACTACTCACACCTACCGAAATCATAAACAAATTAACTGAGAACAGAATAATTGCTTTGCTTGAAAAGTATTTTTCCCATGTGAAAGCAATGGTTTACCAACACACAAATTTCAGATTTTTTAATTGTTTTGAAAATTTGCAGCAGTAACTTCACTTATGTAACTGTAATTTGTAAATTAGTAATCCGATTGAGCCCACATTTTTTCACGTGCCCTTTGAAGGTTAGCACTTCATAAAAATCATATGTTTGTTTTTTTTTTGTTTTTTTTTTTTATTCGTGGCGCCATTTATATGTCTTGGCCCGGAGCGGAAAGTACAAAACTGGGATCCGAAAACAAATTTCGTTAGCAAAGGATGCATTCCAGAAGCTGAGTAGAGTATTGAGAGACAGGAAAATTTCACTAGAAACAGAAAACTTAATTGTTATGTGATGTCTGTTCTTCAATATAGAACCGAATGCTTGGCCTGTTCCTCAAAGATGGAGGAGAAACTTCAAGCAACCAAAATGTGGTTCTACGGAAGGATGCTTTGGATATCATGGACGGAGCAGCGAGAGAATGGAAACGAAAATTAATCTAATACGTAACATCAATAACTCAAGTTCCTGGGAATATAATGAGGAAAGAAGTCTTGAAGAATCTGAAACACATAGGTCAAATAAAGGAACTTGCTTCCCCGACAGCTACAATCTCCAGGAATTTAAATGTAAGGTCAATAGACACCTCTTATCACACTAACTGGCACCCATTCTCCCAAACTCATTTCCCATCTACTCCACAACCATTCTCGGTATTCTCATCCGTATTTTACCCTCTTCCTGACATTTCCTATAACTAACCTCTATAGTCTACGGCTATATCGGTTTGAATACACTGGTTCCCGTCCGATCACCGAAGTTATGCCACATCGAGCCTGGTCAATACTTAAATGGGTGACCAATTGAGAATACCAGGTGCTGTAAACGTAAAGGACCAAGAATGGTCCACCGGTCCTCCAGGTTTGGGGGTTGGGTGCAGGGCTAACAACCTTACCCCGTAAAAACAGTTTGTTACAGAAACAGCAACAAAAAGCTGCTGCTCTGTGCACCATCTGGGTGTGATGGTTAAATGATGATGATGAAACCCTCTTTCTCATCACTTTTCCGTATGTAAACCCCTGTGCAATAGTGGCAGTGGAATGCCTTGCGTGGGGTGAAATGATTAAAAAAAAGGGGAAAACAAGGGAAAGCAACGCGTTACATACTTGATGGGCTTGAGGAAATCGAAAGTAGAGCGGGGTTTGGGGGAGGTAACAGGAGAAAATGTGTTACGATCCACTCTATATAGAGAGATATAGAATTCCATGATCGCCTACTCCTTGAAGAAACACAGCACATAAAAGAAAGACGTAGAACTGGAATTAAAGTTTTAAATAATTTCTCCACGGGCAAACCAATGAAACCAAGAATAATCAATGGGTTAATGATTGTGAGAAAATGTCATAAAAAAGAAAAAACAAACAGTGATAAGAATATAAAGCAATAAACAAAATATCAGTTAGTTAAATGTCATAAGTGAGACACGCATTGGGCGATCATGTCTCGAAATAGACATGAATGACTGGGCAGAAGAATATCCCGCAGTAGGTTGACATTGCTTTCTGCAGTATACTGGTGGCCAGCCAAGGCTATAGAACCCACTCTGTACTGGACAGATAAGAGATAGATTATATTACATTATTATATTAAGTATTAGTGGGGGATCAGTTTATTACTTCTTAACAATAGAAAACTGATCCCCCACTTTATGCCCAGTACAAATTTTAATTATATTTCCAACTATTTCAGTTAAGTGCCATACGTGATACACACTTGGGTGATCATCTCTCGAAAGAGACATGACTGACTGGGCAGAAGATTATCCCGCAGTAGGTTGACATTGCTTTCTGCAGTAGACTGGTTGCCAGCCAAGGCTATGGAACCAAATCTGTCCTATTATTGAACTCATGACTAGAGGGGGAAGAGATATATTATGTTATTAAGTAGTAATTAGTAAGAGATCAGTTTATTACTTCTTAACAATAGAAAACCAATCCCCCACTTTATGACCAATAGAAGCCTTAATCTTGATTCCAACTATTATATTCAGTCAGTCAGTTAAGTGTCATACGTGATACACGCATTGGGCGATCATGTCTCGAAATAGACATGAATGACTGGGCAGAAGAATATCCCGCAGTAGGTTGCCATTGCTTTCTGCGGTAGACTGGTTGCCAGCCAAGGCTATAGAATCTAATCTGTCCTGTTATTTAACCCATAACTGGAGAGAAGAGACGGATTAATACTTTATCCAAGGGTATTTTTGCGTACCAGTCGCAAATACACTTAAGATTTTGAGTATCAAATTTGATAGGGAATCAAGATACCGAAAGAGAACCGAGAGGCAAGAGAAAAGAAAAGTGTTAGAAAACAGCTTACTGTTATATCAAGCTATTATAACTTTAAAACGTCTTTTGAACAGGTGAAGAGGCTCATCCCTTTTTTCCTGTTTAGGATGTGGTTCCTGGCTTTCTTTCTTTTTCCAATTTTCTTTCCCATTTTTTTTTCTCTTTTTTTTTTGTTCTCAATTGAAATAGATAGACTTAACTATCGCCCGGTTCACACTCCACCACGTCTTTTGAACAGGTGAAGAGGCTCATCCCTTGTTTCCTGTTCAGGATGTGGTTCCCGGCTTTCTCTTTTCCAAACATTTTACTCTTCAGTAGCCCCATGCGCATCAGAGGCGTCACCGCCTTGCTTGGGGTGATATGATTAAAAAAAAATCCTTATCGCTGATCAATAATATCTAAAGTCTAATTACCAAACTAGAAATTTCGTCGGAACAATTACCGTAAATATTTATAGAAAATGCACATTTTGCCGATCGTAAAATAACTGAAGCAGAGACGCCAGACCAGACATAATAACATTTCGGATTCCTTGACTTTAATCAATCATATACAAATCAACCATCCGACGGTTCATGGTTTACTGTTGTCATATCTATTCAGGCTCCCCTGTTGTTCATCTCAGTGTCTTCGACAGGCTCTAAAGGAGAATCTGTAACGTGATAGGTTCCGATCTGGACGCTCGACCCCAGTCACTTTCTCACCGGCGGGATGTGGCTTCCCTCTGTCTCTTCTACAACTATTTTCATGGCTTCTGCTCCGACAAACTTAAGTTACTGGTGCCCCGCCACAAGAATTTACTCGTGCAAACAGACTGGCAACAGGGTCCCACCCTTTTACAATTAAATCAACCAAATGCAGGTGACAATTTTACTCCATCACCTTATTTATTGAATGACCCTCGTACATATTGATGTCTACCATTCGTCCATGCTTAACATATTTCTGTCACGTATGACCCGGTGTACTTCCTGTTTATTTAGTGAGTCTTGATAAAATCCAAAGAAGACATTCATATTCTTCTTCATGTGCCGTGTCCATTCAGAACGTAGGTGATCATGAACTTCCACATGGCTCTGTCTCTTTTCGCTCTCAATAATTTTTCTCTTGGTATCTCTTCTAAGCTCCGCTCCTCGAACCATTTGCTCAGACCCAACAAGTACGTCTCGCGCTGCTTTCCCCTGTCTCTCCTTCCTTTTATCCGACCTGTGAGTATCAAATTCTCCAGGCCCTTTTTCCTCATTACGTTTCCCAGGAACCTCATTTGTATCTTCTTGATATTTAGAATGAGTTTTCTTATGATTTGCATCCTTTCCAACACCTCATCGTTTCACACGTGTTCCTGCCATGGTATCCTCAGCATCCTTCTGTATGATGACTGAAAAGGTATTAACGAAAGGTGGTAAAGAAAAATTTACTCATAACGGATTCTTATACGTCTTTGACAAAACAAGCAAATCTGACAGCGAGTTGAAATTTTAACGTTGTGAGCAAAACTATCGGTGCAAAGCACGGCTCCATACTTAAGATGGAGATGTGGCGAGAGAGCTGAACAGCCATTTCAATGAATACAAGGTAATTATATTACCCACGTTTAAATAAAAATAATATTGGTAGTGCTAAAAACCCAAATTTATTGAATGGATTTGAATTTATAAACAAACTATTCTTAATGTTAAATCGCCCGGCTAGCGTCAAATTAGCTAGCGTCCAAAAGGCCGGGCCCAACTGTCAACCGGTGCCCAAACGGTCGGGCCTAAACGACAGCGCTCAAATGGTCGCGCCCAATAATCCCATTCCGTTCTTCTTCTTCTTCTTCTTCTTCTTCTTCTTCTTCTTCTTCTTCTTCTTCTTCTTCGTCGTCGTCGTCGTCGTCGTCGTTGTACCATATTAATTCAAGACGAAGGTGATCCTGGATTTCAATTAATCCCTATCTCTTGTCGCTCTTAATATTTACCCCTTGGGGTATATCTCTCAAACACATTTTCCGCAATCCACCTGCTCAAGCCCATTAAATATGTATCGCGCTGCTTTCCCTTTTCTCTCGTTCTTTCTATCCGTGCCGTTAGCACCAGATTCTTCAAGCCTTCCTTCCTCACTACGTGCCCCGAAAACATCAAATTTCTTTTCGTGATGCCAAGTATGAGTTTCCTTTTTGTTTGCATTCCCTCCAAACCCTTGTATTTTCTCATATGTTCTGTCCACGGTATCCTAAGCATCCTTCTGTAAAACTACTGTTGTGGGATCTCCCCTTTTTATATGACAATGGAGTGGACTGGAGCATACATATACTCCTGCCATAGTGAGATACGGCAGCTGCTAGAGAGTTATAGAGAGATCCGTGAGAGTTATCTGAGAGTATTGGAACTGATACGTAAGTTACCGAGAGATACAGAAGGTACACAAAAATCAGGATAATTCTGAGCTCCACTCAGCTAGAATAAGATACACGGATATACTATTTCCAACGACTTCACTTCAAGACTTGTATATATTTATTTCTTACTAATAGTATTCCTGAATTTACTAACCTGCGTTCAAGTTTGTACATTACGTTCAATATAATTTACGTTTCTATCTCAATATCTGTTTTTGTTGTTCATTATTTTGTGCGGGTCCTCACCCAAAATCTACAACAACTATATTTCTGTTACTTCTACTCTCTTCTTCATTCTTGAGGAGATCGTCCAGTGTTTGCTGTCATATAGGAGGAAATATAGATAGGTGTACAGATATCACATAACGGTGCAGTACTCTCTTCTTTTTTTTCTAGTGAAATCCTCCTGTCCCTGAACACTTTACTCGGTTTTTAAAATTCGTTTTTGGTCATGCCAATCTGTCTTTGGATCTCAGTGTCGCACTTCTCATAGGCTTCTTAAATATTCTTTTATTGTTCTCGCTCCCTCTTAACGTCTTCTGTTTTCTAATTCTTACAGACCTAGAAACCTCATGTGTCTTAGTGGCTTTACTGACTTGCTTGAGGGGAATTCGATTAAAAAAATACACTGCGATATTCTCAGTCATACTTGCTTCATCTGGGGACGACGCCTCTGTTTCATTTTCCAAAAGATAGCATTTTTAAAATCAGCCATCATTTCCAACATATATTCGTATTTTGATTGGCAATCGATTTTTTTGAAAATTTAAGGGAGAATCGCAGGAATGCTGAGTTCTTATGGGTTTCTCATTTTTGCTGCTTCAATTGCTTTCTCTTCTGTGTCTGTGCGCTTATCGCTCATTAGATTTTATTAGCTTGCTTTAGAAAGGCTTAATTGTTTTTTAAACGTTGCCTGGCAAATTTGTTTTTATAAGGAAGAAAGAAAAACGGGATAGAAGGCACATCGACGTAGGTGAAGAAAGAGAATGAAAAAATGTTGCAAAGAATAAAATCTGTGTGAGTACAAGGAAAAGATGAAAAAGAAATAAAGAAAGAAAAAGAAGGGGAAAGAATTAGAAAATTGGACACCGATCACATTTAGAAATAAAAGAAAGAAGGAACGAACAAACGAAGAAAAGAAGGAAATAAAATGAAAAGGGAAAAAAGAAAAGAAAATAAGGAAGAGTCAAAGATTAAATGAGGACATGTATAACAAGAAGGAATAAATATTAGGAAATATATGGGAAGAACATGAGAAGAACGGAAGAAAGAAAAGAAAGAATAAATGGAAAGAGAAAAAGAAAGAATGAAATAAAAAAGGTTTAGAATATTGAAAAAGCATAAAAACAAAATCAGAGCAGATTCGAAAAAAGGAAAAACAGTGAAAGAAAAGAACATGTATGAAAGTGAAAGAAAATGAAAAACAAATAAAAAAGAAAAGTAAAGAAAATTTTATAAAGTAAGATCGACTTTTGTCATAAAAGAAAGAAAAAGATAGAATGAAAAAAGTAAAAAGAACGAAATAGACCACTATCAGGTCGAAAAAGAAAGAAAGAAAGGAAGAGAAAAGAAAGTGAAAAATAAGAAAAAAGAAATAAGCAAATACAGAAGAAATTTGAAAAAAAAAACTTGATAAGAATAAACTTAAAAGAAAGAAAATAAGAGAAAAGTATGAAAAAGAAATTCAAAATTATGATAAAGAAAGAAAATAAAGGAGGTTAAAAATTCAAGAAGAATTAGAATGAAAATTGAAAGAAAGCAATAAAAGTAGGATGAATGAAAGAAAGTAAATGAAAGAAAGAAAACACAGTAACATTTTTACAAATAAGTGAAGGAAATTTAATGAATTTAAGATAAAAATCAGTAAAATTTAAAGAAAAAAAAATAAAATTAAAGAGAGAACTACTGAAAAAGAATATAGGAGCTTTAAAGAAAGAGAAGGACGTTTGAAGAAAGGTAATCAAAATAAAATAGAAAAAGAAAAGAAAATGGCCATAAAGAATAAATAAATAAATAAATGAAAAAGGGTAGTAATCCCGCACACAAATTAATGTTGGCCTAAAATATATAAAGATGAAAGGAAAGAGAAAAGAAGTGAAAA
The DNA here is from genome assembly GCA_037127315.1 of Ascarosepion bandense. Lineage (NCBI taxonomy): Eukaryota > Metazoa > Mollusca > Cephalopoda > Sepiida > Sepiidae > Ascarosepion > Ascarosepion bandense. The sequence continues at coordinate 1,382,071 of JBBBDQ010001156.1, forward strand.
TCCATGATTAAAAGAGAAAGAAAACAACAATTCAAAGAAAAATAAATAAATAAAATAAATAATAACAATAACTCGTCCAAGAAAAAGCAAATTTAATACAAAATTGAACCTAAAAAAAGATGAACTATTGCAATGAAAATAGCGAAAAAGAGACAAAGAGGAATTCTAATTGATTTTTCCTTGCATAATTTGTTTCGAGGAAGGGGAACTCAGAATATTCCAATGGATCCCATTTATTCCAAAGACTTCTGTCAGATTTCCTTTTAAACCCCCAATGACTAACAACGAACCCAACCCCAATTCGCGAATCTCTTTAAGCTTTCCCACCTTTCATCACCGTTTCTCGTCTTTCGCCATTACTTTTCGCCTATAGTCAATCAGCCGTCTATATTGGGATATTGATCATGAGGAATGCGCCTTCCTCGTCTCCAAAGTAAGTTTTAATAAATCCTTGGAAGTTAGAGACTCTGAAGCATTGAAATATAATTTTCATGAAAAATATGGAAGCGAAAATGTGACATTCTCAGTGTGTGTGTTTTGGGTGGAGAAAGACATTCAGTTTTCCGGAGAGGTGAGTGTTGATTTCGAAAAGAAAAAGTAGAAGTTGGAATTTAAAAAAAACCGTTTTGTATAATTTAATTTTGATCGTTGTTCACTCCGACCATCTTCAGTTGTCTCTCGTCGTTCTTGGGGTTTTAAAAGAAACAATACATATGATTTCGGGTTATTATTGTTATTTTCTTTTTTTGTATTTTACTTCATGATCAGGAAAATCTTTTACCTACTAAACAATACAATACTCGAGAGTAACACAAGGTAGAAATTTATAACGTTTATGATGAAAGAGAAGACAAAAAAATGTAATGCTGATGAGCATAAGGCGAAGAGAAAAATAACTGATTACATATCAGTATTTTTAATATCTGAGGTAAATATTTATTTCATATTTGAAGTATTATTTACATTATTCTGACTAATGTCCTCATCTTTGTGACATACCCCAGTGACTGTAATAAAGGGTTCGGTTATCATTCCTTGCCTAGAGATCCTTTTGGTAGTCATGAGTTATCTTCCTTGAACTCTGTAAGTTACTAGTTCACCACTGCTTAAGGACACATGGCCTAGTGGATATAGACGTTGGTTAGTTCCTGTTACTTGAACCAAAAAAGTGTGAGTTCAGTACCAGGCTACAGCGAACAAGTAACTTACAGAGTTAGAGGGAGATAACGCATGACTACCAGAAATGGCCTTAGGCAAGGAATAAGAATGTTATACCCCAGTGATTGTAATAAAGGGATCGGTTCGAAATTCCTAGCACCCGAAGAAGGCCGAAGCGTACAATGGCCGAAACGTCGTACAAAGGACAGCAAAGATGAGGACAATAGTTCCAATAATGTAAATACTGGAAACACTACTTCATCACAGAAATATAGACAATGAATATTTGAAGCATATCTGTTTTTCCCTTTTGTTTTTTTCGTTGTTACACACACCAAAGATAAAAAGAAAATAAACATGGTTCGAAATTCTCGTCGCCATTGCTGGTATGTGCACCAAAGCAGAAAACTTTGTTTTATTTGTTTAAAACTCAGTGAGAGTTTCGTTATTCACGTCACATCTGTTTGGGATTGCAGTAATCACGAAGGCGGTTCTTTGTTGCGAGGGAATATCTGTGAGAAAATTGATTCTTACAATTTGGATACGAATAAAATTAGAGGCATTCGACTCAATGGAAGTAATATTAATTATCCTAGCTGTAAACGTCTTAACTAGTGGAACAAAAGAATGGTGTTCATGTGAATATTTGCCATGTAAATAATGGCAGAGAAAATAGGTTTCGTCTGTGAGAAAAAAGATTTAAAGGAGATATTACCTTGTGCTGCGCAGCTTGGCCCAAAAGGAGATATTACTTATGAGTTTATACTCGCCTGTTTTATTCATCTTTTTATATCGTCTGTGTGTTTTTCTTACTACAATTCGTCCTTTCTGGTAGTCATGAGTTATCTTCCTTGAACTCCGTAAGTTACTAGTTCACCACTGCTTAAGGACACATGGCCTAGTGGATATAGACGTTGGTTAGTTCCTGTTACTTGAACCAAAAAAGTGTGAGTTCAGTACCAGGCTACAGCGAACAAGTAACTTACAGAGTTAGAGGGAGATAACGCATGACTACCAGAAATGGCCTTAGGCAAGGAATAAGAATGTTATACCCCAGTGATTGTAATAAAGGGATCGGTTCGAAATTCCTAGCACCCGAAGAAGGCCGAAGCGTACAATGGCCGAAACGTCGTACAAAGGACAGCAAAGATGAGGACAATAGTTCCAATAATGTAAATACTGGAAACACTACTTCATCACAGAAATATAGACAATGAATATTTGAAGCATATCTGTTTTTCCCTTTTGTTTTTTTCGTTGTTACACACACCAAAGATAAAAAGAAAATAAACATGGTTCGAAATTCTCGTCGCCATTGCTGGTATGTGCACCAAAGCAGAAAACTTTGTTTTATTTGTTTAAAACTCAGTGAGAGTTTCGTTATTCACGTCACATCTGTTTGGGATTGCAGTAATCACGAAGGCGGTTCTTTGTTGCGAGGGAATATCTGTGAGAAAATTGATTCTTACAATTTGGATACGAATAAAATTAGAGGCATTCGACTCAATGGAAGTAATATTAATTATCCTAGCTGTAAACGTCTTAACTAGTGGAACAAAAGAATGGTGTTCATGTGAATATTTGCCATGTAAATAATGGCAGAGAAAATAGGTTTCGTCTGTGAGAAAAAAGATTTAAAGGAGATATTACCTTGTGCTGCGCAGCTTGGCCCAAAAGGAGATATTACTTATGAGTTTATACTCGCCTGTTTTATTCATCTTTTTATATCGTCTGTGTGTTTTTCTTACTACAATTCGTCCTTTCTGGTAGTCATGAGTTATCTTCCTTGAACTCCGTAAGTTACTAGTTCACCACTGCTTAAGGACACATGGCCTAGTGGATATAGACGTTGGTTAGTTCCTGTTACTTGAACCAAAAAAGTGTGAGTTCAGTACCAGGCTACAGCGAACAAGTAACTTTTTTATCGTCTGTGTGTTTTTCTTACTACAATTCGTCCTGGGTATGATGATAAACTACATCCGGCAGCAAAACCTCTGATTGAGAGATTGGAGGTTTTGAAGTACGCACAAAAAAACCTCTTAAATGTTATTCCCAGGTCAACCTTGAACCACAATAATCGCACATATTATCAAAACACCAAGAAATTATTAACATTTTATATTAAAAATACGAGCAAAAGAAGTTAATAATAAAATTACTAAAAATACATTTTAAAGCAAATTAATCAGCAATGCATTTTATCTGTAGTAAAAAGTATACATTTGCATTCAAACTAAATTTAGTAGAACTATAAAATTGTATTCACATTATTTAGATCACGTGTTAAATAACTCAAATATATTTTGTATGCCACTAAACACATCAAACCAACCAACACTCTGAAATATTCCATGTGAATTTTCATCCCTACGTGGTTCAGGAATTAACTCACAACTAGCATGAAGTGATATATTTATGATATAGTTTTATTTTACTGAGTAAGAAAAGAGATATCTAAAGAATGCTGGAGTGTCAGTCAGTTAAATGCCATACGTGACACACACTTTGGGTGATCATGTCTCGAAAGAGACATGACTGACTGAACAGAAGATTATCCTGCAGTTGGTTGCCATTGCTTTCTGTGGTAGACTGGTTGCCATCCATGGGTTATAGAAACCAGTCTGTTCTATAATTTAACCCATAATTGGAGGGAAGAGACGGATTAATACCTTTCCCAAGATTATTTGTGCGTAAGTGAATGCAAGGAATTCAAGTGGAATTCGAACACGTCTCCTCGATTTGTCGTTTCGAGTCGATACCCGCTGCAGTCAGTTAAGTGTCATACATGACACACGTTTTTTGGCGACCATGTCTCGAAAAAGACATGAATGACTGGGCAGAAGATAATCCTGCAGTTGGTTGCCATTGCTTTCTGTGGTAGACTGGTTGCCAGCCAAGACTATAGAACCCAGTCTGTTCTATAATTTAACCCATAACTGAAAGGAAAGGACGGATTAATACCTTTCCTAATGATATTTGTGCGTAAGTGAATGCAAGGAATTCAACTGGAATTCGAACTCGGCTCCCCGATTTGTCGTTCCGAGTCGATATCCACTGTACCACAACGCATCATACTGAATATGAATTGAGGTACCTAAAAAGGGCTGGGGAGTACAAAAACCAAAACGTTATTTGTATAAACATTATGGTTCCAATAGCAAGAGATATAATTATGGTAATTTTTAATGGTTTTGGATTCCGGGTGAGAAACCACACAAAACAATAAATAACAAAAACATATATGGAGAGAGAAAATCTAAGTTCTAATGTACAATATATACAATTGGAACACAAGTGGTGAAATAGTGTGTCCTGGTAATGAGTCTATATCGAACTTACTGACCTACTAAGAAACTACTTTACAACTCTTTTATAACTATATTTAGTTATCCCTCCCAGTAAGGGCAACATGTGACACATGGTCAGTTTATGACTGGGATTTCCGGGATATATGACCCGGCCAAAAAATGTCTGTCTATTTTTGCCCAGTCGTGCTCCTACCCTTCGGCGGAGCCACGACTGGGTTATTGCTCTCTGCTCGGAAGCAGAGAGCACCCTCTACCCGAAGAGAGAGATGACAGTGTTATTTTTGCAGAGTCTCAGCAACTCTTTACAACTGCCGATCTCTGTATAGGCAGGATTATATGCACACATAAGGCGAGTTCATTATTATTTACAAAGGGTCGACCCCCTACATTAATATAAGAATACCGACAAAATTTTAAAATATCACGTGGAATGTTTCTTTTAAAACAGATTTCATCATGTTTTTCATAGGCTGCTGACTTATCGATCTTTGTGTAATTGTGTAAACTTATGATTTTTTTTTTAATATACCTTCTCTTAATGTTCCTGTGTTTGGGTGTGTAACATGATGCGTGTTAACACGTTTTCTTTGCGATATGCGAAGGTGATTTATTACATTCCGTTATATGTGAAATCAATATACAATGATCTGCGCGACAAGCGATCCAGTTATAGACGTCCCCTTTTTTCAGATTTTTTTATGTTCCATGCCCCTTCTGGACCTGCTCTTCAAAATTCTCTCTCTTGTTATTCAAAGTAAGATTTTCATTTTTTTTCAGCCACCATTTCCGTGTTTGTTCTGACGTTCATTCACCCAAACATTAAATTATTCAAACTTCGTCTACTGACCTTCTTGTCTTGGATATATTTTTGTGCGTGTTAAATTCCCTAGTAACTTATTTCATATTACGTTATCCAAGAATTTCAACTGTTGCACTCCGAGTCTAATTATGTGTCCATGGAATTTCAATTTTTCGATAAGATATCCTGATAGTTAAAAAATCCGATTCATTCTAAGGATTCATCATAAGAACTGCAATTCTTTTGCGACAGGTTCTTCTTTCTTTGCAAGAAGATTGTCCAACATTCGCTGCCATATACGAAACAAAGTACACAAACGACGCAATACAGGGTGATATCTATATATACAAAAGACAATCTGTGAGTCTGTGTGTGACTGTTCCCTATGCACGCCTACATTTTTTAAGCTACGCCATTCAAACTTTGTAGGGACACATATCTACAGGGAAGGCAGGTCGACACATACTTTTTAGTTTAAGTTCAGCAATTTTTCCTTTCTCACTTTTTTGGCCAATGGTGCAGATTGTTTACATTTGCTCCGTAAAATATCTAAGATCTAAGATGGTTGCTAGATTACGTCACAGAAATCAAATCACACGTGTCAAACGCGACTAAAATATTTTTTATTAAAAAAAAAAGTACCTTTATGTTTAATTTTTATTCCGAAGTTTTAAAAATTAATTTGGTCAACAAAAAATGTAAATATTTTTTCCCCGTAATTTTGAAACAAAAGAAATATTAAAAAATAGAGGCGTGCATAGGGAACAGCCACACACAGACTCACAGATTACCTTTTATAAAAATATATTTTGAGTGTCTGCAGCGAATTTAAACGTATTTGTTTCATCCACTGAAGAAATAAAAATGTTCTGAGTTGCACAGGTAACGCCGGGCTATGATGCTAGTAGTACTTAAAAGAAAGCTATTTTGAAGACCTCGAAGCGCTCGAACTTCCGGGTGATGGAATATTTTGAAAATAGTTTACAGAAGCATTATGGCTAATATAGGACAACATTTGAAGAATACCATTTCTAAAATCAAATAAATAAAAACCGTAGGCTTTTTTTAAGCAACAGTGAAATAATTATTTTGATGGCAGTTATCTTGATTTTCTTTTCAACGTTTCAAATATGGGAGGTATTTCTGCCACAACTCATTCTTTAGTCAAATGTTCATGCTGTACAATATCAAAGGCATATTAAACACATGTACCGGGTGCGAAGGTCATTTAATGCTAAAATTTAATTTTCTTGGAAGCTTTGAAGTAATATAAATGTGATATCTTTTATTCTACTTTCAGAAATGAATACATGTTTGATGACATTCAGCTCTTTTACAAATACTGACACGTTTGTAATAAAAATTTATTTTTCATATTTTAGCGTTGCATTGAGTGTCATATAAAATGCATTGTTGGACATTTCATTATGAATATGTACTATTCAGTTTTGTTTAGGCGTGCCTTCTTTACCCATAAGTTGGAGCCTAAATGTTCTATGATACCCGATCAGGGTGGACCTGAGTGCAACACGAATTACGTTGTGGTTCCACGCTCTTCAAAACCTCTAATATCCCGATCAGAGGTCTTGCTGCCGGATGTAGTTTATCGTTATACCCGGAACGAATGTAGAAAAATTCCGACTGTATATTTCTGATTCTAAATATTTCATTTTGTTTTCATTTTTTTTAGTTGCTTCCATGCACCATCCATTGTACTGTCAGCATCTTTCATAAAAGTAGATCTCCTTCGCCTAATGTTCTCACTTCGTCTGTGATGTGAAATTGTCCAGCATCCATTTCCACATTGGAATGTTCAGAACTGTTGTTTTGTTTATTTCTTTAATTTTTTTCTTTCTAATGAAACTTTCATTATATATATATATATATATATATATATGTATATTGCTTAGCTTTTGGGAGGCATCTTTTACTTACCCAATGCCATTTCACTGACCAGACGAGATCTTGTCACGGAAAGAGACGAGAATAACACTGCACGCTTTCGCTTGTAACAATTTCTATGAATTAACATTTTCAGGTATTTTATAATTTTTCAGGTATTTTATAAAATTTCGCCATTTTATAAATCACTGATTTCATAGAATATCCAGTGAAAAGGTATTTGTTTACCTTGCTACCTCTTGCAAAGCTTCAAATCCATAAAGAATAAGTAAGGTAGCGGGAAAAACGAAAAATGGAATTAAATCAATAAAATATACGAGAAAAACAAAAGAAAAAGTAACAGAAAACAAAAATGATTGTATTGTTATATATTTTTCCTTTTTTTAACCAGTATATTTATCGATTTACAAACTAGAGTAGTCAATTTTTCAGACAGTGTCAAGGGCACCCGAGGTTAGAGACGATAACGCAAAACATAGGGGTCAAATACGATGTTTTTTTATTCATTAGACAAAAAATATTAAAACAGAAGCAAGGTCGTTCGATTAAAGATTCATGACGTGAACACAGTTTACTGTTGCTATAATCACAAAAACATAAACACACAAATAAAAAGAAAATAATCGATAAAAAGTAAATAATGGTAGGCGAAGAGAGAAGAAATTCCAAGCGTAACGGAAAAAAAACAATTGCTGGCTTTTCTCATCATTTTTTTAAAAGAAACTATATATATATATATATATATATATTGCAAAGGAAGGCAGTAAACAAGCGCTCCCAAACGTATAAAACCATGAAAAAGCGCTCAATACAAAATTCGATAAGAAGTATATATATATATATATATATATATATATATATATATATATATATATTACACTCTCACACCCTGATTGAGCACTCTGGAAGAATGGTAGACTTTGAAAAACAGTAGCTATCCTAGCATCGACGCATCGTTCATTCAGCAATGAATTAGAACACTCTCAGCTATTGGGCGTGTATAAGGATAATATACACGCTAAAAAGTATGTCTCCTTCCACCAAGCGCCCATAGATCAGAGTTAGAATCGCCGACTAACGCCAATTCGGTGGGGTTTCAATACTGAGTTAAAAAGCAATCGGAGTCTAACCGTACTGATGAGCTGTGATACAGTGAAACAGATCTGTCTGCGAATGACTATATATACACACATTACCGTCCATAACTGTTAAGCCACCAGTGTTTTAAAAAATTATGTATTTTTTTAAAAATCGTGTCACCCCAAGCAAGGCATTCCACTGCCACTATAGCACAGGGGGTTACATAGAGCGATTGGGTATGGGAAATGTCAGAAGGAGGGTGGTAGACGACTTAGGATGTACATAGGAAGAGAGTGGGTGTGAGTTAGTGCGTTAGGAGGTGTCTATTGACCTTACATTTAAACCCCTGAAGGTTGTAGCCGTTGTGGAAGCAAACATGCGGTAGGGAATTCCACAGGCGGGAAGTGCGAGGAAAGAAGCTGTTGGAGGAGAAATTGCGGTTACATTTCATCGGTTTCACTGTAAAAGGGTGGGACCTAGTTTCCAATCTAGTATCTCGTGCAAATTCACATCTAGGGGGCATCAGTGATTTAAGTTCGTCAGAGCAGAAGACATGAAAGTATTTATAGAAGAGGCACAGTGAAGCCACGTCACGCCGGCGAGAGAGATACTGCAGGCGGTCAGCCAAGTCGGTATCAATCACATTACAGATTCTTCGCTGTATTTTGTCAAGAACCCCGAGGAGAATAGTAGGGGCACCCGACCAGATGTGGCAGCAGTACTCAATACACGGGCAGATGGTGGATTTATATAAGTGCAGGATAGAATTTCTGGGCCCTGCACAGAGAGCCGACTTTCATGAGTATTTATTACCAAGTCAATAATTGTAATTGAAAATAGAATGATTCTTTTGTTGATATTGCAAAATCACATGTGCATTAAATTAATTTATCAATATTCAATAATTACCTACATTGTAGTTTCATCAATGACAGAATGAAGAAAAATTAGGGTGATTCGGACGAGTTCATCTTTGCTTCCTTGCCTTGTAAAATTTTACAAAATATATAACAAAAGAATCATTCTATTTTCATTTGGCAATAAATACTAAAAATAGTATGAAATACAACATTTCTTAAAAATATCTGTGGTCTAATAATTATGGCTGGTAGTGTGTGTATGTATATATATATATACAGTCATTAGCAGACAGATCTGTTTCGCTGTATCACAGCTTATCAATACAGTTAGACATCTGATTGCTTTTAGGTAGGATCGAAACCCGACCGGATTGACATCATTCGGCGATTCTATATAAGGACAGTTTGGAAAAAAACTGTCTTTAATCTAAAATTTTTATTTTAATAAGTTTTTCCAGAGATTTTTAAAGACGAATGATTTTTTTAAAATTTTGAATTTAAAATATTTTGTAACTCCCGGCTTTTAAATTGCTGTTTGGCGTCCTTTTTAGTCCGACAATGTCACTAATAGATTGAAAAAAAATGAATAAAACACCAATTTAAATGCTGAGATTTGCAAAATACAGTGTGTACAATGTAAAAACAAACACATAGGGGAAACATCACGAAATTTAAAAACGCTCATCTACGAACAAAAAAAGAAAAAAGAAAAAAAAAAGAAAAAGAGATTGGAAAACTTTCCAAATCTTTTGTATCATATCAAAACGATGTAGGAAAGAATTTTGATTTTTCTAATGCTACTTTAGTTAAAAAGAACATAACTTTTTAAAGTGAAAGTACTTTGAAAACACATTAATAGCATTACTACCAGGATGTGGTACAGTAGATATCGGCTCGGAACGAGAAACCGAGGAGCCGTGTTCGAATTCCAGTTGAATCCATTGTATTCACTTACGCGCATATACCCTTGGGAAAGGTATTAATCCGTCTCTTCCTTCCAGTTATGGGTTAAATAGCAGGACAGATTGGGTTCTATAGCCTTGGTCGGCAACCAGTCTACCGCAGAAAGCAATGGCAACCTACTGCGGGATAATCTTCTGCCCAGTCAGTCATGTCACTTTCGAGACATGATCGCCCAAGCGTGTATCACGTATGGCACTTAACTGACTGATATACACTTGTTTCGTTACATAATCTTTCAACATGAATCCAAAATATGTCTATAAATAGGTATCATTTAATGCTACTTCCTCATATTATTCCATATAATTCATAACATTACATTATTGATTTTTTTCTATATGCTCTATCTTCTATGAAACTTCATAATAATCTATTTAAACTTATTTATAAAGGGAACTTTGTCTGTGTGTGTGTGTGTGTGTGTGTGTGTGTGTGTGTGTCTGTCTGTCTGTCTGTCTGTCTGTCCGTTACTTATAGACTCCGAAATGGCTGAACCGATTTTCTGGAAAATTTGCACAGTTGTACTATAAGCGTCTGCGAGTGTTCTTAGCTAGGTTTTGTGTCGAGGTACTCCCGATAAATATCGAAAATCGATAATCGAAAAAGTCGAATTATAGAAGGAGTGGTCCGATTTTAATCAAATTTGATACACTCATAGACAAAGACATAAGAAACGATATTTAGAAGTTTCAAGGTTGCATTTCTTACAATAGTGCAGAAAATCGATAATATATATATATAAAAGGCAAGATGTTTGTGTGCGTGTCTGTTTATCTGCCTGTAGGTCTGTATTTTTTCAACCCTTTTATTTTAGTTTTTACTTCGGGTTTGGCTCTAAGTAGGTATAATTGTAGTTTTTAGTCTCAGCCATGATGCCATTTACTCAGAGGACTGATTTAACCTTTAAAATTCAGTTTACAAGGAAAAATCTTATTTGATATCGAAACCAGAAAATCAAAATTTGACTTACATCCATTCATTTTTCTTTCAGTCTACGGTTTCGCTTTAATTAAAAACAATTGTTGCATTTTAGTCTTTCATGCCAACGTCTAATGAGTCTGAGCTCCAGGACCATGGATTAGTTTTAAACCTTTCATTACACCCGAGCAACGCCGGGCTATACTGCTCGTATTACAAACCTCTACAGTTATCTTTTCTTTAATTCTAACGAATTTTTCCTGTTTCTTAAGACATTGTTAACATCTTTGGAAGCATCTTTCGCTATCACAATGCGTCTTCGAATTTCAGTGTCACACTTTCCGTTTTTTGTTAAAACATTTAATAGATATTAAATTATGGAACTTGATTTCTCTATCTCTAGTTTGGAATTAGCATGTTGGACTATTACTTTTCCTAACAATCTTGCATTCTGTATTCTTGTCATTGATGTTTAGTCATTTCTTCCTGCTTCTCTTCACTTCTGCATAATTTTTTGTAGTTTATTTTTATATTTGATAGTAGCAATATCAGCTGCATATATTATGTTGTTAAGATTGTCTTCTTCAATCACCATGGTCAACACGATTTTCGGTGCCAAGAAAAAAAAACATATTTTTTTAACAAATTTGATGGTGCTAATCCCAAAAATCATTTATTTTTATGGTTGGCTTTACTGTCCTGAAATTGCTCATTTTTGAAAAAGAATTAGTTTATGTTGGGCTGCTCTCCACCTTTCCACGGAAATCGACTATTCGAATCACTATATAAAGTAGTAGTGATTATACCTCGAGGAAGGAATTCGAGTGAGTGGGTCACTCGAGTATTTCCGGTATTGCACCGAAAGTGTTCTACTAGTCAATCGATTACAATCTTGTGGTTCTTAGTCTCAGCCATGATACCATTTACTCAGATGACTTATTTAGCCTTCAAAATTCAGTTTACTACGAAAAAATCTTATTTGATATCGAAACCAGGAAATCAAAATTTGACTTACATCCATTCATTTTTCTTTCAGTCTACGGTTTCGCTTTAACTGGAAACAACTATTGCTTTTTAGTCTTTTGTGCCACCGTCCAAAGAGTCTGAGCTCCAGGACCATGGATTAGTTTTAAAGCATTCATTACACCCGATCAACTCCTGGCTATACTGCTAGTCAATTATAATTATGCGTTTTCTTTATTATTTCTTTTTATTATACATCATATTTTCCTGATTATGATTATCATATTTTCATTTTTATATATAATCATATTTTCTCTCATTCATTATATATTATATTATATTCTCCCGATTATTTCCTTATTCTTAAATAATATAATAATGTTCTAGTTATTACTTGTATTATTCAATTCCTTTTCGAATCCAAATATATATATGTACGCATGTATGTTTTTTTTTACATATCTATCGTATTCTGTAGGATTTTCGATTTGTTAATTGGCATATACCTTCATCCCTATGGAATGGTATCTTCCACATCGTGTTAATTTATGTATTTATTTTAGTATATTTAATGAGTTTCTTTCCTCTATCTGTTCATTTAGCTATTTTAACCATTCATCTTCACATTAAATATCACGAAAAGTCAATTTATTTTTATTATTATTTTTTTTCTGATATTTACTTGAACCATTTACACATTATCATCAGTGGACATTCATTTATTTGTGGACAACCTTATTCTAGAAATTTTCCTCTTCTTCTGTGCAACCAAAAACATCTTGCATTCCAATAACGTAGCAAGCAGAGATTAGGACACAGGCCGGGGTCTGATCAACCTTGGCTGGGTCAACCTGGGGAGAAGGTATGATGATTGTAAAGGACCGAAACCGTCAATGAACCGGAGTAACATCACTGATGATGTGTCCTAACCGCATCTAAATGATGTATTTTTCGAATTCGAAGATATATATATATATATATATATATATATATATATATATATATATATTAGTCACCCACATACAACCTGTTTCGCTCATCAGTGTGGCTAGACACATCCACTTGCTATATATATATATATATATATTAAAGATGATTAATGGGGGTGAGAAAAATGTTCAATGAAATTCAAACGCAGCAGGTAGTCTCTCTGTTTTCCATGCGGGATTTGATGCACAGTAACTCAGCACTCAATCCACATACATAATTCATGCTATTTAGAACATGTTGTATAATGTTGTATAATGTTGTATAATAGGATGTGCGTTGTGGTACAGTGGATATCGGCTCGGAACGAGAAACCGGGGAGCCGAGTTCAAATTTCAGCTGAATCCATGGTATTCACTTACGCGCAAATACCCTTGGGAAAGGTATTAATCCGTCTCTTCCTTCCAGTTATGGGTTAAATAACAGGACAGATTGGGTTCTATAGCCTTGGTCGGCAACCAGTCTACCGCAGAAAGCAATGGCAACCTACTGCGGGATAATGTTCTACCCAGTCAGTCATGTTTCTTTCGAGACATGATCGCCCAAGCGTGTATCACGTATGGCACCTAAACTGACTGTATAATGGACGAGCCGGATGTATTAACTAGTTGGTTACTACTAGCTGCAGGATTCAAAATTGTAGGAGGTATATGTTGTTTAGTTCTAAAATCCAACCACTGAAACGTCCTCCTTTGTAGTCGTGTCCACAACTACATTCAAATTTGTAAATAACAGAATTAACCTGATGAGGTGGGAGCGAATCCTTATGGACGGAAGAAAGGATTAGTCGAGTACTAAATATTACACAAAAATTAGCAGGAAAATAACAGGTGATAATAGACGGCAAAATCCGCCTGGCTAAAGTCTCACCCTCTGAACCAATAAAGAGAAGGCGCAAATAAACTTGACATTTATTAACAGTATGCGGCTTAACCTTGAAAAAATATTGATGACATCACGAATAACAGAATCCAAAATGTCCAAAGAATATCCATTTATGTGTGTCTTCGGTCTCGGGCAAGAAACCGAAATTTCTCGCATGTGACAGCCTCGCTGTCGCCAATGATGCATGCGCCGTGTCATTTCAAAACTGCCTTGCATGAGCTCGCCTCGCTGTTCCATGTCGTCTACATACGCATGTGCAAACAACCCGCCCTCTCTTGCTTTGGTGAGGTAAGTCTCCGATATAGTGTGCTTTTTATTGACATAACGATCCCCACATATTGTAATGTATTTTTGACGATCTTCAAAAAAATTATCAAAATACTAGGACCTTGTTGTGGAACATGAGGAAATCAATAATTCCACTTGTATTTGGAGCACTCAGATTGATTAGAATAGGTTCCAACAGACATCCTTGAAACCATTCATGATGACACATAACGTAAAGATATTTAAATTATTGCACTAGTAAAGGCAGTTTACATATTATAAAAAAACTTTATTTATGTGAATTGTGTGTGGTCTTTATGTTTCTTTGAACAAAAATGATTAATGGCAAATATTATGATGCAATTTCTGAACTTAGGTCTTTGGATGTGTCCCGGAACGAAATGTGTATTCAAAAGTAGTCATTATTATTATGAATGCCGACGTAATTTTCGGTATTTTAGTATAAACGTTCCTAATTCTTACATCCGAAACCTAATGTCTGTCATATATATGCTTTCAATAATTCCTTTTTTAATTTCATTTTTCGAATATATTTAGCACTAGGCTCTTAATTTATTATTATTATTATTATTATTATTATTATTATTATTATTATTATTATTATTATTATGTCATTTTTCATCATATTTCGATTTCTGCTTTGGTCTCACTACCAACCAAGTCTGCGGGGAGACCTAAGGCAGGTAGTGGCGTGTTGTTATGGCTCCATTTCATATTTTTCTATCTTCCCTATCATCCCCAGCATTACATAGATAAAGTTTTCCTTAGTGTGTGGGCTGTACTTAATAAGACAATTTTTTGTATATCTCTTAAGTTGGGGTTTCCAGGGATTCTTTCAATGTGTTGTTTTGTTCCATTTTTTATCATTCCAAGTGCACCTACTATCACTGGCACAACTCTTGTTTTCAATTTCCACATTTTTTCTATTTCAATTTCCAGGTCTTTATATTTTGACAGTTTTTCAAATTCCTTGATTGCTATGTTACAATCCGCTGGACAAGCCATATCAATTAATAGACAAGTTTTCTCCTTCTGGTTTTTAACAATAATGTCTGGCCTGTTTGCTTCAATTTTTCTGTCTGTGTAGATGGTGTAATCCCATAGAATGGTTACATCTTCTATTTCTGTAACCAGTGCTGGATGATGTTCATACCAGTGTTTGTTTACAGTTTTTCCATAATGTTTGCACATTGCCCAATGTAAATATTGCCCAACTCTATCGTGGCAATTTTTATATTCATTTGGGGCAAGCACAGAACAGCCTGAGATTAGGTGGTCTATTGTTTCTTGGTGTTTATCACAAAACCTGCATTTTGGATCCATATTATTATGCATAATATTTGCCTGAAAGTTTCAAGACTTTGGTCTTGTGCTGCAAGTATAAATCCTTCAGTTTCAGACTTTAATCCAGATGCACGTAACCATCGATGAGTATTAACTTTGTCAACATTGGATTTATTGGCACGTTCTGGATATTGGCCATGCAGAGGTTTGTCTTGCCAACGCTGTTTCATCTGTTCAAGAGCTTTATCTTTGGCTTTCATTTTCATATTTTTTGCCGCAATAGTTGGTTCTTGGCTTCTCTTTTGCTTTTCTACAGAATCTACTAACTGTAAATCTTGTTTGTATTTACTGCCTTCTTTTATTATTGAATATTTTTTCTTTCTTTCTTCATGTTGCCTTACTAATTGTATCATCCAATCCTTTGTTGTTTCTATGTATGTTAGTAAGCCAATAGTTGTTGTCTTGTATGACAATTACAGCTGAATAAGACCCCTTCCACCTTCTTTACGGGGTATGTATAGACAGTCTACATCAGCCTTTGAATGATGCATCTTATGCTTAGAAATAAGCTTTCTTGTTTTAGCATCCATTCGCCTGATGTCGTTTAGAGTCCAGTTTAAGATGTTAAAGCTATATTGGACAACTGGGATTGCAAGGCCATAACTCTGTTCTGTGAATTTAATTCAGTTTTTAATATCATTCGTAGCCTTCTATAGTTCTCTTTACGCACTATTTCTTTCATTTTTTTATGGTGAATGTTTTCGCTCTCATTTACACCTAGGTATTTATAAACTTCTTCTGGTTTCAATTCTTTTATTGTTACAGCAGGGTCTAGGCTAATTGAGGATGTTTCTTGTATTGATCCACGTAAAACTGTAGCTATAGCACATTTATTCAAATTAAATTTCATTCCAATGTCTTCGCTGAAGCATTTTACAGTTTGCAGAAGACCTTCCAGCTCATTATCATTCTTAGCATATAACTTTAAGTCATCCATGTAAAATAGATGGCTTATTTTCTTTTGGCCTATTTTATAACCACATTCTGTCTTATTAAGTTGACTGGTTAGTGCTATTAATGATATGCAGAATAGTAAGAGAGATAAAGAATCACCTTGAAATATACCTCTTTTGATGTTTATTTCATCAGACTTATAGGTTCCATTTATATGATTGAGGTAAAGGGTTGTTTTCCATATAGACATGCACTGTTTGATGAAATTGATGATGACGGGCGATATCTTGTATATATTTAAAGTCTTTAAATATATAAAAATTATAAAATTATAAAATTATAAATATAAAATATAAAAAATATATATTATTATTATTATTATTATTATTATTATTATTAATAATAATAATAATAATAATAATAATAATAATAATCAGTAATGAAAGAAGGCAGTAAATACAAACAAGATTTACATTTAGTAGATTCTGTAGAAAAGCAAAAGAGAAGCCAAGAACCAACACTAGCGGCAAAAAATATGAAAAAGAAAGCCAAGAATAAATTTCTTGAACAGATGAAACAACGCTGGCAAGACAAACCTCTGTATGGCCAATGTCCAGAACGTGCTAATAAATCCAATGTTGATAAAGTTAATTCTCATCGATGTTTACGTGCATGTGGATTAAAGTCTGAGACTGAAGGCTTTATTCTCGCAGCGCAAGACCAAAGTCTTTTCACCAGGAACTTTCAGGCAAATATTATGCATAATAATGTGGATCCAAAATGCAGGTTCTGTGATAAATACCAAGAAACAATAGACCATCTAATCTTAGGATGTTCTGTACTTGCCCCAAATAAATATAAACATCGTCACGATAAAGTGGGGCAATATTTACATTGGACAATGTGCAAACACTCTGGAAAATATATAAATAAACACTGGTATGAATATCACCCAGCACTGGTTATAGAAATAAAAGATGTCATCATTGTATGGGATTACACCATCTACACAGACCGAAAAATTGAAGCAAATAGACTGGACATTATTGTTAAAAACCAGAAAGAAAGTAAAACTTGCCTATAAATTGATATGGCTTGTCCAGTGGATAGTAACATAGCAATCAAGGAATTTAAAAAAACTGTCAAAATATATAGACCTGGAAATTGAATTAGAAAAATGTGCAAATTGAAAACAAGAATCGTGCCAGTAAGTAGGTGCACTTGGAATGATAAAAAATGGAACAAAACAACACATTGAAAGAATCACTGGAAACCCCAGCTTAAGAGATATACAAAACTTGTCTTGTTAAGTACAGCCCACACACTAAAGAGGACTTTGTCTATGTAACCCTACGGATTATGAGGATAGAAAAAACATGAAATGGAACCATAACAATACAGTACGACCTGCCTTAGGTCTTCTTGCAGACTTGGTAGATAGTGCGACCATAGCAGAAATATATTTATAATGAAAAATGGAATAATAATAATAATAATAATAATAATAATAATAATAATGTGAAAATTGAAAACAAGAGTTGTGCCAGTGATAGTAGGTGCACTTGGAATGATAAAAAATGGAACAAAACAACACATTGAAAGAATCCCTGGAAACCCCAGCTTAAGAGATATACAAAAAATTGTCTTATTAAGTACAGCCCACACACTAAGGAAAACTTTATCTATGTAATGCTGGAGATGATAGGGAAGATAGAAAAACATGAAATGGAGCCATAACAACACGCCACTACCTGCCTTAGGTCTCCCCGCAGACTTGGTTGGTAGTGAGACCAAAGCAGAAATCGAAATATGATGAAAAATGACATAATAATAATAATAAAAAAAGAAGAACAAGAAGAAGAAGAAGAAGAAGAAGAAGAAGAAGAAGAAGAAAAGATCCTTGCACAAACACAGTCAAGAGTTTCAAAAGATCAAGATGATATTTTAAATTGTATACCTCAGCATTCATGAGAGTACATAAACATCTCTTTGCTTTCGTTAGCAAACTACATAGTGATCACGCCAGGAAAAATATCTACAACAAAACAACTTATTAATAGAAATGATGCAAAATAATAGTCAAAACAACAATAACAGTATTTATTGAACTGGAACTGACATCGCTGAAGTCTGATACTTTGATTAACAAACAAATCGAGTTATTGAGCCCCGAAATCTAGATAGAGTTCTCCTCAGGACACAACGGAAAATAAATGTCAAATAATTGATGTTACCAAAGCTTCTGACAATAATATAACCTTAAAGCAAAGATAAAAATCTAATCACTACTGGAAATTTGAGATTGCTAGATTATGAAAAGTGTTAAAGAAAACTGTTCAAATTATTCCAGTTTGGCACTCTACTCCATGACAGTGAAGTTTAAACAACGTATCGACAAATTTAATCCTGGTTATGACGATAAGCTCCACCCGAGAGCAAAGAGATTGAAGATTCTAAGGTGTGTAGAACCCTAACAAGGGTGGTGGCATCAGTTAGGGTCTCAGCTATGAGCGAACAGTGATCCTCAAAAAAATACTATGAAAGAATAAAAATACATTTTTATAGCAAAACTAGCTGTAATAAATTTTTAAATAAACAAAATGTACAGTAATATATAAACTAAATTGCCAACAATATAATTTTAAAGCAAAATAAACAACAATAAATATTATCAGTAGTTGAAGGTATATAGTTGCATTAAAATATGTTTTAAGTGAAGTGTTAAAAATTATTTATGATTTCTGAATTAAATAACCAATCATGCATGATATGCCGTGAAACAAAATCAACCAATCAGCCAAACAATCAATGTGAATGTATTCTTTCATGATATCATTAATCTATATCATATTTTACATTACTTCTCATGTTTTGTTCAGTAATTTTTTTCGTTCTGTAAACAACATAATGGCTAATATTTTTAATAAAAATACACTGAATAATGTTCAGATGTACTCACATCTATATGTACATATTAGGATGATACAAATCTAGATGAAAGTGTTTTAATTAAGTCCTCCATAATTTTGAAAATTTTCGGTTGTTTAAAAATTACATTCGTGCGTTCGTAAAATATCATTTTTTGTACGTTTGAAAAACGTTAAAAAATAAGTTATTATAAATTGTGTGAAGGTATCGAAAAGTTGAAATATAAAAATCCTCTAAAAAAAAGACGCATTAATCAGCACATGTCTTCATTTAATAATAATAACTACAGAATTAGAACATATTTATCAAAATATCATTGGTATTTAAAGGAAACAACAACAAAAAGAAAACATCCACATCAAAGTGGAAAATTCTAAAAGAAGCTAAAATATGTAAGTTTTTAAACGACCCATGCTGGTTGTGTCTATACGAAAAATTATATAACATTAAATCACTTACTTACTTATTAAATATATGCAACGAAATAAATGTCATATGTCGACATTGAAAAATGTTCACATTAGAATATGAATAAAAAACTTACATTAATTAACATGCATATAACCAATAATTCGCTTAAGGAAAATAATAATTGACAAGATATTAAAATTAAATGAGTAAATTGGTATATAATATTTTTTATAAAAAAAATTATAATAAATAAATGATTATTAGAAAGATGGGATAATGACAGCAGGAAGTGAATTAGAATGAAAAATAGAAATATTATTTATAAATTAAACGGTTAGAAAAGAATTAGAAATAAGTACGTACAGAAAAATTTACTCAAAAGCCACCTTAAGTTAGAACAAAAATATAAAAAAGTTCTTTTCTTTCTTCATCCCTTTTCCTGTATTCGATGAGAGGGGGTCAAAATATGGAGAAAGCAGAAAGGACATTTTTGGTACTAGAATAGATACATCAAAGATAATACGATATAGTGAGAGGCAATAAAAATAAAACGATAAAGAAAACGGAAAATAAAATTAGATTAAAGAAGGTTGACAATTTGACTGTTAAAGAGTAAAAATGGAAAACAGAAAAAAGAAAAAAGTAAGAAAAAAGTAAGTATGTATTCCCTAGAAACTACTGGCCAAATTTCAAAATGAATCTTTATTTTGATTAGTTAAAAGGAACACACACATAAATTTTATATCTTACCATATACATAAATAGCAAGCCGATGTTTTTTGTATTTAAATACAAATCATTTTCACAACCAATATCCAACATTGCCTGGTGACGAGATTCTATCTCAAAACAGAAGCTTCATGTCGCAATGTACATTTAATTCATAATTATATGACTATATTATGCTCTACAATATTTATTGTATTGAGCACTGTTATTAAAAATAAACGCCAGGGGACTCAAAAACCGTAAAACCTTGGATTCTTTACCTGGATATATATATATATATAATTAATTTTTTTATTTAAAATTAATATAGCTTACATTGCGACACGGAAATTTCTATGTTCCGAGATTTTTACCTCGACATCATGCAATGTTAGATCATCGATGTAAAAATGATTTTCATTTGAATATAAAAAACAATACGTTTTATTTATAGATGTGAGAAAACAGAAAGATTTATGAATATGTTCAATTTAACTAATCATAAAATAGATTCACTTTAAATTATATATATATATATATATATAGTCATCCGCAGACATATCTGTTTCGCTGTATCACAGCTCATCAGTACGGTTAGACACCGATTGCTTTTAACCCAGGATTGAAACCCGACCGTATTGGCGTCAGTCGGCGATTCTACCTCTGGGCTATGGGTGCTCGGCAGAAGAAGGCAGACTTCTTTTACCGTGCATATTGTCATTCTACCCGCCCAATAGCCAGAGTGCTCTAATCCATTACTGAATGAGCGATGCGTACATGCCAGAGTAGCTACTGCTTTTCAAAGTCTACCATTCTTCCAGTGCTCAATCAGAGTGTGAGAACTTAAATAGTGAATATATATATATATATATATATATATATATATATATATTCTAAACATATACTGTTGAATGAATATAAGAGACAATGAATGTCTATTATGTTCAGTCATGATTAACATAATAAACATTGTCTCTTATATTCAACAGTATATGTTTAGAAGATTATCTGGCTCCTCGATACACTATATATATATATATATATATATATATATATATATATGTATATATATATATTAGCCTTGACCGTTCATTTTCGTATATGCCTGTTTACTAAGGTGACTCTTTTGTAGTTTATACTGCAACTTGTTCATTGTTAAAGTTTCTGGGAGTGAAATTATTATCTGGCGTGTTCAACACTTTCAACAAGTCCAGAACGTTCGAACCTTTCAGTCACCATGACGTGTGATTTCTTGTTAGCTCAACGATTGTCTACACAATTTCACTTACAAGGCTTGTATCGACTCCTGTTATTTTTTTCAGGCATTTCTAAATGTGCCACACGCTAGGTTCGCCTTCATCTTAGAACATACAACATACAAACTATTGACATATATTTTAACAAAACAGGTATATTTTTGTTGGAAATAAAAGACATACTACGGCTTGAACAAAGGGTGAAAAATGTGGCTTTTACGGATACAAAAACTAATTACTTACTAATTGGATAACCTTGGAAAACTGCTTCAATGCAAAGAAAAATCTTAGTACTGCCTGAATAGATCATCGTAAGGCATTGGATAGTGTACTACGTTCCTGAATCTTAAAGTCTTTAAATATGTACAAAATATCACCTATTATCATCAATTTCATCAAAGAATGTATGTTGATATGGAAAACAACACTTTACGTCCATTATATAAATGGAGCCTATAAGTCTGGTGAGATAATCTTCAACAGTGGAATATTTCAAGATGACTCTTTGTCTTCCTTATCATTGTGCATATCACTAATAGCATTAAGCAGCTAACTTAACAAGACAGACTGTGGTTATAAAATAGCTCAAAAGAAAATAAGCCATCTATTTTAGATGGCTGACTTAAAAATGTTTGCAAAGAATGACAATAGTCAGCAAGGTATTCTGCAAACTGTAAAATGCTTCAGTGGAGACATTCAAATGAAATTCAATTTGAATAAATGTGCTAGAGCTACAGTTTTACCAGGATCGCTACAACAAACATCCTCTATTAGCTTAGACCCTGCTGTAGCAATAAAGGTTTTAGAACAAGAAGAAGCTTATAGGTACCTAGAGGTAAATGAGAATGAAAGAAGTCAGCATAAGAAAATGAAAGCAATATTGCGTAAAGAGGACTATAGAAGGAAAACACTGATATTAGGAACAGAAATATGGCTATTAATAATTAACATACTTGACAAATTGAACATGGTGAGATCTGATTCTCTGATGAAACTTTAATATAAGGGAAACATTTTAGATTGATAAACGTTTCCTCTTTGTAAATTATCCCTTTAAATTTATATGTATGTAAGTCTACGGACATTAACAGTACTTTGTTACCATTTAGTTCTTTTACCATGGGTCCAGTTTTGCTTAGTCTATTGCTATCAAATTTCGGACATTATTTAAGGGCAACCCGGTATATAATGAACATTTATTTAACATGCTGTCAACATAATTTGCTTTTTAGAGAAGCTATTAAGGTCATGATATAATTTAGTCTTTTTACCATGGTTCAAACCTTCCTTAGTCTATTGCTATCAAATTTCAGACATTACTTAAGGGCAACCCGGTATATAATGAAAATTCTACGTCTTATTTAACATGCTATCCCCATAATTTGCTTTTTAGAGAAACTATTAAGCTCATGATATAATTATGTCATTTTACCATGGCTCAAAACTTACTTCGTCTATTGCTATAAAATTTCAGACATTACTTAAGGGCAACCCGGTATATAATGAACATTCTACGTCTTATTTAACATACTATCCACATAATTTGCTTTTTAGAGAAACTATTAAGGTCATGATATAATTATGTCATTTTACCATGGCTCAAAACTTACTTAGTCTATTGCAATCAAATTTCGGACATTATTTAAGGGCAACCTGGAATATAATGAACATTCTACGTCTTATTTAACATGGTGCCCATATAATTCGTTTTTAGAGAAGTTAATAAGGTCATGATATAATTTAGTCTTTTTACCATGGCTCAAACCTTGCTTAGTATATTGTTATCAAATTTCGGACATTATTTAGGGGCAACCCGGTATAAAAGGAAAATTTATTTAACATGATGCCTACATAATTCGTAGCTATTAAGGTGATGATATAATTATGCGCAAGATAAAAGCACTTGAAAACAGAATAGAGTGCATCTAACTTGAACATTAACCGCTGGCGCTTGCGTCCGGTTTCCAAATCCAGCTAAGGTATATCTTTATCTCTATAGGTATTAAGTAAGCTTAAGTTAATCTGTTTTAAGGCCACAAAAGTGGGCTACGCAGTCAGAATTGAAATCATAATAATAGTAATGGTCTGCTAGACAAGATTACAAGTCTAGAAGACGAATTGGTCACATCTCAATATTTGCTTAATTCAGCTTCTTCTAATACATAACTATTGCGGATAATTCAATGTAAACGAGGTATTCCAAGAATAGGATTTCAGATAAACCTTTTCCAAGACAGAAATTATTATCTGGAACTGAATTGAGAGTTTTTTTTTTAAATTCCATGTCCGTTAACAGTCTCAACAGAATCATTATCTTTATTATCTGGGAATTAATATAGATTTTCGAAAAAATACACTAGAGTTCTTTTGCATTTCTTTCTCTAAAGTTTGGAATTCAGATCTTTTCTTCTCGTAGACTGATTGCTACTATTTAATTCATAACTTGATCAAGAGTGAAGAGAACAATTTTCTCTTTTCTCAAATGCGAAATTAGAATTCATTCATTCTAGTCTACTTTTAGAGTCGATATCCGTTAAAGTACCATCATATATGTGGAATAAGATTAATAGTGACACATATCTTTGAATCTATAATAATAAAAAATAGCATATTATGTAGGGAGGAGATTATTCATTTACTAAAATGTAATTTCACAAATTTTACGTGCCCACATTTTTGTTTCACTCTATCACAACAAGCAGGATAAAAGTAATACTTTGTGTAAGATTAACGAACCTGTTTAGAGAAGGGGCTCCCGTAGAGAAACGAAACGCGATTATCCCGCCTTCGATAAGATGAATTCATGACAGCCAAGTGAGGGCCAGTGAGTGACGCCAATTTGTAGCGTGACAATTTAGCACGCGTAGACTCAAGACATGTCTGTCTATAAAAGATGCTATGTGAACCATGAAGAAAATATCACAAGCCCAAAAGTGTAGAGTGAACACCACCAAAAGCTACATGATCTCACCAGAAACAGAAAAAAACACCGGTATAGACGCTTTCCTTACGGGAAATATTTCAACTAAGACCCTCTTAAATATTACCCCTTCACAATATTTGTTGTATACATGTTGAAATTTTTCTGTGTGGAACCAATAAAGACAGATATAAATGTGTTTGTATATCATGTCTTATAAGAGAAATGGCACACGAAATATACAACTACAAAAAGATAATGACATTAATAACAAGAGCAATAGCAATGACAATACATTTGGTAAAAACATATGCAATACGAACTTGTAACTCCTTAACATCTACTAAAAATCTTCAATATAATTAAAACCACATCCAAAACTATTATGTTTATAATCATGACAAAAACGCGTATGGCATTAATAATTCTGAAACAGCTATACATAAAAATAAACAACCACAACTATTTCTTATGATACATTAGCTAAACATGAAGTAATAAAAAATCGTATCTATGAAAACAAAATAATATATTTTATAACACAATTTAACAAATGCATTCGGTTAGTTAAGTGCCATACATGATACCCGCTTTGGGCGATCATGTCTCGAAAGAGACATGACTGACTTGGCAGAAGATTATCCCGCAGTAGGTTTTCATTGCTTTATTAGACTGGCTGCCAGCCAAGGATATAGACTCCTGTCTGTTTTATTATTTAACCCATAACTTGAGAGAAGAGAATGCACCACAACGCACGTACAACAAATGCATTAGTTTTGCATTGAAATGGGTTCAACCACAACTTCGATAGACACTTATTAAAAGTGAGAGCAGCTTTAAAAGTACAGCTATCGAATTTTACCAAAATATAAATCTGCGCCAACGATGTTTTAACTGTCTCATTTCCCAGGTCATAACATTGTTAAAAATTTAAAGAAAACTTTTAAATTCAAATTTTTCCATAATTTAAATGTATTCTTCATAAATTAATAATCAAAGTGAAATAATATAAATAACAATACCATGATAAAAATATCCACAATAACAACATTTACTTTGTTTCCTTTATTTGGGATTAAAATTCCCTATTTCTTATCATCCACAATTTACCTTAATTTTCATTTAGTCAGAAGCATATTTATAAGCGTACTTAAATTTAAAAACATGTCTATGTCTCTTTATTATTGTTATGGTGAAACACACAGATTTTATATTGAATAAACTCTCCCACCTAATCTATGTAGGAGTAGTATAAGGAACGATGGTCAGTCGATGTTGGACGATAGAAGTCGACAGTTAGTCAAATACGAAAGTAGTCAGTGACCTGGCAAGTTTACACTGCGTAATACATATTATATCAACTTCCTAACGTCTTGTACTTCGAACCTATTAGGACCGACTTTGGTACAAATACTAACCTCCACTGTGAAAATAACTCCACAAAAATAAATCAGTACTATAAGTTATAGACGCTATGGCGGTCATGTCTCATTCGATTAATGACTGATGAGACAGAAAATTTTTCCACAGTAGGATGCCTTTTCTTTCTGTGATAGATTCGTTGCCCATCAAGTCTATAAGATTTATACAACGTGAATGCAACAAACCCGGCTGGAATTCGAACACGTCCCTTAACACTGCAACACACTCATAGCAAAAATAAATTCCTTACATTCGCCTTGATGAAGTCTATCAGGAGAGGAAACGCGGTGGTTACAATACGTTTTCCTTTTGTTTTTATTCATAAAATTTCTTGCATGTCTTAGACGTTTAAAAGAATGTTGGTATATTCTAATGCTTACAATTGGGAAATATAATATTGAAATTGTTTGCCTTTCCTATCTACCCGTATTAGCGAAATTAGTTTTCGTGCGGAATTATATTCTAAATACATTAAATAGTTCGATGCATAGAGCTGCTATGATGATTTTAATAGAGGAATTACGAAAAACTAAAAGCACAATTTTTAATTCATAACAATGTGTGTTGTGGTGTAATGGATAACAGCTCGGAACTAGAAATCGGGGAGCCAAGTTCGAATTCCAGTTGAATTCGTTGCATTCACTTACGCGCAAATATCCTTGAGAAAGGTATTAACCCGCTTCTTCACTACAGTTATGGGTTAAATAACAAAACAGATTGGGTTCTTTAGCCTTGGTCGGTAACCAGTCTACCGCAGAAAGTAATGGCAACCTTCTGCGGGAAAATTCTTCTGCACAGTCAGTCATGTCTCGAGAGGGACATGATCGTCCAAGCGTATCACGTATGTCACTTAATTGACTTAACTCACTGAAAAGCATAATAGTTTGTGTTTGCAGTAACTTTGTCCAAAACTGTAAGAATTAAGTTTGTTATCATTATGACTAGGGGTACTTTTATTACCAGGATACATTGTTTTTGTTTAATTGCCCAATTCTAGGGATGACTCGTCTAGTTCTTATGTTAGCAAAAATTTTCTCATTTTCCTGTGATATCCGTCAGTTAAGTGCCATACGTGATACACGCTTGGGCGATCATGTCTCGAAAGAGACATGACTGACTGGGCCGAAGATTATCTCGCAGTAGATTGCCATTGCTTTCTGCGGTAGACTGGTTGCCGACCAAGGCTATAGAACCCAATCTGTCCTGCTGTTTAACCCATAACTGGAAGGAAAGAGACGGATTAATACCTTTCCCAAGGGTATTTGCGCGTAAGTGAATGCAATGAATTCAGCTGGAATTCGAACTCGGCTCCCCGATTTCTCGTTCCGAGCCGATATCCACTGCACCACAACGCACATCCCTCCTGTGATATAAATACGCTATAATGGTCGCTATTAAGGAACGAAATGCAAATAATAGCAAGGCTTTAACAGCATCAGCTTTGTAACAAAAAAAGTTTTACTGAATTCAATCAAGCCAGACAAACATTAACTGTAAACGGTTGATGGCTTCAATTTCCCCACATAGATTGATCTAGACCATCGTTTTTCAGCCTTCTTACGATTGTGAACTATTGTTAATGTCTCGTGGAACTCTTGAATAAAATATCATTATATAGCATTATTTATATCTATTTCTTGCCTATTTTATCGTAGCTCTCATGAAAACCATAATATATAGAAAACGTATATGCATCTCGTACTAGAATAAGTCACTCAATGATATACAAATCCGACACGTACACGCTCTGTCCACTAACCAACGAAGACTGTTTTACACTGACGTTATACAGACATGACTAAATGATTGTTAAAATTTTAACTAATATAATAGCCAGAAACCATTATAATGATAACCAAGGATTTTCCAATAATATACCGTATGTTTGTTGTAAAATTGCAAACAAAATTAAATAAAAATTAATCAAATTTTGATTAGCCTATTTATCTGTTTCTCGTGGAGCCTCTGCGGAAATCTTGAAATTGTTTCGGATTTGAATCAACCCATAGCAATGAAAAAGAAGAGATTTGTTATTAAATATAAAAATTTAAAAAAAAACATCTTTATTTTTCTGTTGTTGCAACTCAATTTTCTAAGCTTGTATGAGCCTTAAAGTTCATTGTTTGTAACTGTGTGTTCAGATAAGTAGAAATCTGATTTTTCTGTGTGTATGTGTGAAACTTCATGTCTCTACAAATGAAGTAGAATTATAAAAAGAGAGAATTGTCTTCCAGAAACTAAGCAAAATATTAAGGTATAGAAAAACATTTTCACAAACACCTTTGAGCACATATGTACTATCTAATCTCTTATATGACAATGAATACAGAACAGTCTTATCACAAATGAAATACATGAATGAAGAAATATGCCTTTCAAAAACTAGGCAAAGTATTAAGGGATAGGAATAGATAGAAAATAGATAGAAAATATTTTCACAAACACCTGTGAACACATGTACATTCTAATCTCTTATATGACAAGGAATACAAAACAGTTTTATCAAAATTAAATGCAAACATGTTGCAAAAAATATGCCTTTCAGAAACTATGCAAAGTATTAAAAGATAGAAAATTATCCCCAGAAACAGTTATGAACAGATAAGTAATATGTAATCTTCTATGTGGCAGATATTACTGAAACGCCTTATTCCTAACGAAGATGAGACTTGAAGAGTGACGAATGTCTTACAGAAACTTTTCAAAGCATTAAGACATAAAAACATATCTAACAAGAAATGTCATTATTTACCCTTCTCCCCCACTTGAGAGAGATGTGACACAAGGTCTTTTTTAACGTGGGGAACCTGAGCGCGTACACCCAGGTACTGGTCAAATATTACCTATCCACCGTGGGTGGACAGGTTCAAAACCGGTCATAACTGGTCTTAATTTGTCTTAGGTATACCCAGCCCGAATGTCATATATGACAGAGAACACTGGTCTGTATAATCTCAAATGAAGCAAAAGATTAAAGGATAGAAAATTTTTTCCTGAAACTTTAATGAACTCATATTTAATACATCTAAACTTATTTATAAATGGAACTTTTCTCTCTCTGTGTGTCTGTGTGTGTGTGTGCATTACCTATAGACTCCGAAACGGCTGAACCGATTTTCTTGAAAATTCACACAGTTGTACTATAAGCGTCTGTAAGTGTTCTTAGGTAGGTTTTGTGTCGAGGTACCCCCGATAAATATCGAAAATCGATAATCGAAAAGATGGGTTATAGAAGGAGTGGACCGATTTTAATCAAATTTGATACACTCATAGACAAAGACATAAGAAACGATATTCAGAAGTTTCAAGGTGCAGAAAGTCAATATATATATATATAAATATATATATAAAAGGCAAGATGTTTGTGTATGCGTCTGTTTATCTGCCTGTATGTCCTTTATACAAATCCACAATTTTTATCCGATTCTCACCAAACTTCACACAAATAATCTTTAGGCTGATTCTGAGCTCCAGGACCATGGATTAGTTTTACAGCTTTAATTACACCCGAGCAACGCCGGGCTATACTGCTAGTAATATCCTAAATGGCATTGAATACTGGTCAGTCTCGTCACAAATGAAAAACATATCTGATATATATAATCTCATATACACACTGAAAAGTGTTATCACAAAAGAAGAAAAGACTTAAACCGGAACAGATGTATTCTAGAAGCTATACAAAGTATTTAGAGGTAGAAAAATGTTTTCAGAAATAAGATGAATATATTTGTAATATATAATCTTTTATAGGACCGAGAAAATAGGAAAGATTCAGCACAAACGAAGAAACTTCAAGCGAGGCAGATATCTTCCAGAAACAAGTAAATATTAAAGGGATATTAAGATATTATGAGTTCCAAATTTGGGCGTCTATGTCATATGTAATCTCCTACATGGCCCAGAATACTGCATCATCTCATCACAAATTTAAAGGGACTTGAAACAAGATAGATGCCTTAGAGAAAGTGAGCATAGTGATAGCAAAATTATTTCAGAATCAATTATGAACCCATATTAAATACCTAATCTTCTATGTGTTAGAGAATACTGGATAATCTTATCACAAATGAAGTAGGGATATGAAGCAAGAAACATGCCTATGCAAATGTTAAGGGATATAAAATATCTTCAGAAATTAAAATGAACATATATACAATGTCGAATCTTCTATATGACAGAGAATGCTAGATATTCTCATCACAAATGAAGAGAAGCATATAGCAAAAATGTCTTTCAAAATATACGCGAAGTATTAAGAGATTAAAATTGATTCAGAATCAATGATGATCATATATTTAATCTCTAATCTCTAATGTGGCAGAGAAGACTGGACTTCCTATTCACAAATGAAGAAGAGACTTGAAACACGATAGAATCTCAGCAAATTATTAAAAGAAAGAAAAGGATCTTTATAAACAATGATGAACACATATGTAATATCTATTCTCCTATATGTCAGAGAATACTGGACAGTCTTATAAAAAATGAGGAAATAAATTGCAGGAAGATTAATATCTTCCAGAAACTAAACAAAATATTAAGGAAAAGAAAAGTATCTTCAAAAATGAGGATGAACATGAATATATCTTATCTTCTATAAACCCGAGAAGACAGGGTAGCTTTATCACAAATGAACAACAGACTTAAAGCAAGATACTTTTCAGAAACTAAACAAAGTATGAATAGATAGAAAAACATTTTTAGTAGCAAAGGGGAACACATGTATTATCGCTGTTCGTTTATATCACAGAAAATACTGGCGTGGGAGTGTGATAGATAGATAGATAGATAGATAGATAGATAGATAGATAGATAGATAGATAGATACATAGATATGCAGACCAGCAGGAAGAAAAAGATAGATAGATAGATAGATAGATAGATAGATAGATAGATAGATAGATAGATAGATAAGCAGACAAGCAGGAAGAATAAGATAGATAGATAGATAGATAGATAGATAGATAGATAGGGAAAAGACATGCAATTAACAAGTTGTTATGACGGCAAATTCAAAGAATACACTGTGAGCCTCGAGAATATATTATAATGAGACAAGAAAATACAAAGTAGCTAATGTATGACTCAACGGTAAAACTTTTGAACAAATAACTTTTCAAATGTCTTGTCAATTTTGACACTCGCAGGTAAGAAAATAGAGAGTGTAACAGCGAATGACCTCTCTTAAAGAACACGACTGAATGGACGTCTGAGAAGGGAAAGATGTTACTTTGAGTAACATGAGTTAATTATATTCCTGTTTAGAAAAGGACATAGGATATGAGATATATAGATAGATAAAGACACAGAGAAAGCGAGAGAGAGGAGAGATTGAGGAGAGAGAGAGAGAAAGGGACAGAGACAGTGGGCGGGAGGGAGAGATAATGAACTTATGCGATAGATAGATAAATAGATAGATAAAGTGAGAGAAAGTGACAAAGAGAGTGAAAGAGAGAGAGAGAGAGATAATGAACGTATGCTCTCTCTCTCTCATTCTCTCTCTCTCTATATATATATATATAAAATTATCACATAAATATTTTATATTATAACATATTTATGTTTTAAATTCTGAATAAATATTATTCGCTTTATTTTGTATTGAGCACTTTTGTAAGAATATTTTTTCTTTGGATACAGAATTGTATTTCATATATACCTACGTTATACTTGGATCTTAGCTATTTTCATTTTATAATATGAAAAAAATAATTTCAGAATATCTTTAAAAAACATTCCCACCACAAACAAAAGAAAATATTTTGCTAGGCTGAAGATATTATAACATATTTATGTTATGTTACAAAATTCTAAATCAATATAATTGGCTCTACTTTGCATTGAGCACTTTTTTAAGTATAGTGTTTCTTTAGATACGGAATTTTATTCCATCCATATCTACCCTATACTTGTGTATATATATATATATATATATATATATATATATATATATATATATATATATATATATATATACAAGTATATATCCATATCTACCCTGTACTTGTATATATATATATATATATATATATATACTCTCTCTATATATATATATGTGTATATATATATATATATAGAGAGAGAGAGATTAGAATAGAAAACTGTTTATAGCTAAATACATGTCATTTTTATTTTAAATTTTATTTCAATTCTGGATTGTGCATCTTGAGTTCGTAATCATACCGATTTTATATTCTGATTGGAAAAGTTAACCTGGGCAGTAATCCTAGATGAAGGATTACTGGGTAGTATCAAATTCAAAACTGAATTAATTCAAGCGACTTCATCCGCCATTTTTCTCGGTTACTAGGCAACATAAATATGTTCAATGCCGCCAGTTAATATATTAGATTGAGTTGCACGATGATGAGGAAGCTGATGATGGTGATGACTACGAGAAGAAGGATGGGTAAATGATGTGCGTGTGTGATTGGAAGTAAGCGGCCAAAAGAAGTGAACAAAAAGTTATGTATTTGTTACACTGTGTGTTTCTGCACACACTTCCGTATGTTTTCAGTAATCATTTTCACGGTAACAGTGAGGATCGAACTCACTCTTAGTTTGATAGGCATGGTTTTATAAATCAATGAACATATGGTCGGCTCATTCTATTGACCCAGGAATTAGCTGCACATTCGGCCATGCTTTAACTTCACAAGAGTCAGATTAGATCAAGAATAAAGTGTTCTTGTCATATGTGGGATGGAACTACCCATTTTCCAGTATTGGCTGAGATCAAAATCACTCGTAAGTTTTTATGAGTAATCTTTTTTTTTTTTCGATTCTGCAACCACTTTTCCACAGCCGTGAGGTTGCATCTTTGTCACTGTGGTAAATGCTCACATGTCCCTCATGCTACGGTTGCTCTATTACATTTACAACCAAAACACATAAAGTAGCATCCACGGGCTGGAATTGCTGTTATTTTCTTCGTATTACAAGTGGAAGAAGAAAGTTCCACTCGGACATCTTTTAGTCGAAGAAACGCTCATGTGGTGTGTTTTAAGCTCATCAATCAATTATTCTTTCGAGTCAAGTCCCAATCTTCCTCTTTCCTCTTCCTTATATTATTTCTCCATTACGAAGGATACATTTTGTTTAACTGATTTTACATACATGTCTATAGTGTTGAATATTATATATATACGTGGTACTATAACTTCACGATACCGGGTTGGCCGATGGTTTCGTGATTACCACATGTTCCAGATTGGATGTTCTCTGATCCCTTCCGCGCCCACGTTGTTTATTAAGATCTGCGAAAGGGGGGATGGATACATCCAGTCTGGAACACTTGGTAATCACGAAACCATCGGCCAACCCGGTATCGTGAAGTTATAGTACCACATTTGGTGCCTTAAGACGCAGGATCGACCCTGTGTAATTACCACGGCGGATCTTGTTTCCTCTGTGCCTCAGAATCCAGTGTTGACACTCAACTAATTCACCGGCACAACGACATCTCACCCAGGAACCAGCCCAGGAAGCCATCAGCTCGTTTCACAGCAATACAGCCATTCAAGGAAAAGTATCACCAGAAACATCCACAGAGTCGGGGTAAGTGACTAGTTTCCTTTGTTTCTCTACATTCACTGTGCAGAGTTGGTTCAGTGCTGAAGAGCTTCTTAGTGTCTTTATTTCCTTATATATATATATATATATATATATATATAATGGCTACTTCCCGTTCAAATCTTTCACCTATGTTGGTAACAGCTGGATCGAAGATCCCACTTTTTGCTGGAAGGCCGACCGATCTGAAACCATGGCTAATGGCATTAAAAAAAACAAAGGGTCCATGATCTAACGGATCCCGAATTAATTAACTTGGCCTATGACTATTCAGATGGAGTCGTATCCGAATGGATTGGAAGCTATCTTGACGACCATCCAGACACTTCCAGTAAAACCTTATTCGATGAGATCACAGCACAGTATTGGGAGTTTAAACCCTGCTGATGCTGCTCGAGCATTGATTAGGGTGACGCAAGGAAAAAATGAATCGCTTGCGGAATTAGCTAGTAGAATGTCAAGTCTTGTAAGGCTGGCTTATAGGGACTCTGAGCTGTGAGAAGGGTCAGCTATACAAGTACAACTGGCCGAATTCTTCATTGATGGGATAAACAATACTTTCATTAAAGAAGATATGGCAAGAGCTAAACCGAAGACACTGTCGGAGGCTTTGTCATCAGCCAGAGAAAGTGAAAGTAAACCAAAAACGGAGGGCTACCATAGAAAATGGGCTGGAGAGAGTCATGGTTGTTACAGCTGTAGACAACCAGTACCAAAAAAGAAAGGGATTACTTTAAACCAGCAGGAACGCTGGAATTATGACAAACAAAAGTGTCCGAAGTCTGAAGGTGGGAATGTAACTTACTCGAATTCAGAGAAACGAAAAACCAAGACACCGGAAGAAACTAAAAGTCGCAAAACTAACCATATTCAGTCATTAAAGAAAGAAAAGAATAAGGTTACTTTAGCCCCTAAAATAAAAACAAATTCAAAGAATTCCCGCTCGAAACAGGAAATGGTTAATAGTTACAATACAAAAGAAGCTGAAGAATATGAAGAATTCACACAAGGCTCAGACATGATATGTAGGGTAGATATCATTGGCAAACAGGTGGAAGCATTGATAGACTCTGGATCAGAAGTCTCGCTTCTAAAGTCCTCAGTTTTTGAAGACTTAAAAAATAGTAAAATGAAATTGAAAGATTCATACTTAACAGTAACCGAAGCAAATAGGGAAAA
The DNA here is from genome assembly GCA_037127315.1 of Ascarosepion bandense. Classification (NCBI taxonomy): domain Eukaryota; kingdom Metazoa; phylum Mollusca; class Cephalopoda; order Sepiida; family Sepiidae; genus Ascarosepion; species Ascarosepion bandense. The sequence continues at coordinate 1,416,819 of JBBBDQ010001156.1, forward strand.
AATGGAACTAAGTGGTATGATCCACCTACCTATCAAAATCGGTAAGATTAAGACAGGTTCAAAATTATACATTGCACCTGACTTGGACCAAACCATGATTTTAGGGGAGGATTGGTTAAAAATAAATAAAGCACAATTATATTTTAATCCAAATCGACTAACGATAGGAGGGGCAGAAATTCCCTTGGGTAGTAAAACCAGCGGGGAAATTAAAATCTACTCTGTGGGCAGTGTAAAATTACCCCCACGAACTGCTATTTCCTGCGCAGCCAGACTAATCCCTTCAGAGCCAAATGAAGAAAACCTATACCGGGTGATCCCAGAGGAGGGAGAAATAGTGTTAGTGGAATCGATAGTAAAAGCAAGTGAGAAAGGGAAAATTCCAGTTATGTTACCAGTTACCAAATTTGGGTTATAAAACGGTAAATGTCCCCAAAGGTGAAAATCTGGAAAGGGTAGCACCAATAAGAATTCGGAAGCAAGTTAAGAAACGCCCAATTCAGGGAGCCAAGGGGGGCCAGCAAGCACAGGGCAAACTTAAACTTGCTACAGAAGCTGAAACTGTCATTGCCACTTCAGCCAAAGTTTTGGGCAAAGGACCTAAAGGTGCAGGAGGCAAACAACAACCTCAACCTAAGGTACCTAAACAAGCAACCCCAAAAAGTGCCCCAAAACAAGCCAAACCATTAGTCGGTAAAGGCGGGGTAACTAGACCTGGAACTGCCAAACCTGCCACAGGCGCTAAACCAGCTGCCGGTAAAACAACTCAGGCTAAACCAGCTACCAGCAAAACAACTCAAGCTAAGCAAAGAATAAAACGTGCCCAGAAGAAACGAAATGAAAGGGTAAACCCGGGAAGAAAAGAGGTAACCCTTAAAGTAGAAGACCCTGTGTATCATAAGAAGCATCTGCGACAAGGAAAGCTTGATAACAAATGGTCTCCTTATTATAGGGTAATAGAACAAACAGGCCCAGTAACTTTTATGGTATGGGACCAAATAACTGGAAAAGTAAAAAAAGGCTTGTGCCAATGATTTAAAATTAGCCGGATTAGAAGAATGGGAAATTCCGAAAGAAAAAGAAAAAAAATCCACGAATCAGACAAACGAGGTGGGTCGAAGACCCCTCGGAGGCTGATTCGGAGTCAGAAATAGAGATTGAAAAGAATTAGGTGTTAAGGATAATTGATGGGGTATGGGCGATAGCCTCAAGGGATGAGTCGGAATTATCTCAGGTATGTACCGGGAGACCTCCAAAAACAATCAAAATATCTCCTCCATTTGCCACTCTGCAGGTCCCATTAGGCTGTGGGATTTATGGTGGCATTATAACCCTTCCGCCCTATTACCAAGCTGAAGAAAAATTTGAGACAAGCGACTCCTTTTTACCATTGATTAATGCCACACTTACCAGTAGATTGGGCCTATGGGAACCTCTGATAAAAAAATTCCCAAACATAACGGCGCAAGCAATCCCGAATGTATTAATCCCTCTAAGGAAAATGAATCTAAGGGAATTAATTCACGAACTCGATGTACTTCGAGAGAAAAATTATTCAAAAGAAAGTAAACAGGGGGTGAGTTCTACCTGGATAATTTTGATAATAACCATCAGTTTAATAATTGTATCAGTTTCATTAACATTAACCCTCATAATACGCCATTGTTTAAGTAAGCTTAAGAAAAATAAACCAACTAAACTGCACAAGGATGTTGGGTGCTCAGGAATGGTTGTCACTGATCAACAGGAGAGACCAGAACAACAAATTGAATTGAAACCAATAGGCAACATATCAACTCAGCAGGCCACAAATGCCCCGAAAGAACCATTGCGATTGCCATCGGTGGAGATACTTCCAGTATAATAATCTGAATTATTTGGAACAATTGTTTATAAATGCATGGAAAAAAATGAATGACCGTGCAATGGACATATTTCATTATTATTATCGTAAAAAAAACAACAACAAAAAACATTTAAACATTCTTATAAAATTGAAAAAGAAAAGAGTGAAAGAAAGAAACAGATGAAAGTCTTTTTTTTTCCAGGAGGGTCACTTTTTTTATGGACATATAAACACCGTTAAAATATTTTAACGACATTTAACTAAGGGCTAAATGTCTGGTAAGTTGGGGAGGAATATGACACTTTCATTTAAGTGTCAAAAAGTTGACTGGCGAAATTAATTAAATGAAAATTAACTAATTATATTTAACTAATTAAATAATAATTAATTAAATCATTATAATAATTATTTATTAAACCATTATGAAAATAAGTTCATTCTGGATATCCAACATTTTTAAGAACCAGGTGCAGTATACCGCGGACATTGAGTATAAAGATATCTAGACCCAAGTGGAAGGCTGACCTATAAACTGTCACTAAAACCAAACACTCTGTAGGTGTAGTGGTATGTCAAAAAATACTTCAATTTCAAAATATAAACATATTTTGAGCGTGGCAAACAGGTGGGTTGCTTCACCGGGGGATTGAGTGCAAGTATGGCACAAGGTAATAAATCATTGATCAACCAACCACAGGGCCTGCTGCTTGTTAGTCCACCCCGATGACTGCGATTAATTGGCTGATTATCTAAACCAATCGGATGCAACCCAGGGGAGTTGTTACGACGATAGCCATTGGCCGGTGATCCCTATTGGCTGACCAATCAGGAGCTAATTATTCGGGATTCGGGCCCATAAATAGAGAACACCCAGAGCAAAAAAGTCGAGTCGGTCATTCTTCGCTGCCCAGAACCGAATCCGTTGCCACTGCATACTCCATCAATGACACTGCCTAATTGCAGTTAAGATTTCTTCGAGTTAAAGAAACATTTTCCGCCAGTCATCTACATTCACCCCTCACTTCGAGGTGTTAATTTTAACTTGATAAGAAATTATTGTATACCAGTGTAAATAAATGTTTGTTACTGTTTATAACAAATGCTTTTCTTCATTTCTTTGATGGTGTGGCAACTATTCTTCTACTCCGACGCCAAATTCAACACTCCATCGACTGAATTGTACCCCTCCCCACTTTCGCGGATCTTAAGAAACAACGTGAGCGCTGAAGGAATCAGAGAACAGCCAGTCTGGAACATGTGGTAATCACGAAACCATCGGCCAACCAGGTATCGTGAAGATATAGTACCACACACACATATATATATATATTTTTTTTTTCTTTAATCCGAAGTGGAAGAGTAGGAAGGTAAATTCCAAGAACCTGATCCTAATTAATATTAAAAGTTTTTTAATATTAAAAAATGATGCAGGAGGAGAGAAAAATAAAAATTCGTCAGGGCTAGGATTTCGATTTGCTGTTTTGTTTCATTTTTTTTTATTATTTATAAGAAGCTTTGTGTGTTTTAATATTTTTTGTACGAGTGGCTAGTGATATTTTATGTTTTGTGGTTGTTATATTATAAAGCAGAAAAATAATATCACATCCATGAAACAGAAGAAAATCACACATAAAACCCACAAACAGAAATACAGACAAAAACACAAACATTCAACCATGACTTAAAAAAATCCTTTAAGCGGTCATATACACCAATGCGGTAAGAAAAATGTAAAACCTTTAAAAATGGGATAAACATAATAAATGTATTTCAAGATAAATGATAATAACAAATTAACTGTAACGCAATTAAGTGGACGCCCATTCAATATAAAGCAATTAAGTGGACATATATTAACGCGTACATTAAAAAGCAATAAAAGGAAATCAACAAAACAAAAACAATTAACCACAAGTAGGCCACTCATACAACAAATTTAAAAATTACACAATTTAGGATAAATATATATATCAGAATCCGACAGAATAAGATAAAGGACAAATTTATTAATTTTACATGTTTGGCTTTTATGAAAACTTCATCAGAGAATAAAATACAGAGAAAAAAAGAGAGAAATTCTGAATGCGGCAGCAAGGCCACTGATTGGGAGTTTGTGAGGAGCATGAAACCACCTCTTGATTGCTGTTGTTCCCAGGTTCACCCTGACCTGGAGTAGTAAAACCTGTTAGGGTCCCATCTATGGGCAAATAGTTAACCCCCAAACTGAGGTCGAAACACTATGAAAATATAAACATATACTTTTCTAGAAAAATATACATTTTTAAAGAAAAAATTATTCTCAGCAAAACATTTTTGAATACAAAACTGGAAGACATTTTCAGTTTTCTAAAATAAAAAAGAATAAAAACAAAAAGTCTTCATTAAAATCTGACAAAATCAGCTTTTTCACTATAAGCGAACATTAAAAATTACCTTAGAACCCCACATTTTTGGCATTAAGTGGCCCACAGAGGTGTTGATGTGCCGTTAAACAAAACTCAAACTCAAGAAATTCTTTTGGGCTGTTTGATTCTCAATGGTTAATTACACTTCATGTACGTTCGACTTGTTAAACACACGTTAGTACAATTTGTGGTGTTCTAAATTCAACCAGAAACGACGCATCGATTCAAAGTTACAAAATATCATCACTTTCCAAGCCTAACCTAAAAAGAAAAAAAAAACCTTATCATGTGAACTCCACATGTTCATTTCTTGTAAGTTCGAATGGACACGCTTTTCTCGCAGCGCCATAAATTATGCTAATGTTTATTTAACATGTCGAATGCGCGTGAAAAATGATCAACTAATGAAAATGAAACAACACCAAAGTCAAAACATTAGATTTTCTTTCTTCTTTTTTCAAAATCTCATTTCATGATGAAGTTTAAAAACAGTGTAATGTTAGATTGATGAACGTTTCTGTTTTTTGTTTTTTTCCTATTTTATCTCATTATATAGGAATGAGAATTTATTTAATATCTAGAAACAGAATATATATATATTCATTTAAGCGAAATAGAAAATGATAATATCTAATAGATTAGTCGAAAGTGTACACATCTACAGATCATTTGAACAGTTCGTACAAACTGTTATCCAGAAAAGAAATCATTTGTACGAATGAAGAAATTGGAGTAGATAGACTAAACTATCGCCCGGTTCACACTCCACCCATGTCTATTGAACAGGTGAAGAGGCTCATCCCTTGTTTCCTGTTTAGGATGCGGTTTCCGGTTTTTCTCTTTTCCAATCTTTTCACTCTTACATAGCCCTCTGCGCATCAGTGGCGTTTTTGCCTTGCTTGGGGTGATACGATTAAAAAAAAAAAAAAAAGAGATTAATTAATGAAAATCTTAATCGCAATACATTGTCAGCTGTTTCCGGTCAAACTTGTATAAAAGTGGGATTACTTCCGAAATAAACACACACACACACACACACACACACACACACACACACACATCAATAAACATGCATATTATCCTACGTCTAAAGCATGGTTCAGAGTTTCATACACTACGCAATCATAAGGTGCATATTATAAATTGACAGCTTTTTGTCATTTCTTTCATTTATAAAATCTCTAATTTTAAACTTGTATATGTCGAAAACTAAAAATGAAAGTAACATAAAACTGTAGGAGTTAAAAAAATGAAAAATGAAATATTTTGATGGCGATATTTAACGAATGTTATAAGGGGGTAACTTTTGTTTATAAAATTCATTTTGCATTATGTGTTTAATATTCAGTTGACGAAGTCATTGAAAAGAAAACATAAATGAATATATATACATATATATGTGTGTGTGTGTGTATTTGTATATATATATATATAATATATAAAAGTATAATAACAACGATAATAAAAGTAAAAGAAAGAGAGAAAAATATATAACTGAAAGGATATGAAATGATCGCAATGATGTCTTTTGAAGTTTCACTCATCTGGGTTATCGGCAACGCCTCTTCATTGTGAGGGGTAGTGGTTTGGCGGTTTTCTGGTTGTTGCTTAGGAGCCCGAACCCTTGCGTAGCGTCTTGAGAGACTGCTCTGATCAACAGTTGAATAATATCGGGGGATCTTGTAGTGCCATGTCGCGTATGGATGGGTGTCCCTGCATGAACCTCTGGTGGGCAACCCTGAAGGCACATTAATACTGCAGTCTACGCCAGTTTTCATCCTACACATGCTGCATACAGCAACCTACTGATTCTACTCTAGGCCTCTTCTTAATAACTCACTAACCATGAATACACACTTTCAAAATAGCAAAACTAAACCAGAAAACACGCAAACCCCTCAACATTTCTTTGCAAACATACGATGTATACGTAGTAACTTTTACAGCGTTGAATCCGTCCTCCAAGTAAACTTATTTGACAAAATCTTAGCCCTTTGTGAAACTAACCTTGACTCTTCTATGCCTTCTTCTGAGTTACACGTTCCTGGTTAACTTCCTCTTTTCAGGAAGGACTCCAATGTCCATACGCATGGGCTTAACGTTTATGTCAGTGAACATCTCCTTCTAGTTATAGTTATCTCTCTTGAATCCTTAGATCATTCTTACATGCAATTCCGTCTCTCACTTCTAAGCTCGGTTAGCTAGCTTTTCTTTTTCTACCGCCTCCCCTCTCATCTACCGACTGTTCCGTACTTGACAAGCATCTTCAGTAATATTGATGAGGCCATTTCTTCTCATCCATTTGCCCATATATTTGTGTTTGGTGACTTTAACGCCTACCATTAAAAGTAGCTGGAAAACTTTGTCACCGATCTTGTTGGTGTACACCATGTATGTTTCAATCACTCAGTTCTTTACGTAAGTGGTGGATTTCCCTACGAGCTTCTCTAATAACCCTAATGGAACTGACTCACTGCTAGACCTCTGTTTCACTTCCATCCCTTACTCAATAGCAATATCAAGCAGCTCTGCTCTCTTGAAAACTCTGACAATGCGGTGGTTTCCGTTGACATCTTCTTCCACTCCCACTCCATCTAAGATCATCAGACCAGTAGAATATCTTACAGCTACCAAAGAGCAAACTGGGACTCGTTCCGCGATTTCCTGTGTGACGTCACTTGGAACAAAGTATATAGTCTTCCAGTTGAAGACTGTGTGTTCGAGGTCTCCTCTTGAGTTAAGGCTGACATCGATGCTTTCTTCCAAGCCAGAAAGTTGCTGGCTCTCCTCTGCTTGCTCGGTCGGCATTGCACACTGGTATTACTTTTTCCTGCTTTATAAGAGCCACGTGTCGGACCATAGTAGTTGCCCTTTTGACTCTGCTCGTAATGAGTGCAAGAAGATAATGAAGCTAAGCTGCGGTTTGATGTCAGAATGAAGCAGTGCATAGCATAGCATCCTGTAAGTTCTGCTCCAAAGACTACGGGCGTCTCTGCAAAAGTGTACTAAATAGCAGTAAACCCTCAATCCCCCTCTAATCAATGAATTTCAGGTCCTCACCACTTTAGCGAACAAGACTGAGTGCTTTGCTCGCAGATTCCCGACCAACTCGACACTGGATTCCTCTAGAGTATCTAGACTTTTCACCTAAGACAGAGGCCCAACTAAATGACATTACCCTCGCTGGTCTCTAACATAATTTCAAAGCTTGACCCTATAAAACGAGTGGAGGTGATGGAATCCCAATTATAGTCTTGATGAAATGTGCCCCTGAATCCTCCTCTGTCCTCTCCAAATTCTATAACTACTGTCTATCTGATTCTTGTTTTCCAGCGTGCTGGAAGTCCTCTGTGGTTCCTATATTTATGAATACTGGAAAAAATTCGGACCCAGTAAATTATCGCCCTATCAGCCTTTTACCGACTTCTGGCAAAGTGTTCGAAGCCATTATCAACGCTGAGGTGGTTCAACATTTCACTGCCCACAGTCGCTTCTCTGAAAAACAGTATGATTTCTGCTTCACCAGGTCTACTGCTGATATGCTAACGACCATCACCGAATATATATCTCGAAAAGAATGGCGGATCTCCAAAGCGTTTGACAGAGTCTGGCATGAGGGCTATGGTATAACTACGGGGCTATGGTATAACTGGACAATTGTTTGACTTAATCCAGTCATTAGTGGCAAACCGCACAATGAAGGTAGTATTGAACGGACATAACTCCCGATACTATCATACGTTCGCGGGAGTATCTCTTTCCTGGTCTTCATTAATGATTTCTTCGATGTAATCAGATCCCAAGTAGGCATATACGCTGAAGACACCACCGTTTACTCTGGGGTCGATCCAAAATCTGCTGGGACTGACAAAGCGAACCTCGCTGCTGATCTTGAAAAGTATCTCCAATCTGTGGTGGACTGGAGTAAATAATGGCTCGTGAATTTTAATCCTTCCAAAACGAAGCTGCTATAAGACAATCGCTCCTACTCCACATTAGCATGGATCAGGCTAGCCTCCCTGAAAGCAAAACACTGTGACTCCTCTGCCTAACTCTCTCAGTAGACCTCAAATGGAATGACTATATCGATTCCATAGCTAAATCAGCTGCTAAGAAGGTCAGTTCACTGTGTAGGGCCAGCAAGTTTTCCCCTCTAAATTCATATATAAACCTACCCTCCACCCGTGTATTGAATACTGCTGCCCCATCTGGTCGAGTACCCCTGCTCTTCAAATCTGTAATGTGATCGATCACGACTAGGAAGCTCAGCTGCAGTCCTTTTCTCACCGGCGTAATGTGGCTTCCCTGTACCTCTTCTACAAATACTTTCACGGTATCTACTCCAATTAACTTGGATCACTGATGAATCCTATGTATGATTTACTCGAGCTACTAGACTAGCGTTTAGATCCCACCCTTTTACAGTGAAACAAATCAAATGTAACTGCTACTTCTACTCCTTCAGCTTCTTTTCTCGCACTTCCCGCATGTGGAATTCCCTTCGGTATACTTGATTCCCTGACAGCTACAATCTCCAAGAATTTAATTTAAAGTCAATAGTCATCTCCTATTTCACTGACTCTAATCCTTTCTCTCATGCTCTCTTTTCTGTCCACTCTACTCTCATCTCACCAGTATTCCCATCCTTATCTTACCCACTAAATAAATAAATGACTTTATAAAGACATCCAATTTATATATATATATATATATATATATATATATATATACCCAAAGAGTGTGTCAGTTTAACTGAACAGGTTCATACTGACTTCGAAGTTTCATGAGGAAAATATTATGATGTTCTCACTTGTCAGAACTAGTTTGCCGTTAGGTTCCGGTTTTTTCTTCTTTGAATCTATATATATAGATATATACTAGCAGTATAGCCCGGCGTTGCTCTGGTGTAATTAAAGCTGTAAAACTAATCCATGGTCCTGGAGCTCAGACTCAGCGTAAAGAATATTTGTGTGAAGTTTGGTGAGAATCAGATAAAAATTGTGGATTTGTATAAAGGACATACAGACAGATAAACAGACACACACACAAACATCTTTCATTTTATATATATATATATATATATATATATATATATATATATATATTATCGATTTTCTGCACTGTTGTAAGAACTGCAACCTTGAAACTTCTGAATATGGTTTCTTATGTCTTTGTCTATGAGTGTATCAAATTTGATTAAAATCGGACCACTCCTTCTATACCCGGATTTTTTCGATTATCGATTTTCGATATTTATCGGGGGTACCGCGACACAAAACCTAGCTAAGAACACTCGCAAACGCTTATACTACAACTCTGTATGCTTTCAAGAAAATCGGTTCAGCCATTTCAGAGTCTATGGGTAATGGACACACACACACACACACACACACTGATACATGCACACACTCACGGACAAAGTTCCATTTATAAATAAGCTTATATATATATATATATATATATATATATATATATATATATATATATTCAACCATTACAAGCAAATATTTGTATACAGGTCCTAGATAATCTACTGTTGATTAAACTTGCTTGGATAATGTCACGCTTTTCAATATTAACAAATCTGCATGAAAGCAATATGACAATGATTTATCGTGCTCCCATTTGAAAAAAGTATAAACACGAAGAATTAAAATCGTTAATTTAACGTAGGTATTCAAAGCAATTTATGAAGTTTCTTACAGATTCATATTTCCCATATATTACTTTCATGTCAATTTGTGCGTCTATTGGAATTTACAAAAGGTAAGGTTGTTTTTTTTCCTATATTATAGAAATAATCTTATATACGAATCTTTAGAGTTTTATAACATTTCCAAAAAAAAAAAATGTTTAACCGATGCTATTATTTGTTATTACCTTAAAATTATGGATAGTGGTTAAACGTGTTTGAGCAGAGATAATTTTGGGGTAGTGAAAATAAATATTTATCCATATCCTCCCAAGAGGAATGGGGCTAATATTGTGAAGTAAATAAGACTCCCAAGAAACACAAATTACATACACAAGACCCCTTAAACAAAAAACTACAATTGAGTCAAAAGAAGCATTAAATCCAAGCAGTCCTTTGCCTGGCTTACAATTGTCAAGGTACAGTTGTCGGACTGCGTACTACTCAGTCGATGATCTATCTGCGGATCGGGATTCGGAGGAGTAAAATAAACAACGCAAAGTGCCAAATCACGTGATTGCGAGGACTCAATGAATTTTGGCCTTTGACTCGTGTGTTTCTCACGTTAAACCCGACCTTGTGACATATTTAGTCTCAGCGGGGGGACTAGGTAAATATCATATCTGTCAGAGTCAGTCCTGAATTTGTTAAATCTTATTTATACCGGTTTAAGTCTCGGCTTGCGCCCCGCTTATTTTTGGATTGTAACTCATATTTTCGTGTTTGAATAAGTGCCATATTTCAAGTGAAGTATATCTTTTATTTTTGATGCTTTTTATTGGCTGTTTTTTTGGTGGAAGATTTTTACTCAATTTTCTTTTTTCCAATCTCCAACTTTTTTTTTTATTTTTGTTGCTAGTGTATATTTATTTTTACTAGTCTATTGATTTATTTTTTGTGTAAACTGTATTTTAATTTTCAGTTTTTTTTTAACTTTCCTGCCCACATCCATAAAATTAATTTAATCTTATTTTTAGCCTATATGTTCTCTTTCTGCTTTAACCTTTTTTGGTTTTCATTTTCTACGTGTTACTTGTTTTTGTGCCCTAAAGTTAATTTTTACTCGCCTCCACCCAGCGGCAAACCAAGTTTAATTTTAGTGTAACGTTTTCTTTCCATTTACGTTGTTTTTATTTCCTTTGCAGTGGAACGTCGACAATTTTGTTTACTTGGTAAAAATTGATTCTTTTTATTTTTTTTTTACATTTTGTAGCGTTTATCTCATAATTTGCTTATCTTGATGGTTCTAATTTTAAAAAAAGAAAAACTTTTTAGTTCTTTGCCTTGTTTCAATAAGTTACTTCTTTATATTTTTCACGTCAGATGTTTTCTTTTTTAACCCATCTTTTTGTTCTCTTTCTGTTTTTCATGGCTATATTTGTATCTCTTCTTTTCAAGAAGGACTTTGCATTAATTTATCTTATTTTTTACGTCAAAATCATTTTGTTAAATCAACTTTTGTCGGTCTTCTGGTTTCCCTGGCTTCATAAATTTATTTGTCACTATTCTGTATCTGTTTAGGAATTTTTACTAACGGTTTTTTTTGTCTGTGTTTAGCAGATATATTTTGAATTATCCTTCTCACCCTCCTTTCTTTACTTTGACTTTCGTTGCTAATACAACATCAAGCTTAATGTAAGCGAAACTGGCCGATAAACATTGGTCAATTTAAAAACTGCTTTGAGACAAAAAAAGAAGTGAACATTAAAAAACTCAATTAACAATGATTACTGAGAACGTGGCCATTAGAAAATATTGACAACTAAATAGATTCAAGAAAATATTTGGAGGCTGAGAATAGCCAAAATCAAGAAAAGGTGTTGCCAACTGACTCCAGTAGCAAAAAAATCAAAGATGAAAATTTAACCCGCCCTTTTACTGAAAATCCCAACCGAAGTGCATAATCAACCTGACGGAGTTTCTGGAGATGGACAAAAGCTACGCGCATCTCATCAAAGAGGAGGGGCTTCTGGTATTACAGGCTACAGGAATTACAGAAGTTTGAAAAAATTATTGCCAGTCTTTTTGGTGGACAAGCGTTCTTACAAAATTTGTCGTTCCACAAAAGACATTGATGTCCCTAGGGGTGAAAACTTAAAACGTCATGAGAGGCAAGGTTGATATTCATCTCGTGGTTCTTGACAAAATCCAAAGAAGGATTTAATCGATTTAGCATCTCCTTTTCAGACACTTTCTCACCGACGTGACTTGGCTTTTCGGTCTTTTCTACAAATATGTTCATGCCAAATACCCCGAGAATTTTTTTATTATAGTGTCTCGACCACATGAATGTTACTAGATTACTTATCTAGCTTAAGAACATCAGCGTTTTTGTCTGGATTTATATTTTATAACACAGAACAAATTTTTAACTCACTTCGTCTCATTGGGGTTTATTCTCCCAACTCTTAATGAGGAACAGCCTGATTTGTTTCAGCAGATCGAGCAGTTTTGACGACGTCTCATCTGGTAGTTTTAGCGGGCAGTTGCAATGCCGGTTATAACTACGATAAATATCATACAGGGGGAAAATCGACTACTAAAAACTCAGATGAGAAGCCGTTTCAAAACTTCGATACCATCGATATGGATCGTAATGACTACCCCTGGGAGGTAGTGTGGACTTAGACTTATAGGGGCAGCTTCGCTTAAGTAGTGCCTTGTAGCTACTTCGACAAAGGTTCGATGTAGGGCTCTTAGATTGTTAAAGTTTCTATTCTATAGTTTATTCGCATCATAGGCTTGTCCAGGTTGGTGACGCTTATATAAGCTTAAGGTTATGATGGCAAGCAAGTGGAAATTGAAAGCATCGTTGTTTGGTGAGCGAGATTTTCATGACAAGCGTCTACTTGTCTTATAGCGGGAAAAGATAAGGAATATATTTGGGAACAAATGGTAGTTTATTGAAATATAAATTTAGATCGTTTACTGTTAATTATAGCCGTCGATTCTGTTTAAATAGGTTATCAAAACAAACAGTAGGCGAAGCAAAAGTTGATCTGGTAAATAAATGCAGTGATAAGAGGGAAGTAGCCTTAGCTAGTTCAGAGCTTGCCTTCATACATTTCTAGGAGAACCAAGCTCTTATAGTTAGAGCTAGGTTAAAAAGAAGATATTATTATTAGGCAATAAATATGGACGATGGACTACTTGCAGAGTAAATTCAAAATACAATCAATTGGTATATCGCGTGCGTCCCATTTCCGGATAAGGGGGCGTGACTACGAACGCAGACATATGTTGGTGTTTAGTGACTACTTTTAGGGAATCTTTTTCTGAGCACTGCTTTGTTCGATGCCTATTTGGCCGACTTTCTGCGCCTCGAGGCCGGTGAAGCAATTGGGTGCGATAATACATTTACAGAGTCGGAGATCTGGGAAGCGCTGAAGCTGATTGGCCGGGACAAACTCCGGAATTAGATCGTCTTCCTTATGTACTTACATCAATCTTTCGTTCTGGTTTCCTTGCTAGAACTGATTTACAACAACTGGATAAAGCATTGTTTTTACTTCAACGATTCACTAGATATGTTATCAAGTTACTACGCAACAACAAGAAGGATGGGGATGGAATATTTCGGATTTTAACTTTGTCAATATAGAATGGGAGATTTTAGCCAAGATGCCGTGATACTGGGGAAGTATGGACCGGCTAAAAAAAACTATTTGTCGCGGACTTGGTGCATTGTCACAAATGCGACTATCTAGTCTGTTTGGTTCTGAGCAGACTCGCGCTGTGAAGGGTAGAACTATTCAGAACAACCATTATTTGGTATGCTTGATCATCGATCAAGTCGACAGTTAAACGTCGCTGATCAATTTAGATCAGTTCAAGGTATTCGATAAGGCGGACGATCTTTTTCTGGAGGTTGATGTTTTGGTCGGCTGTGTTGGTTCATATTTTGCACTTTGTTCCGACTTCTCTATGCATCTCCTTGTGCGCTTGTGGAAGTCCATGGGATACTATCGGAGTATTTCCTGTTGTCACATTCCATTCGAAAAGGTTGGCCGCGTTTGCTTTTTGTTCTTACGTTAGTGCCTTATCTTCGCCTATGTTGATAAAATTTCAGTTCTTGTGTCGCGTAAAGATGAGATTGACGAAGTCGGTAAAGAGATCAGAGGTTATGAGACAGTGACAGGTGCCAAAGTCAACCACGATCAGTTTGTTGGCATGCATTTTGATGCCTGGAAGGAAATCCTTCTTCTTGAGAATTTCCTCGCGACCGTTCGAGATATTAGGCCTTTGATACTGTCTCGTTCTCTTGATAGAAATGAATTGGTAGAAGGCGCACCTCGTCTGTGATCCAGGAGAACTTTTCTTTAAAGCGGAAGGTGGATGTATCTGTTTCGCACATTACCTGATTCTCATTTACCAGCTCTCCGAGCTTCCACATTTTGTTCTCCTCCTCGTGAGGAAGCAAACCTCCCAAGATATGACAAGAGATCTGTTGATTTCACCATTCTGAAGACGGTCTGGGTATACCTAGCACTGAGATTTGTCAATATACGCCTCGCACTGAGTTTCTATGCTGAATGTGTTTACAAGTAGATGGAAATGGCTAACTCTGGAAGGAAGACCCAAATAACACTTGGCAAGTGTACATTCATGAGAGGAGGTGGTCCACCATTAACTCCAAGGTGAGTGCTCTTTCTGTCGTGAATGCCGGTTAGCTCGTTCATACGGGCGACGAATGGTCTCTTCGTCGTTCATGCGTTGTCCTATAAGACATTATATCATGTGTTAGTGGAGAGGTTTGATCAAGATAGCCTGATTTCGGCTTAACAAAGGAGGAGGCCGGCTTCATAGGGTCTTGGTTGCCTGGGATAAAAATCCTAACTAACGATAAGACATCACTTACCTGGCTGGTAATGTGAAAGTACCAACTGGTTGGTAAAAAAAAAATTTCAGCGGACTTGGAGAATTGTCCCTACTGCGACTGCTAAAATGACCGCTGAAGACCCACGGTCACACCTTCTTTAATTTAACGTTTATAGTCTTGTTCTGAAGGTTTACTGAAGGCATCATGATTCGCATGCTGCGCGGTAAGTTCAATAATGTTGATTAACGCTGAGCACTATGTGTTGTGTGCCTAAGCGAGTCGTTATAGGGAAGAGGCGACAGAAGGAATTTTATGGATTCAAGAAGTTTACCTCGTCCCAACGTCAGCTTAAACTAAATATCAAGACCGAAAGGCGACGACGCCTTCCTTCAGAATTTGGCAAAAATTGGATGAGTCTTGCGCTTATCTGTTGAGTAAAAGATGCTGATTATAGTAGCATTTTGATGTGGTTAAGCATCAAATATTTAGAGCCCTGCATTAAGCCTTAGAAATCAAGAACAAAAAAAGGTTAGTTTAGGCTTGTTTTACTTTTAGTTTTTTCTTCTTACACTTAATTAATTAAAAGGATACATGTTCATTGGTCTCTGTTATTTTTTCATCTATCTTCTTTAGTTTAATTCCCTATCCTTTCCTCCTTTAGCTGATAAGAAATCCCAGACAGCTGGAGAATGACGGACACTTTTAGTTTTTTGTGTATGTTCTTTCGTAATTATTGTCTCATCTGAATAAGTGTGTATTTGTGCGTGTGGTTGGTCGAATAATCAGTTTTTAATTCATCCAAGTCCCACATTAATTTTGTCCTGTTTACTGATATTTCTGCCACAAGGTTTGCGTTTTTTTTTATTTACTAACAGCATTTGTTTCCCGGTTGGAAGCAAGTGAATGCCTACGACACTGATGAGCTCTGATACAGCGAAACAGGCTTCTATGTGGATAACTAATATTCTATGCTATCACTTCGACTGAGATCACTGGAGATGAAAATTTTAAAAACAGTTAACATTTTTGCGATTTACGCGTTACGTTTCAGTAATGAATTGAGTTCTCCTGGTGGTTGGCATATGTATACACCGCATATATATAACAGGCAAAATTTCCTCCTCTCTCGTTCCATGGGCCTATGTCTTAGGGATACCCAGTAGTTCGAGTTTCGATCCTGGCTGGAAGCAAGTGGATGTCTAGCCACACTGATGAGCTGTGAAACAGGCTTGTATGTGAATGACTTAAACTACCGGCCATAATTATTAGGCAACCCTAGTTTGAAAAAAAAATATGATGTATTTCATACGATTTTTAGCATTTATTGCCAAGTGGATAATTCTAAATGAAAATAGAATGGTTCTTTTGTTATTATTACTTTGCAAAATTTTACAAGGCAGCCAGGAAGCCTTTGCTTCGGCCAGCCAATAAGAAAAAGAGACTAGCATGGGGAAGAAAGCACAAAAACTGGGCACCAAAACAGTTCATTTGATGCACATGTTATTGGGCAGTATGAACAAAACAAAAAAAAACATTCTATTTTCATTTAGAATTATCCACTTCGCAATAAATACTAAAAATTATATATATAATATATCATTTCTTTTAAAAAAGTGGGGTGGACTAATAATTATGGTCGATAGTATATATATATATATATATATGTATATATATATATATATATATATAATAACTAAATAGACTCTGTAAGTATGTAGGCCGTAAATTTATACTAAAATAAACCTCCAAAAAAACCATTAACAAACAGAATCTAAATCCGTTACAATCCGGTGCACTAAGACGTCGGATAAATGGGGAGAAAAAAAAGAAACCCGCGGAACAAGAACAAAACATTCAATACTCCGCAGTAAAGAAAAAACCCCAAACGGAACCAAACACAAGAAAAAGTGCTCGATACAAAGTACAAAAGAAAATATACAAAAGTAGAGCAAAGACACACAAAAATATAGAGTGAGCCAAAACCTGCCGCGGTTTCACACTACGGATCGTCAGGGCAAAGGCTGAAACACTAAAGATAAAAGCAAATAAATAGATATACACTAAGGTAGGGGGGAACCATACCAACACAAGAAGGGGGGGTAGAACAAAAAAAGCAAAACACACTAAATTAGGAATAACTTTTATTAAACATATTAGCCAAAAAAAAAAAAAAAAAAAAAAGAGGTAACAACACTGCGCTCTCATACTAAGCAATGAATTTATATTTATGAAACTTACATTTGTTTAAAATTTCAGTCTTAGCATTAAGCAGATTATGGGCGGGTTCGAATAAGGCTATAGCTACTTTTTCCTCGCCACATAAATTACAGAATTTACTGCCTTTATTGTAATCAGTACATTTTTTTATTATTTCCCATTTCAAAATGGGGTCTTTTTTAATTTTAATCTTTATATATATATATATATATATATATATATATATATATATATATATATATTGCAAATTTCGTCAAAGGATTTCATTTTAAATGTTGTAATCCAGAAAAATAACCTTTATACTAGTCCTCTACAAGACACGGTATAGCTCAGTTTCCCATTTTAAGAAATTCTAATCTTTCGTTCAGACCTTTTCCGGACTACAGAAACTACCTCGATTTTCGTACGTAAAACGTCAAAAAAAGTATTTTAGCAATCAATGCATGTGCAATCCAAAATTATATGTTAAATATAGCCTTAATTAACACAGTTCTAATTAATTTTAATAAAGCTAATTAAAATTGGCGTTATTAACAATTTTCTTGACGAAAACGTACAATAATGCATATTCTTCACCGCTTTTTTTTTTCAAAGAACTGTACAATTCTGAAACAAACGCTTGTCAACAACAGCATTCCAAATTATTTATTTGACTACCGCATCAATCTTTTTCTTCGTAACGTAACCAATGGCAACCACAAACACGTGGACAAAAACAACAACATTAATTTTTTTTACAAAAATCAAATGCACAATAACTACAAACAGGATGAATCTTCACTTCGCAATATCATCCAAAATTATGCAACGCCAACCAATTCAAACAAGAAAATTAAGTTAATTATCTATTATAAAAAATTAAAAACTGCCAACCTCATTATCAATAATAATAATTCACCTGCAAAATGTAATAAACAATGTAAATAATAACAATGCTACTTCATCTCAGAAGTATAGACAAATAGTAAATAGACACTGATAATATATTTCTAGGAAGATCCATAAACATTTTTAACGCAAATAAAAGAGAAAGACGGATTTGAAAATAAACATATATGTAAATCCATAAAAATTATCAGTCAGTTAAGGGCCATACGTGATACACGCTTTGGGCGATCATGTCTCGAAAAAACATCACTGACTGGACAGAAGGTTATTCCGCAGTAGGTCGCCATTGTTTTCTGCTGTAGACTGGTTTCCAGCCAAGGCTATAAAACCCAATCTGTCCTGTTATATAACTCATAGCTAGAGTGGAAAGAGATTTATAATACTATTAAGTAGTAATTAATGGGGGATCAGTTTATTACTTCATACCAATATAAAATAGATCTCCCACTTTATGCCCAGTAGAAGCCATAATCATGCTTTCAACTACTATATTCAGTCAGTTAAGTGCCATACGTAATACACGCTTTGGGTGATCATGTCTCAAAAGAAACATGAGTGACTGGGCAGAAGATTATTTCGCAGTAGGTTGACATTGTTTTCTGCGTTAGACTGGTTGCCAGCGAAGGTTATAGAACCCAATCTGTCCTGTTATTTAACCCATAACTGGAGGGAACAGACGGATTCATACCTTTCCCAAAAGTATTTGTGCGCAATTAAAAAGTAAAAAAAAAAACTGAAAAAGTATAAAAATGCGTGTTAAGTTACGCAAAACTAAAAACAAAAATAAAATCTTGGAAAAAATGGGTTCAATAAAAAAATAGTAAAAATAAAAATATATCTTAATACAAAAAAATCAAAAACAAAAATCAAAACAGGTTGCAGCAGCAAAAACCTAAATAACATGAATCTACCTGATATCAATGTCGCTGAATTGCATCTTGTTACGTGACCTCGATTCACACCATTGTTCAAAAGCATGCAAAAATATATGAATTTTTAAACACAGGCATGCACAAATATACAGACACGCATGCATATATAAGGGCCGATAGTTAAATTGTCGCCAATATATATTTTCAATTTCGTACATGCTCGTTATTTCTTTTTGATTGTGTTGATTGCATAATATAGTAGGGTCATTTGGGCACTATGAGAAAAATGCACTTTGACGTAATTTACTTGACTAGAAATTTGGAAAAAGCTTTCTGTAAAGCTTGGAATTCGCATACGAATATTTCAGAGTTTGGGAGTCAAACTCAGGACAGTGCAGAATATTCGGAAAAGGCGAGATTAGGCTAATATTGACTGCAACTCGGAAAATCATTCTTATCGTTCTGATAACAAAAGAACTCCCGAATTTATTAGTGAGAACCTCAGACTTAACAAGAGCAAGACTGCCGCAAGAGCCTTAAGGAAGTAGCGCTGACCGGGTTCAAGACCGTGGCTGCTTGAAGACGTTGTATCTGGTAACAGGACTCTGCTTCATACCACAAAATCAGAACAACTCAGTCATGACTGTCAGCCAATTTCTTAGATTACACCTAGCTGACTAGACTGCAACCCCGTTGATTATTATCTGTGAGGCGCAGTTGAACGACAAAAGAACAAAACTTCGTGTATTATCAAAGATGAACCAAAAGACAAGGATTGTGTCAGCATAAACCAAATTAAACAAGGTGACCGTCCGAAAGCGGTACATGAGAATCCAAAGTCATCTGGAGAACTTGATGAAGGCAATGGCGATTTTGTTGAATAAATTTATTCTTTCGTATTTCACGATGTTTTTGGTTAATTTTGTTAAATTTCGTTTAAATTTTTGTGTAAATTTCAGACGACAATTTATTCATCGCACCCTATATATATATATATATATATATATATATATATATATATATATATATATATCAGTCAGTTAAGTGTCATGCGTAAAACACGCTTGGGCGATCATGTTTCGAAAGTGACATGACTGACTGGGCAGAAGATTATTCCGCAGTAGGTTGCCATTACTTTCTGAGGTAGACTGGTTGCCAGCCAAGCCTATAGAACCCAATCTGTCCTGCTATTTAACCCATAATGATAGTGAAGAGACGGATCAACACCTTTCCCAAGGGTATTTGTGCGTAAGTGAATGCAATGGATTCAACTGGAATTCGAACTCGGCTCCCCGATTTCTCGTTCTGAGCCGATATCCACTGCACCACAACGTACATCCACACACGCACACATACACACACACGCGCGCGCGCGCGCACATATATATATATATACTATAGTCATCCGCAGACAGATCTGTTTCGCTGTATTACAGCTCATCAATATATATATATATAACTTACGTATATTTTGGCAGCATCTTTTATTTTAAACAAGTTGCGTTAAACGATAAAGACAACATAGTTTTATATATTTTCTTTTAAATTATTTCATATTTTCTGATTAGGATTTTATTTCCGAATTATGTTTGTATAATAATTGTCCAAAGGTTGTCATAGTAGTTACGAACGTCATCGTTCATCATCAGGGACTATATTACAGTTTTAAAATCAAATATTGCCTTGTATTAGGAAAAGATAATAAATAAACGTTATGAAAAATTTTTCAATTCAAAGGCAGTAATAATGTAAACGACATACACACGTGAAGATATGTGCTTACGTAGATACCTGAATTATATGGAATACTTTTAGGCATTTAAAATCTTTAACAACTAAGTATTCCATATAATTCAGACATCTACATAAGCATATATCTTCACGTGTGTATGTTGTTTACATTATTACTGCCTTTGAATTTGAAATTTTTTCATAACGTTTATTTATTTTCTTATAAAATGTTGTAACACTTTTCCTGCTACAAGGTCTTCTTTGAATGATTGGAAAGATGCGAAACCTTTATATCATCAACTGCAGTAGATTATTCTAGTTTAATGTGCCCTGTCTCTTGCCTATCTTAGTTGTAGTTACTCTATTAACTGAAATCTCTAATTTTTCATTCACCATTGTGGCGGTCAGGTACTGAACTTATAACTCTTTTATCCACTGGAATGGACATAGTTTAAATGGCGACAATACCTCATCTAAGAACTTCATTGGTGTTTTTATTAATCTGACCCTATTAATATTATCTCTCTAGAAATATATTTTTAATATTAATCATTTTTCAAAATCTGTTCCCTTTTGACGAGTTACTCTCTTATAATGAAGCCGTGTCGTAAAGAGAGCCTGACCAAACGGTTGTTTCTCCCACGTAGGGAAACAGATTCGATCAATGCTAGAGAGCACATTTTATTTATAAGAATTTCTCCAAACATTTCTCGACAGACGATATGCATTTTTTTTAAAATCATATCACCCCAAGCAAGGCGGTGACGCCACTGATGCGCATGGGGCTACTAAAGAGTAGAATGATAGGAAAAAAAGAAAGCCGGGAACCACATCCTAAACTGGAAACAAGGGATGAGCCTCTTCACCTGTTCAAAAGACGTGGGTAGAGTGTGAACCGGGCGATAGATAGATCTATCTACTCCAATTGAAAAAAAAAAAACAAAGTGAGAAGACTAGAAAAGAGAAAGCCGGAAACCACATCCTAAACAGGAAACAAGGGATGAGCCTCTTCACCTATTCAATAGACGTGGGTGGAGTGTGAACCGGGCAATAGATAGATCTATCTACTCCAATTGAAAAAAAAAAACAAAGTGAGAAGATTGGAAAAGAGAAAGCCGGAAACCACATCCTAAACAGGAAACAA
Source organism: Ascarosepion bandense (assembly GCA_037127315.1). Classification (NCBI taxonomy): domain Eukaryota; kingdom Metazoa; phylum Mollusca; class Cephalopoda; order Sepiida; family Sepiidae; genus Ascarosepion; species Ascarosepion bandense. Next base: position 1,438,433 of record JBBBDQ010001156.1, read on the forward strand.
GGGATGAGCCTCATCACCTGTTCAATAGACGTGGGTCGAGTGTGAACCGGGCGATTATATGTCAATCTACTCCAATTGAGAACAAAAAAACAAAGTGAGAAGATTGGAAAAGAGAAAGCCGGAAACCACATCCTAAACAGGAAACAAGGGATGAGCCTCTTTACCTGTTCAATAGACGTGAGTGGAGTGTGAACCGGGCGATGCGTGCTGATTCCTTAAGTTTACATAATTCCCAGTGGCGTTTTATAGTCATATATGTGGTAAAGTGTTTCTGCTGTTAATATCGAGGTTCTTGACAAAATTCAAAGGTGGATCTGCAATGTAATCGGTCACTGACTTGTGATCTCGACTTCAGTCACTTTCTCACCGACGTGATGGGACTTCTCGACGTATTTTCTACAAATATTTTCATGACAACAGATCTGACGAGCTTATTTTTTTCCTTCAATATCTAATTTCACTGTAACCTCTTTACACTACTGGCGGTTTTCCCTTGCTTGGGGGTGAAAGGATTAAACAACTGCTTGTGAAAATAATAACTTAATAAAATGGGAATATAAAAAAAAACTCTATTAATTCTCTCTCTCTCTCTCTCTCTCTCTCTCTATATATATATATATATATATATATATATATGAAATGATTTGTTTGAACATTATTTTTCATCAAATTCAAATTATTGTTTGTTTATAATAAAGTTTCGTTAATCTTCATTAATTTCCGTAATATATATATATATATATATATATATATATATATATATATATATATATATATATATATGTTACGGAAATTAACGAAGATATATATTATATTATATTAAGTAGATATAAATATATAATATTGTTTAATTAAAGACAGAATATCTACTTAAATATGAGTATCGATCAAAAATAATTTTCAAACAAATTATTTCAAATATATATATATATATATATATATATATATATATATATATGCAAAAGTAAGCTAAGTTATAATCTGAGGAAAGGAACAATATGGTTAAATAAAGAAGTCAAGAGGAAAAGTAGAGTATTATTGCCAACACGTTTCGTCTTGTGATGGACTTTATCAAGGAAAAAATGAAATGAGTTTTATATTATTATTAATTTTATTTTAAGTATCTATGAACAAAAAATGAGTGTTACTAGAAAATTGCTCATAAATATTCAGGAGGACTGATTTCTTGAGATATTTTTTATTATTATTTATTTGTTGTATATGTTTTCTTTAGGAAAGTATTGTTTCTCTTAGAAAACGTGATACTGAGGAAAAAAACCGGGGCGTTGGTGAATACAAGGTAACCAAAAAAGTTCCGTCCGTTTTTTGATTAGTCATTGAATGAATTTGAAATATATACGAGATGCGTGAAGCAATTCTCTTGAAGTAGGAACACCAGACGGAAATAGGAACACCAGACGTTATAAAAAACACGCGCACCGTGCCCGCATATCAGTTATAAGCCGGACAGCTGTGAGAAAGATAAAGTGGTATGGAGATCTCGTTCGGGGTTGTTTATGACTTCAAAACGGGCTTATCAGCAGCTGAATCAAGTCGCCGTATAAGTCAAGCGTTTGAGGATAGTGCTGTGGATGAATGTACTGCAAGGTGTTTGTTTCGAAAATTCAATTCTGGAAATTTGTCCCTCCATGATGATCCTCGCAGTAGACGACCACAAGTCTTGAATGACGGAGTCCTGAAGGCGACCATTGCAGAAGATAGTCGTCTAACGTGTGGTGAACTTGCAAGTCAGTACAACGTTTTAGATAAGACAGTTTGACTTCACCTGCACCGCCTAGGTAAGACGTACAAACTGCGCAAGTGGGTTCCGCAAACGCTGTTGGAGGTTCACAAGGGAAAACGAGTGGCAGCCTGCGTATCGCTGCTTTCTCACCACGTTACCGCATCCTTATTCAATCCAGTGCTTACCAGTGATGAAAAGTGGATTCTGTACAAAACTCCCAAGCGTTCCAGACATTGGCTGTCTCCTCAGGATGTTGTCCCTCACCGTAAGACTGCCTACGCACCCACGCAAGATTATACTTTATTTCTTGTGAACAGATCGTCAAGTGGTTCATTATGAAATGCTAACAACGGGCCAAACGGTCACTGGAGACCTATACTCGCAGCAATTGAAACGTGTGCAACAGACATTGCACCAGCGGAATCCAGCACATGTGAATCGCAAAGGTGTGCTTTTTCTCCATGACAACGCCAGGTCGCATGTCACACGAGTGGTCAGTGATACCATACAGCAACTTGGGTGGGAGACTTTGTGCCATCCACCTTATTTACCTGACCTTGCGCCATCCAATTACCACCTCTTCCACTCACTGGATAATCATCTTCGTGGGAAATTCTTTACCAATGAAGCAGACTTGCACAAATCCCTCACGGACTTCTTTGCTTTACCCCCCACCCCACCCCAGTTCTACCGCAAGGGAATTGAACAGCTGAAGATACGTTGGCAGAAGGTGCTGGATGCCAATGGCGATTACTTTGAAGACTAAATATAAGTCACACATACTGTGAAGCGTTTTCTTTTTTTCCCTTTAAAAACGGACAGAACGTTTTTGGTAACCTTGGACTTTGATAATATTTGATGGTGGTACTCTCTCGAGTAAATGGATTTATCATTTGATGAGTATGGCATATTTTGGGTTGAAATTGTGGTGAAATTTATTTCTGTGTATGATCAGTGCATTAGTTAAATTATTTTTAATAAGGTTTCTTCATAGATTTGTTCTTTTCTTTTTAGAATATCTGTATGTTTCTTTAATGTACTGTGAGTGACAGTTTTGGCAACTTATTTTATAAATGATTTCTTTTGAGTTATTATTGTTTTGTGTTATTAGGTTATATATATATGTGTTTTTGCTCTACGTCACTGCCTCTTGGTTAATCCTTTTTGGTTAGTTTTGTATCGAGCACTTTTCTTTCTTTGTGGTTCGTTCCGTTTGAGGGTTTTTTTTTCTTTGCTGTGAAGTACTGTATGTATTGTCGGTGCTCCGCAGTTTTCTTTTATTTCCCCCTCATTGTCCAAAGCTTTATAGCGGCGGACAATAACGGAGTTAGATTCTGCCGGTTATTCGTGGTCCTTAAAAATTACTTGTGTAAGATTTTAAGATTTCGATACGTACAGAGTCGATTTTATTATTATATATATATATATATATATATATATGAGAATAATTTAGAGCAAATGACGAAGTGGGAAATGTGTTTCGCGTTTCGTCCTAAAGAAGGAATTAATCAGACTAAAGTTATATTTTTGCTGATGGAAATATATACGTGCAAAAGATGGAGGGTAGATATGAAATGCAGCCTGCATTCAAAAATTCTGAAAATGTTGAAACGCCGAAATTATTTTTTCAGACGTATTTGGAGATGCAGTGTAGCCAATCTCATTCAGTTTCCCTATGATTTTGTTTTTGTTTTGATCACTTTTTTTTAATATTTATCTCGAAATGCGATAAAAGAAGATTTATAAGGAAATACTAAATGCTTTGAGTAACTAGCCGCAAATTTACCGTGGATGATCGAGCAATAAATACATTGTCTATACACTTACGTTTTATTAAATTACCATATATTTATATTAATTTAGATTTTTCTAACATTTGAATTACGATCAGAATCATTACAGTGAGCATTAAATGCAATGACTGCTGTTTTTTAGAAAAATTAATTTTAGTACTCAGGCGTGGTGTAATCATTAGCAAGCTTGTCTCGCTAAGTTAGTTTACAACTTAATAGTGATTTCGATTCTCACTGGATTTCCTATGCTTTCGGGCATATGCCACATCTAAGCTGTTTTTAGAAAATGAACATGTTTTTTTTTAATCATCTCACCCCAAGCAAGGTATTCCACTGCCACTATTGCGCATGGGGCTACATAGGGGAAGGTAAAGAGAAGGAATGGTTAGACATAGGGAATGTCAGGAGGAAGGTGACAGATAAGTAAGGATACCGAGGATGAGGGTTGGGCAAATGGGAAGAGTGTTTGATAGTATGGGAGCAGGTTAGTGTGTTAGGAGGTGTCTATTGACCTTACATTCAAACTTCTGGAGATTGTAGCCGTCGGGGAAGCCATCGTGTGGAAGGGAATTCCACAGTCGGGAAGTGCGAGGAAAGAAACTGTTGGAGTAGAAGTTGCGGTTGCATTTTATCGGTTTCACTGTAAAAGGGTGGGATCTAGTTGCCAATCTAGTATCTCATGCAAATTCGTATTTAGGGGGCACCAGTGATCTAAGTTCATCGGAGCAAAAGCCGTGAAAGTATTTATTCATCTGCCACACTAATGACATTAGTAAGGCTTTTGTTCAGCTTCTTGTGGGGAGGCTAGACCACGAGTGTACTTTGAGAAATCTGTAACCTTCGTTCTTCTGAAGGTGGTCTGAATTTTTTTTTAATCGTTTCACCCCAAGCAAGGCATTCCACTGCCACTATTGCGCTTGGGGCTACATAGGGGAAGGTAAATAGAAAGAGTGGTTAGATATAAGAAATGTCAGAAAGGGTGGGGTGATAGGTAGTTGGGAGGATGGGAAGAGTGTTTGAAAGAATGGAAGCGAGTTATTGTGTTAGAAAGTGTCTCTTGACCTTACATTTAAATTCCTGGAGATTGTAGCCGTCGAGGAAGCAATCGTGTGGAAGGGATTTCCACAGTCGGGAAGTGCGAGGAAAGAAACTGTTGAAGTAGAAGTTGCATTTTATCGGTTTCACTGTAAAAGGGTGGGATCTAGTTGCTAATCTAGTATCTCGTGCAAATTCGTATTTAGTTTGATTTAAATTCTGAGAGCTTTCTCCTATATATTGACGATATCGTGTGACGATCATTACATGTTATAGTGCAAATTCCTTCGCTTTAGCTTTTAGCTTATTAAAGATGTTTAGGAATTAGGCACCCCCACTAACACCAAATCGGTCGAGTTTCGATCCCAGCTGGATCCCGAGTTTCGATCCCGTGTTTCTCTCTCTCTCTTGGTATATATATATATATATATATATATATATGTATATATATATATTACACCAAAAGGGAAAAACACGTAGATTAAAAACCCAATGTTCAAGAATTTACTCTTATAAATATGTATGCTTTATCTTGTTACTAATGCTATCAGTGTCAGTAAACAGTTTGAATATCTTTCAGGAATGTAATCAATAAATTTTGGGCATTGGATCACATAATTTTCTCTGGTTTCTGTACAAAGTCCGCAGAAAGCCTTCATTGATGCGTGCTGCTTAGGTGTTCTGCAAATCGACAAGTCTCTTTAAGGAAAATCACATATTTCAGAAGAATCATGCAAGTAAATCATATATTTACATATCACCTATTAACGTCTATTAATTAACAAATTAAGAATTAACAAATAAACACATCTAAAATAATAATAATGATAATAACAAACACCTAATTAAACAATCAATAATAATAATAATTTAATGAACAACACTATAAAATATGAATCAGATCAACAGTTATATATATACTACCGGTCATAATTATTAGGCCACCACAGTGTTTTAAAACATGATATATTTCATAATAATTTTTAATATTTATCGCCAGGTGAATAACTGTAAATGAAAATAGAATGTTTCTTTAATGCACAATCATATGTGCAGCAAATGAATTTATAAATATATAATAATTACCTATATTGCAGTTTCATCAATGTAAGAATGAAAAAAAAAATTAGGGTGATTAGAACGAGTTCATCTTTGATTTTTTGCCTTGTAAAATTTTGCAAAGTAATAATGACAAAAGAACCATTCTATTTTCATTTAGAACTATCCACGGGGCAATAAATACTAAGAATAGTGTGAAATACACAATTTCTTTAAAAAGCTTGAGGTGGCCTAATAATCACGCCCGGTAATATATATATATATATATATATATATATATATATATATATATATATATATAGCTTTTTCCGGAAATTTAATTATGATTTTTAAGGGAAATTCAAGCACAAAATAAATATGAATCATTTTGTTTCCCAACTTTTCTCTATTTTTCATTCAACTGAAAGATGACATCTTCTCAGATTTTTGGTGGTTTCTCGGATAAGAATTCATTAATCTATTTCTTTTTACGTCACCCAAGGAATATTTTTTTTTACCTTTGAGATTACTTTGCAAGTACCTGAATAAATGAAAATCTGAAAGAGCAACGGTAAATATGGCGGGTGGGATAACACATATCAGCCAAGGTGCAACAGTTTTACCGGTCTACAAAAAAAAAACGGCATTATCCTAATGGAACCCAACAACTATCTTTTCCGTAAATTCTGGGTGTTTCTACAGAATTGCTGCCCTTAATTCGTCCAGTTGCGAGCAGTACTTTTAGGAATTAATTATCCGGTTACTTGGCAGATTTCTTTAAAAATGTTTCAACTGTAAAGGATTCTTTTTCCAATCCCACCTGATGCGCAGCATGATTTAGAATGAAAACCTGCTTTTGGGGTGGCTAAATTTTGCTCATGTCTTTTAACCCAGAATCATTTTCACTGAACATTGTTGTTAATGATTCATTTTGCATCGCCCATCACAATTTGTTTCAAAAGGGCACATTTTTATTCATCTTTTACAGGAAATTACGAATAGTAATGCGAAATATTTTTTTTTTATTCAAATGATGTGGTGCTCAAACAGCGTACAGATTTGAGTTACTAAATTTACTAAGTATTCCTGGATGGCGGAATTTGATAAAGTTTTGTGTTTCTACCAATTCCCACGTTGTGTAATGCGGGTTGCTCTCAATTTTCATTATCTTGATTTGGTCGTCATCTGGGGTGAGTGGGTGTCTACCTGAGCGCTTTTCATCAATAACGCTACAATCACTAACTCTGAACTTTGCAAACCACTTCCGTACAGTTCTGTCACTGTAGCACCTTCATCATACACAGCACATATCTTTTTGTTGCTTGCGAGACATCTTGGCCTTTACATATGACAAAAGCGTCAAGCGTTTAAAGTGCACGTCGAGTAATGATAAGCTTATATTTTCAGGAAATAGTTCGATTTGCGCTTTAATCGGAAATGTAAGCATAAGGATGTGCATATGGTGCAGTGAATATCGGCTCGGAACGACAAATCGGGGAGCCGAGTTCGAAATCCAGTTGAATTACTTGCATTAACTTACGCACAAATACCCTTGGAAACGGTACTAATCCGTCTGTTCTCTTCAGTTATGTGTAAAAGAACAGGTCAGATTGAGTTCTATAGCCTTGGCTGTCAATCAGTCTACCGCAGAAAGTAATGGCAACCTTCTGCGGATATTCTTCTGCCCAGTCAGTCATGTCACTTTCGTCTAAGCGTGTATCGTGTATGGCACTTAACTGACTGAAGCATATTATATGTAAATAGCGTAAATACCACATCTCAAAAATATAGACATATATCTGTCGATACATTTCACATCTTGTAATGTGTTGGAATATGAACTACCAAAAATCGGCATGAACATCTCTGACACACACACACACACACACACACACACACACACACACACACACATATATATATATATATATATATATATATATTATATTTTAAAACCAAAAGGATGATCAGATAGGTAAATCCCAAAAACCCGATTCTAATTAATATTAATTTCCTTAATATTAAAATAGATCAATGTAGAGGGCTCGATGCAAGTATTATATTCTAATTACAGAGCCAAATATAAAAAACAAAAATTATCGTTGCTGAAGAAGCGAGGATATCCTCGTAGAAATGGCTAATCAACGGATTTAATTATCGAAATCTTTGTTTTACTTATATAATTTCTAAAATGACAAGAAATTATAACTTTTTCTTCCATGGTTGTATGAACCTAATAGTTATTTTTAGTATGGTTACACTTAGTCATAATTTCAGTTCTTTCATTCAATAGTTCACCTTTGTTTGGGAATAGTATAATCGCTAACTTTTCTTCCTGGCATGGTCTTCATATTTTGCCACCGTTTTAAGGCTTGGCTGTTTTCACTATACTCCACGTTATGTTTGGGTCTTTTTCATATTTTGATTTTAATTTCAACACGTGGCTAGCCAATTTTGTACAGTTTTTTAAGTTTTCTATCTTGAACGTAGACTTGTGATTGAACCACCTGGTCTTAAAAGTGTCTTTGGTTGATTCCAAATATATATATTTTTTGGCCATTTAAATTATGTATTTTTGCCTTGTAAATGACTTCTTTTGTGTTGCCAAGTCCTTGAAGTGGGCATTTATTTTTGTCCCTCCATTTGCATTCTTTATTTCTGGTCTTGCTTTGTACCATGCTATCTAAGTTTCTGGCGTGTTTATGAAACTATCTAAATTACTAGTGCAAATATAATTTAGTTTGATTGTGTTTCGGTTGAAAATTTTGTTTAGTTGTAATCCTTTTGGAAAGTGTCTATCTATCAGTTTAAAAAATATTTGTCCTATTTTGGTCTTTACCGCTAAATTAAATGGTGGGTTGAACCAGATAATGTTTCGTTTTCTATTATCGTTTTTTGTTTGTCTGTTTGGTTAAAAATTATATTGTAAAATGTTTTTTTGATCAGATTTTCTTAGTGCTTCTTCATAGTTTTTTGTTTTTCGTCAAATATTGTATTGTTTGTCGAATTATTTGATAGCCTTTGTTCTATTCCTTTGTGAATGTGCCTAATTGTACTTTTAGGATGGTTGCATCTTGAATTTTTGTACTTTAACTTAGTGTTTGTTTTCATGTATAGAGAGACATGGCAAAGTCTGTAAATTGATTTCCACATCTAAATATTGTATTACTTTTCTATTTGTTTCTAGTGTTATATCAAAATCTAGTTTTTTGAATAGTTTGAAAAGTTATTTCTTTATTTTATCATTTTCTTTTTTGTTGTCTGGTGCTATCACTAATCCGTCATCTCCTTATAATCCCTAGTTGTCTATATTGATTATTTTGTTGATTTTATTTAAAATGTATATGCCCATGAATTCTGAAATTTCTGCTCTGTCATACGATCCTTGTTTTTTGTGATAATAGTTAACTGTCTGATCTCGAGCAGTTTATGAAAGTGCTCTTATTTTTGAAATTGGCAAATAATTTATTTTTTAATCAGCCAACAATGTCAAAGATAGCAGAGCTAACAAATTCACAAAGGAGCAGAATAAAAGCTTTAAGAGATGTTCAGTGGACGCTTAGAAGAATTGCAGTTGACATCAAATGTTCCCTAAATAGAGTGAAATACACCCTGGATAGAGAAAAAGAAACTGGGAAATTTGAAACAAAGAAGAGGAATGGACGGCCAAGGAAACTATTTGATAAAAAGTTAAATATCCTTATAATCCCGAGTTGTCTATATTGATTTTGTTGATTTTATTTAAAATGTATATGCCCATTAATTCTGAAATTTCTGCTCTGTCATACAATCCTTGTGGCACATCAAATGTGCCGTTGTTTGATATTTTAATCCATGCTTTACTTTTGTGGAAAAGTATAAATTTGCTGTAATGTAGGATTATATCAATATATTCAGATGGGATGTTTATGCACCTTTAAGCCAAATCAAACTTTGTTCAGAAATTGATGGATAAAATTTTTTATGTCATATTTAATGAACGTGTATTTATTTTTAATTCGATTTTTTTTGAACTAGGAAATGCAATCACTTGTGTTCTTCCAGTGGTGAGCTTTTATGGCTGTCCTTAGCAAGACATAATTTTTTTAAATATTTGATGGCTTATTTTGCCCACTTCTGTTTTTGTTCGATTTATAAGTCGGTATGATGGGTTGTTGTGAAAATCTTCTTTATGGTCTTTGATTGTTAAGAAAGCTTGTCTGCCGGTTAAAACTTTTTTGGGCTTAAATTAAATTTATCTATAATAATTTTAGCTTCTTTGTTAATGTTTTCAATATAGGAATCCAGGAGTTTTTTATAAGATTTTGTGATTTCTTCATTTAGGTTTTTTTCGTATTCATTTGGATTTATTTGATCTTCAAAAAACGGTAAAATCAGTTATCGCAAATCACCTGAAGACACGAATCATGGTAAAATCCTAGGTCACGTAATAACTCGTTTACAAATAGAAAATATTCAAAAGTTCTACAATATGATTGTACTGAACACTTTTTAGTACAAATGTGCACTGGTCTAAATTTATTATATACTAAAACTATGTAGTTAAACAATCAATATATATTATTAATTGTGATAATGTTTAGTACCAAGGATGTTATTTTTACAGTGGTTTTACTGATAAGATATGTTTTGAATAGTAGTTTTTTTTTTATCGTAAAGTGCTCGATATCGGGGTGAATATAGAGTGTTGATAAGTACTAAGAGGCAAGTTAGCCCTGACGTGTAAGAACATCATAACGGTGCCCTCACGAAAATTCAAAGTCGGATTGAACCCGTTCAGTTAAAATAACAAACGCTTTGTTCTTCTTATATATACTTTTCCTGTATGTGTATCTTAGAACGAACGCGTGTATACATAAGAGTAGTGGGCGTGTTTCTTTATATTAAGGAAACACAACAATGAAACGCTAAACATTATGGCAATCATGTTCTATTGGCTGTCTTGAAAGGTTCCAAAAGACCCCTGAGAAACCTTCCTGTGTATTTGCGAAATATTCGTCTTGCATTGGCAACAATGGAAAAAAGGAAAGAAGTAAACTCATCGTTATTTTACATATCTTTACCACCTCTTAAGGAAGTTTTTTTTATTGTTTCTTCTGTTGAAACCCTTTATTGAAATCGAATCCACCATAGCTTTTCGCGTTAAATCTCCATGCTTCTACTTGCCTTTTGTTCTTGACTTTCCTAAACAAGGTTCTTTTCTTTTCAGCGTTCGCCTTTTTTAAAAATATCCTCTTTCACTTCATGGCAGTCTCTCTTCAATATGTTTTTTCTTTTTAATTTTTGTTATTTTCACGTTATTCATTCTCATTCATTCTGTTGTATTTTATTATTTTTACTGCATCCGTTTCTTTTAAATGCTTTTCTCTTTCCACCTTCATTAGTATTTGATCTTTCTCTTCTATTTCCTAAACCCGTTTAACAACTGTTTCTGCCTTCAGCTTTCTCTCACAGTTATTTCCATTCTGTATGTTCATGACCTTTCGACACGCATTTATGTGCTTTAATCATTTATCTGTCGATACCAATCAATATAGCTTCTTTTTAAACACACACATATAAACACACACACACACGCACACACACACATATATGTGTGTGTATCACCAAATCGGTCTAGTTTCGATCTCAGTTGAAAGCAAGTGGATGCGTCTAGCCACCTGTGATTCAGCGAAACAGGATTGTATTTGGATGACTAATATATTATGCTCTCATGACTATTGAGCTCTCTAAAGGGGAAAATTTTAAAAACAGTTACCAATTCTGGGATTTCTGCGTTACTCTTCAAAATGAAATGAGTTCTCTCGGTGACTGGCGTGTGTATACACCACATATATAACACGCTAAGATTTCTCCTTTCTCATTCCATGTGCCCATGGCTTAAAATGTAGGGGCTCTGACTGTGGATGCGTCTAGCCACACTGATGAGCTGTGATACAGCGAAACAGGACTGTATGTGGATGACTAATATATATTTATATATAAATATATAACGTCTTCATGTTATTGTAAGTGCGTGCTCAGTTGGTCAGAACGCTAAATTTTCTCAGCACGAGATTAACGTTCGAAACAGGGCATAGTTTATTTGCCGATAAGGAAGGACGTTGCGAGTGTGTAGTGCTCGTTTTGGAAGTCCCTAAAAAGTATAGCACCGATTGGATCCTAACCTTCTGAGCGAAATTGGGTAGACGAAACTGTTCAGCGTTTAAATGTCATTTTGTCAGTTTGGGCGTACTTATCGTATTAATAAAATTTAAATATCCACACGCACCGCTTTGAATGTGAAAATTGCCTGCGCTGTAAAATCTTCTTGGCTGTTCTCATCAACTCAGTAGTGAATCGCAGACATCAAACATCTGAAATTCTGTAGATAGCCGCTTATAAGGGTGAAAGCATGTAAGCATAAAAGTGGACATTGAGAACAACATCCAGCGACGACTAATACGCGGTTTTCTGACCATATCGCCTGACGATCAAGGATAAGCATAAAACAGACTCTCTGTGTAGGTTCAGGAAGTTTTTCCCGTCCGAAACAATCCTGCATATATACAAATCTACCATCCGCCCATGCATTGAATATTGCTGCCATATCTGGTCCAGTGCTCCTGCTATCCACTTAGGTGTCCTCGATCAACTCCAACGGAGAATCTGTAATGTGATCGATACCGACTTGGCAGCTAGGATACAGTCGCTTTCTCACCGACGCAGTGTGGCTTCCCTGTGACTCTTATACTAATACTTTAATGGCTTCTGCTCCGATGAACTTAGCTCACTAGTACCACCTATATATGAATTTCCTCGAGCTACAAGATTAGCAACTAGGTCCCATCCATTTACTGTGAAATAACTAAATTGTCAACGCAAATGCTACTCCAGTAGCTTCTTTTCTCGCACTTCCCGCCTGTGGAATTCTCTTCCACATACTTGCTTTCCCGACAGCTATAATCTCCAAGAATTTAAATGTAAAGCCAATAGTCATCGCCTGTCTCACTAACTTACATCCGCTCTGTCATGCTTTTTTCTTCGTCCACACCACTCTCATCAGTATTCTTTTCCTTCTCCTACTCTCTTCCTGACGCCCCCTGTAACGTTTCACTCCTTTTCATAACATTCCTCCTATGTAACCCCTGCACAACGGTGGCAGTAAAATGCATTGCTTGGGGCGACGCGATTATAAAAAATATAATAGAAGATAATAGAATAACGAACAAATTAGGAAATGTGACTTAATCTAACATGTTTCACTTTGATTAAGATTCTTCAGAGAACTGTTTTTGTTTTTTGTGATAATAGTTAACTGTCTGACCTCGAGTAGTTTATGAAAGTGCTCTTATTTTTGAATTTGGCAAATAATTTAATTTTTAATCAGCCAACAATACCAAAAATAGCAGAGCTAACAAATTCACAAAGGTGCAGAATAAAAGCTTTAAGAGACGTTCAGTGGACGCTTAGAAGGATTGCAGTTGACATCAAATGTTCCCCAAAGACAGTGAAATACACCCAGGATAGAGAAAAAGAAACTGGGAAATTTGAAACAAAGAAGAGGAATGAACGGCCAAGGAAATTATTTGATAAAAAAGTTATATATCTACGATTAGCTAGTCTGAGAGATCGGAAGAAGACACCCCTTGAATTAAGGGATGAGTGCAACAAACTGCTTCCTAAAAATGAACAAGTTTCTAGGTCTACAGTTACCAGAGGGCTTTGTGAAAGTGGATTGTATGGGAGAGCAGCTTTTAGGAAATCTTTGTTGCTTAAAGTAAACGTAAGAAAGCGCTTAGAAGTTGCAAAAGGACAGGACGGTCGATCAGTGGACGAAAGTACTCTGGACAGAGGAGTCAAAATTTGGAATTTAGGCTCTAAAAGGAGGCAGCATGTTAGGTGGAGATCAAATGAAAGGTACCTTGCAAAATGCATTGTGCCAACAATGAAGCATGGAGGTGGAAATATTCTTGTTTGGGGATGCTTTAGTGGCCAGGGAGTTGGAGACCCGAAGAAAATTGATGGAAAGATGGATAAAAAATGCATCATCAGATTCTTATCTGCCATGGTGTCTCATCTGGGATAAATTTAATAGAACAAGGATTTATTTATCTAAAAGACAATGACACGCAGCATATTTCAGACCTTTGTAAGAATTATTTAATTAAAAAGGAAGAGGAAGGCTTTGAAATTTGAATTGTCCCCACAAAGCCCTGATATCAATCCTATTAAACATCTATGGGATATTTTGGATAAAGAAATTGATAAATCTAATGTTACTTTGCAAGACACACTTTGGAAACAAATACAAACTGCTTCGCAGGACATACCATTAGATACATTGAAGAAGCTCGTGATGTTAATGCCTGACAGAATGAAGGCTGTGATCAAAGCAAAAGACTATTATAGTAAATATTATATTTATTTTGTAACAAGTATTTGTTCTTGTTAAAGCATTTGGTGAGTAAATCAAATCAAATTATTTAATCATATTATTTATTTTCTGTCAATATGCCCCATAAAAAATAAAATAGTTCTTGTCCTAATACTTTTGCCGAGTACTATATATATATATATATATATATATATATATATATATATATATATATATATATTATCCTACATTTTACGCACGACGCTGAAGATGATTGCTGGAAAATGCATGAAACACACAGCCATGCTTAAAACGTAGGGTAATATAAATATTTATTAATATACTAGCGGAACCCGTGGAATTTCCACGGAAGGATAATTTTACTTTGTCATACTGCAAGTGATTGAAACGTCTTCAAACATAAAAGGTATTGATTATTAAAATAACGATAACACAGAGTGTAATTTTATTAAAATATCTATAAAAGTAATGTCCATAGAAGCTACTTTACTGTAATCTTATATTACATTAAGCGGCGTATGCACAGACCATAACCAAAATACTGTACGCTATTTTGTGAGAGATTTTGAAATAAAGATTTTATTTTTTATTACTGAAAAATCATGGCTACTGTGTCCATTGTAAATAGAAAAGAACAACTGAGTAATGGCCAAAGGTGTAGAGGCCAGAAATTACGTTATTAGGTCGCGGGATACGACAACAATTTTTACTATATTGTACAGTACACACATATATACAGACACACACAATTACTGCTACAAACATCAGCTTTAGCTGCTACTGATATGGTAATGCTATAGGGTATCTCCTCCTACTCTCTCACTCTATACTACCCTTCCATTTGGCAAAGGTGAGAGAAAGGCTGAGGATAAAGCGATAGAGAGTAAGTGTGTTATCTTTCTTCAGTGGTGTAACGGACGGAGGAACTAAGTAAGGAACAAGCAGAATTATTATATGATTCTGTTCGGCAAAGGTGAGGGAAAGGCTGAGGAGAGTAGCGTTTATAGATTATAAAAAGATAGAGGGGAAGGAAAAGCTCATGTTAAGAGTAAGTGTGTTATCTTTCTTCAGTGGTGTAACGGACGGAGGAACTAAGTAAGGAACAAGCAGAATTATTATATGATTCTGTTCGGCAAAGGTGAGAGAAAAGCTGAGGAGAGTAGCGTTTATAGATTATAAAAAGATAGAGGGGAAGGAAAAGCTCGTGTAGAGAGTAAGTGTGTTATCTTTCTTCAGTGGCGTAACGGACGGAGGCACTAAGTAACTAACTAACTAAAGAAATAACAAGCCGAATTATTATTTGATATTTCTGCTTTGTTATACAGCGTTGAGCACTGTTCCATTCACACCTGATTAATATTCGAATACTGATATGGTTATAAGCGTATACACATATGTATATATACTTTTTTTTAATTATTTCATCCTAAGCAATCCAGTAATGCCACTGGTGCCCAGAGGGTTACATAAGAGGTGTGTGGTGAGAAAAAAGGAACAATTTATAAGGTGTCAAAAAACGGATAAGTGAAAGATGAGAACACTGGTGTGAAGAGAGCTGCATGAGAGTCGAATGGACAGGGAAAGAACATGATACTGTTGGTAAATGTCGCTATAATTTATGGATAAAACGCAAGGATCAATTTACGTATTGATTATAATAGAGAACAAATCTCCCGAGTGTATATTATATAGCAACAACAGTCCATGATGGTCACAAAGTCAGGGATCAGTTTATGTATTGATTATAATAGAGAATCAATCTCCCGAATGTATATCATATACGAACAACAGTCCATGATGGTCATAAAGTAAGGGATCAGTTTATGTATTGATTATATTAGAGAATCAATCTCCCGAGTGTATATTATATAGCAACAACAATCCATGATGGTCACAAAGTCAGGGATCAGTTTATGTATTGATTATAATAGAGAATCAATCTCCCGAATGTATATTATATAGCAACAAGAGTCCAAGATGGTCACAAAGTAAGGGATCAGTTTATGTATTGATTATAATAGAGAATCAATCTCCCGAATGTATATCATATACTAACAACAGTCCATGATGGTCACAAAGTCAGGGATCAGTTTATGTATTGATTATAATAGAGAATCAATCTCCCGAATGTATATTATATAGCAACAACAGTCCATGATGGTGACAAAGTAAGGGATCAGTTTATGTATTGATTATAATAGAGAATCAATCTCCCGAATGTATATCATATACTAACAGTCCATGATGGTCACAAAGTCAGGGATCAGTTTATGTATTGATTATAATAGTGAATCAATCTCCCGAGTGTATATTATATAGCAACAACAGTCCATGATCGTCACAAAGTAAGGGATTGAATGTAATGTTGAAAGATTTCTGGATATAGAGTATCCTCTTGGCATCTGTTGATCATGTCTGTCATAGTATATGGATATATAGTATCCTCGCCGCACGTAATCTGTTCAATGAAACAACGTCAAAGGGCATCATAGATGAATAGAAGCATAACGTCGCCATCACTAGTGATCACTCTAAACACTTTCCTGGTCACCATTAAACTCATCTAACTCTTTCCGAATCATTTGAACTGTTCGCTAACTGATACCCAACTCCCTGAAATGTTAGTATTAGAACTTTCGAAGTGAATACCAAACAGTACATGTCGTTTCTAAAATTTGGCGGAGTGAATTGCGTCATGCTTATTCACACAGATGATAACTAACTAATTATACTGTCCAGACGATAAAATAAACAAACACACACACACATACATACATATATATATATATATATATATATATATATATATATATATATGGTACGAAAATATATCGATGTTGTCACTCTAGGCGCTCACTGCTCTCTCTCTCTCTCTCTCTCTTTATATATATATATATATATATATATATATACTCCGTGTCAGAATTATATGCAAATCGATTTTTTTGTTCTGACTCCGGCAGTTTTAATAAAAATTACTGAAACTTTGCACGTTATATGACAACACTAACATATGTGCAGCTAATCTGTACAATAGTAAATAAATGGCAGCCATTTTGGTGACTTGCAGCCTGCTTCAGTGTGCCAACTTCACCATATTTGACACTTTAGCAATGATTTGCATATAAAGTTGGCACGCTGAAACTAATTTTTATTAAAAACTGTCGGAGTTAGAACAAAATATCGATTTGCATATAATTCTGACAGGCAGTGTATATATATATAATTGTGTATTTAGGCAGCAAATTTTCTTTTAGACATGTCAAATTAAATAAATTACAAATATTGTGTCTGCTTATTTTTTTTATAAAATCCGTTCATACTCACGGATAATCTTTCGCGTATTATAAATGAAAGATGTCATGTTATATATTTCTTGTTGCCGTTTGTTGAGAGTTGTTAGGTTATCATTAGTTACTTCAATCTACCTTTTCACAAGGCTACATTTAAATTGCAAGGTAAGGTTGTTATTATGAATTGCTGGATTATATAATTTAAAATTTGGAAGCGAGAAATACATAACATGACATCTTGCATTATAATACGCGAAAGACTAACCGTGAGTATGAACGGATTTTATTGAAAATAAACAGACACAATGTTTGCAATTTATTTAATCTGACATGTGTAAAAGAAAATTTGATGCCTAAATACACACACATATATATATATATCATAAGCAGTAAGAGGATTTCAACAATTATTAAGTAATTCATCGAATGCAGAAAGCACTGGACGGTCGTTTCGTCCGATATTTGGGACTTTTCAGCAGTGCGCATCCACTACCAGGAATTGAACCCAGACAGTTTTGGTTATGTATGTGTATGTGTCTCATACTTTTTGAAAAACTGTATTCACATGCCCGAACTTTAAAACATCATAATTTACAATGATGACAGAAGAAAGATTCTTCATTTTGCTTTCTTTTTAAATGTCGTGTCCATTCAGGACCTAGAAAATCATGTCTCACCACAAATAACCACTGTTATTGTTACTAGCTGTGAGTGTTCGTTACCGTATATAGTATTGTATAACACAACCCCTGAATGTGTGAATAAGTTGCTTTTTTATATACCTTTTCTATAGCTCTTTTAACATTTGGTTAAATGGCAAACAGATTGGATTATATATCCTGGGTTGGCAACCAGTCTATCGCAGAAAAAATTGGCAACCTACTGCTAGAAAATCTTCTGCCCAGTCAGTCATGTCTCTTTCGAGACATGATCGCCCAAGCGTGTATCACGTATGGCACTTAACTGACTGATAATGTGACCCCAGCCTATAAGCAATATTAGTATTCATACCGTAGTCAAATATTTGAATTCTGGGCACATTTCGGACATATTTTATAGCAAGTAAACGGTCTTCATTTTTGACTTTTTATTTTATTTTTTTGTACAAAGGGACTTTACAAGGCTGAGAAAAACTATTCTTCATGTATCAACAGAAAGCAAGAACCTAGGCTCCCGGTGTTAAGCGAAACTTGTTTAACAGTACCGTTTAGGTTAGCCAAAAGTACAGTGAGGATGTACGCCTACCTGGTAAATCAATGTCGCCAATAATGCATGAATTTTGACTCCTCTGTAGAAATAGTTCAACCGGATACAGAAAATGAATGATTTAAAAATACCTATGTATAGTTCGACACTTTACTTGTTGCGCAAAATGAAATCATAAAAACCTGCACCATATAAGATTTGTATGGAAAAGAAAATCTGTAATATGTCTGTTTCATGCAAACAAATCTTTTGACGACAACAGGTGGTTTCCTGGTCTTTCTACCGGCGTCGTCATCGTAGACGTCGTCATCGTCTTGGTCTTCTCGCTCACAAACTTCGTCAACTGACTAAGTTAAAAACTGACACAAATTGCCACCTTTCCTCGTTTTATGCCTTTTCTCAGCTGCTTATTTGCATACGAATTTTCAACGGGCGGATCGTATGTCGACGTGGCTGCCGCTCATTTGCATACCTTCTAAAGCCGTGCCCCTTCGCACCCGAACAAGATGTTAGATCACCAGAATAACCACAAGATTACTAGCTTAACAGCAATGCTCTGTTCGGACATTTAAGCTATTTGCTGAGTAGAGAAAATTGGGTCTCTAGCCTAAAAGTAAAGTAAAGAATCAAATTCTGCATATTAGTTACAAGTTATAATAGTTATTAGTTATGATAGTTTGCAAGTCCTAGAAATGATTTTAACTTAGTAACATTTATTGTGTGGAAAGGTCTATTTTTACTTGCACTTGCCTTCGACGGATCTCATTGACGACAATTTTTGTTAAGGATTCGTCTTATGTAGTTCAATATAGGAAAAACAATACCCTCTATTAGTTCGAACCCGTTGTCGCATACTTTTTGAAAAACTGTATTCACATACCCGAAGGGTTTAACATTTGCGGAAATTATAGCACCCAGAATTCTGATATTCATCTGATATTTCCTTTGGTGTAATTTTATTATTCTGTTCATATTTCGTTAGAATTCTCGCCCGTATTTCTACATAATTTTACTCCGTCAACCCTTGAAAGTAAATTAACCCTTTAAAAATATCCTTCTGGTTAATGATTCCAGCGTAGGTGACATTATTTTATTTTTGTTAGATTCGCATTTTTCCAATATGTATTGAAGCTTTGCTCACTAAAAATGTTAATCAGAATATTTACTGTTTCATCAAAACTATTTCTTCTAGTTTTTTTGTATTACGAAATTACAATCTTAAAAATCATTAAAATAGTTGTGAGTTCAGTAACGCACATGACGTCGGTGAGAAAGTGACTCAGGTTGAAATGCCAAGTCACTACGTATTACTTTGTAGATCCTTCATTGAGTCTTGTCAAGAACCTTGAGATGAATAGCAGAAGCAAGAGACAAAATATGTCAAAAGTATTTAATGCACAGATGAATGGTAGATTTGTAAATGAGCAAGATGGCATGACCCAGTGACCCAAATTCCTTTGAAGTAAGTGCAGCTATTGATTTGATGTAGTCGTTCTACCTCAAGTCAGTTGAAAATTGAGGCAAATATGTTGTAGTGTGTTGCTTTCCAGGAGTCTAGCATAATCTGCGTTGATGGCAGGTAGAAAAGTTTATCTACGTTGGTTAAATGAGAGCTGTTCTGTTTTGAAGCCATTAAAATTTACAAGCCATTTCCAGCCCTAGTTGACCAAAGATTTGAGGTCTTTTTTCAAAAGAAGAAATCAGCTTTGACTAATTTGCTACTGAAACTGGGACAAATGTTAGTGTCATCTGCATAAATGCCTACTAAGGAACTGATGACATCCGGAAGAAGATTGATGAAGATGAGAAACAGAATAAGGTCCAGGCTAAAGTCTTTGAAGCCACCTGCGTTCGTGTGAAAGAAATATTTATTGTTACTTTCAGTTTCATGCCTTAAGCTATTGTGAGACAGACAATCATCTCGGCTGATGATTTGTATATCCACAATTTTTTTTTCTTCGTTCCTTATTCACTCGGATATATATATATATATATATATATATATATATATATATATATATGACTAAACTCTCCTTTTAAAAATAAAACTGGCAGACTATTAATAAATTGGTTTTGTTTATTGGGTTGATGGCTTGAGTAGAACCGTCAACATTTTCTGAAAGAGCCGAATACAGAAAAAACACATAGATAGTGCCACAAGGTGCTCAAGTTTTCTTCCTCAAGTTTTTAAATTGTCTTTCTCTTAGACCGCTTGTAATCTAATATATATATATATATATATATATATATATATATATATATATATATATATAATCTTTTAGTGCAAACGATTTGTCACTTTAACTGGGGAGGTTCGTGATGACAGCAAAGTTTCGTGAGGACACGATCACGATGCTCTCACTAATCGTAGCTCGGTCTCTTGCTGACGAAGAAAAGTTTGAATTTGCCTTTGAGTTTTTTTAACGGCATATCAACCTCTGTGAGTTATTTAATGCCAAGAAGTTAGGGTTTTAAGGTATTTTTTTAACGTTCGGTTATAGTGAGAAGGTTGATTTAGTCAGAGTTTATGTTGCACACTTTCTTCTAATGAGTGCTGAGCCAGGGATCGAACCAGGGACCGTTGGATTTCAATCCAAAGCTCTCCCAGCTGGTTTCTTGCTACGCCTCTTCGTCTTCCTCCTCCCACTTTCCTCCTTCCATCTTTTCACTGTTTCTCTCTGCTTCAGCTTCTCGCCAAGAAATTGACGCCACTAACCCCCCGGGTCAATCGGTCGGTCGGTTTTATCTATGACACTCTACCCATAATCCATTTCCTCAGTCTATAAAAATTCCACTCGGGGGCCCCCTCTCTTTTTTCCTTTAGAATGGGCTGAAGGTGGATTATTAAGACAGCGGTGAGTATTTTTTCTTTTCTATATGATGGCGGTGCTTCTTTCTTTGGAACCGATTACTGCCCTGCACGCCAGACACAAACGAACCCTCTTTTTTCCAGAGCCGCCGCTAGTCTCCCTTTCATGTTCACACTCCCCCCTGGTCTCAAGACCACACATGTGGCAAGGCGGACGTGGCCGCTTGTTGCGGGCACTCCTACGAAGGGGGATTGTCTGGATTTCTTCATCTGAGCTCTCAGAAGTGGCATCGAAATTATCGGCAACAGCGTCGGGGTTCGCAGTCGGACCATCAGACTCGCGGGGCGTAGGTCCGATCCACAGTTCGTCATTGGATGATTCACCACTGCCGCTACTTATCAACGGATTCGTATTCAGGGCGAGCCGAATGTCCCTCACATGGAGTGGAGTACCATCAACCAGCACGGCCTGCTCACTGACGATGCCGGTGATTCGTCCCCTTCGAAAACTGGTGGTGCACTGGCTATTGGGAGGCTTCACCCAGACGGTGTCCCCTAATTCATACGGCCCTCTTGTTCCCCGCCGATCAGGCAGACGCGCGTCAATGCCCTTGATGCGCACTCGGTAGCGACGGATCGCATTGGCGGGTGCGCTCACAGCAGTCACAGCATCCCTCGGTGTTGCATTATATCTATAGACCGCTTCTGCAATAGTGCGCGCCTTCCTGGCCGCGGTCCTCTTCACGCTTCCGTGGCACCGCTCTGCTATGCCGTTGCCACTCGGCACATATGCACATCGGTGTCTGAGCCTGATCCCCCACTCGTCTACAAAACGCCTAAACTCTACGCTGCAGAAGGCAGTGTCGTTGTCCGTGAGGATCTCTTCAGGCGGCCCCCTTTCGTAAAATATGGATTCCAATACACTGATGACACTGGAGGAGTCCTGTCTTGCCAACAGGCGCCAGATTGCGAACCTCGTCGGTCCGCAATCTATTAGTGTGAGGAAGTGCTGGCTGCCATAATGGGTTATGTCCATACCCAGTCGGCTCCAAGTCGTGTCTGTTCCCAACCGCCCCCTCCGCCATCTCGCTGGAGCGGGGTCGATCGACTGGCATGTTTGGCATTCCTTGACCACCGCTCTCACTGCACTTTTTGACACTGACGGATTGGTCAATTGTACAAAATAGCATGTCCGTCTCACTCCGGGGTGCCCACTGATGTGGTGTATTTCCCTGATTTTGTCCGCCGCCTCAACAGAGGCAGCACATAGTAACGGCACTGGCCCAGCTTCTTTCTTCACGGCGTCAATCCATCTCTGAGGCACCCGAGTGAGCCTATCAGCGAGGTTGCAGTTTGAGGTGACAAGTACCACATCCACAGACAAATTGTACTCTGTTACTAGCTTTCTTATGGTCTCCAACCTCCGTCTGATCAGCATCTCGCTGGCCGCCTGGTACGCACCCTGGCCTTACCTGTCAGTGTGTTCGATATCCAATGGTACACGCACAGCGAATCTGTGTGTATGTGTAATTTCTTGACTTTCCACTGGAGTGCCAGGTTAATGCCTTTCGTCACCGCATTGAGCTCTGCCAGGTTGATGTGAGCAGCGTCATTCGTTGGTCGCAGCCAGCAGGCGTCCTCAATCGCAGCTCCGTTCTTCTCCAGCAGCACACCAATCGCCACAGAGCTCGCATCCACCCACACACTCAATTCGTCTCCCTGCACGCACCAGTCTCCCTTTGCGGGGTCATCCTGCTTTACCCTTGCGATGGTCTCCTTCACCATGCGAACCAACAGATCGTCCGTCGTTTCATCATCCCAGTCTTTGGTGACTGCGCTTGCCCTCCTTTTTATGGTGCCTGTTGCTACACGAGTCCATCCACACACTGGTAGGTGCCCCACAAGTTTTCCACACAGGGAGAAGACCACTCGTCTCGTGAAGACTTCGGGTACTTCAGGAACTGCAGTTCCGCGCCCCCACTTCAAGGTCCCCCGCTCCTTTCGAACTTTCAGGCCCAAGACACGGGCACCATCCTCCAAATGTTCCGGGTCCTTGCAAATCAGGCCAAACTCGGCCAGTTTGGTCCTTACGCGTGATGATGATACAACGTCTTCGTTCACGTATATGTCATCAAGGTACGTCGATGTCCCCTCTTTCATTGTTTCTTGCTGTGACAACACAGCGTTGACTATGGTCTTCATTATTTGGGGTGCCACGTTCAGCCCGAAGCCCAGTCTGGTAAGGCAGTACCTGCTGCCGGCAAACACCACCGTCTGAAACGGCCACATCGTCTCGCTGACTCGGATCTGCAGATACGCTTTTCTTAGATCCAGCAGGGACACATTGGAACCCTGCTGGCGCCATTCTCGTAGCTTGCTGGCGCAAACATCAGCATCTGCCGTAAATGCATCAACATGCGCATTTAGTTCGCGGTAGTCCATCACTGGCCTCACTTTTGCTTTGTTGTGCTGAGTAACCGCCATCAGCGGGATCAAACCTTTGGGAGGTCCAAGTTTCTCATAGGGGTAAGGAATTAACCAGCCATCCTTGATCCATTCACGAAGCTCCTCTTCGTATGCAGGCCTTATTTGGTCGGGCACATGGTACTCGGCTACTTCGTTCCGCAATTTTGCTGGCTCCTGATTTCCCGACCACTTCCATGAGGCGGTCCAAGCCTTCTGGTGCTGGTCAAATTCGACACTAAATTCTGGCTGGTCGATCATCAGCGCTGC
Source organism: Ascarosepion bandense (assembly GCA_037127315.1). Classification (NCBI taxonomy): domain Eukaryota; kingdom Metazoa; phylum Mollusca; class Cephalopoda; order Sepiida; family Sepiidae; genus Ascarosepion; species Ascarosepion bandense. The sequence continues at coordinate 1,462,461 of JBBBDQ010001156.1, forward strand.
GCACACTGGGGTCTTCTCCTGAAACTGCACTGCCCCCGTCTGCGTTATGTGAACACCACCTAGGGCTCTGATGGCATCATAACCTAGAAGCAGGTCAAAGTTCAGTGGTTTTTTGAGCGCTACTAGCGCTTCGACGTTGGCCGAGTTTCCTGTTCTTGTACGGATGTTTATCGCACCCACCCCGCAACATGTCCGCGATTCTCCACTGATGGTGGTTACCCTGACACCCTTCTCCTTCCAAGTGCGGCAGAGGTCCACGAACACTATGGTGCGGGAGCACCCGGAATCGAGGAGTGCTGAGCACAATGTCTCGTTGACATAGACCTGAATGATCGGAATCGCCTCTAATTTCTGCTTTGGGGAAAGGTCGACGCCGGCACCTTGTCCCCGGCCCCGTTTCCCGCACAATCCCGGGCCATATGTCCGGTTTCATTACACCGGTAGCAGCGAACAGCTGTCAGTCGCCGTCTGCAGTTCCTTGCAATGTGGCCCTGGCCATCGCACCTATAACACACGACCCCACCACGCCGGCTAAGCCCCTGAGACGGTTTATCATCACTCGGTGTGGATTGTGCAGCGGCGATTACCGGATCTCTCAGCTCGGAATTATCCTTCATCACTGTTCTGGCTCGGTCCACCAGGTCATTAAGGGACAACGAGGTTATGTTTGAGCTCGCCCGCAGGAGCTGTTTTGCTCCGGTTGGGAGCCCCGCCAGAAATTTATATGCCAAGGCCCGCTCGGGCAGCCCACCGAACAACACTGTCAACTTCGTCAGCTCGGCCAAATATACGTCCACAGTTTTGCCAGGATGTAATTGTCTTGCCTCAAATTGCTCCCAGGCAGTGGCGGGGTCGATAGCAAACGCTTTGTATAGGGCTGCCTTGATCCTCTCATAATTCTGTTTTTCCTCAGCACTGAGCTGTTGATACACAGCGAAAGCCCCACCGGACAAACGCAGAGGAATCACATGTTCAATGCTTTTGACACCAGACAAGAGACAATGCAGTTCCACTTTTTCCACCCAGTCAAGTACTGGGGTCGAGCCACTGAACTCTGGAATCAATTTCAGGTCGAACCTGTCCCCCATTACGCCGAAATAGCTTGTTGCACACTTTCTTCTAATGAGTGCTGAGCCAGGGATCGAACCAGGGACCGTTGGATTTCAATCCAAAGCTCTCCCAGCTGGTTTCTTGCTACGCCTCTTCGTCTTCCTCCTCCCACTTTCCTCCTTCCACCTTTTCACTGTTTCTCTCTGCTTCAGCTTCTCGCCAAGAAATTGACGCCACTAACCCCCCGGGTCAATCGGTCGGTCGGTTTTATCTATGACACTCTACCCATAATCCATTTCCTCAGTCTATAAAAATTCCACTCGGGGGCCCCCTCTCTTTTTTCCTTTAGAATGGGCTGAAGGAGGATTATTAAGACAGCGGTGAGTATTTTTTCTTTTCTATATGATGGCGGTGCTTCTTTCTTTGGAACCGATTACTGCCCTGCACGCCAGACACAAACGAACCCTCTTTTTTCCAGAGCCGCCGCTAGTCTCCCTTTCATGTTCACAGTTTAATTTTAAAAAACTTCTAGTTTTGTATTCAAAAATGTATTGCTGGTGATAATTTTTTCATTCAAAAATGTATTGTTGGTAATAGTTTTCCTTCAAAAATGTATATTTTTCTATAAAAGTCTATTTTTATACTTATATATTGTTTTGACCTCAGTTTAGGTGTTTAACTATTGCCCATAGTTGGTACCCTAACAGGTGCTATCACTCCGGGTCAGGGTGGACCTGGGAACAGCAGCAATTAAGAGGTGGCCCCATGCTCCTCACAACATCTCAATCGGAGGCCTTGCTGCAGGATGCATTTTTCCGTTATACCCAGGACCCTGAGGAAGAAAACCAGCCCCGCTTAATGAGAGCATCATGATGGTGTCCTCATAAAACTTCGTAGTCATATGAACTTGCTCAATAAAAGTGACAAATAATTTACGCCAAAATAATCAACGCTTTATCTCCTCCCCGATATCGAGTAGTTTACGATAAAAAAAAACACTGCTTGCAAAAATACCTTTTATCAGTAAAAAAAATAAGATAAACAATATACATTAGTCATCCACATACAAGTCTGTTTCGCTGTATCATAGCTCGTCAGTGTGATTAGACATATCCACTTGCTTCTGGAAGGGATTGAAATTCGACTGATTTGGTGTCAGTCGGAGTCGCTACTCCCTAAGCCATAGTCGCACGGAATCAAGAAAGTTTAACGTGTTGTACATAAGCAGTGTATACAAACACGGAAAGGACTCTATTCATTTCTTAAGAGTAACGCATATATCGTAGAAGTGAAAACTGTTTTTAAAATTTTCTTCTCTAGAGAGTTCAATCGTAATGAGTGCATAATATATTAGTCATCTACATAGAAGCCTGTTTTGCTGTCATTAATAAGTTCTCTCTGTTTTATAACAGATGGCGTTCCCAGAACTGTATGCGTGTAGTTTCATATGGTAACGCATGTATACAGAAGTACTATAAGCAAGCTTGACATCCAGTGTATGTCATTTTGCCGAAGTGAAAACAACTTTGTTTTTATGTGGTTAAATATGTCGGATTTCGTGCCAATGAAAGTGTATTCGCGAAGAATTTTAATGCAGTACATTATTCCAAAGAAATCTGCAACTGAAGCACACAGAATTCTTCTTGAGATGTACGGCGACCATGCTTTGTCAAAAGTAACATGCAGAGATTGATTTAAATGCATTAAAAATAATGATTTTGAAGTTGAAGATATAGAACGCTCTGGCACAACAAAAAAGTTTGAAGACAAGGAATTAGAGGCATTACTTCATGAAGACTCAGATCAAACACAAGCTGAACATGCAGAATCATTAAGAGTTGAACACACAACAGTTTTGAAACGTTTGAAAGCATTGAGAATAATTCAAAAGCAAGAACATTGGGTGTCGTATGAGTTGAAGCCTAGAGACGTCGAATGGTGTCTTGTCACATGGTAAAAGCTGCTTCAACAGCAGAAAAGGTATTTTGCATCGTATCGTGACCGGCGATGAAAAGTGGATAACTACGATATGCCTAAGCGAAGAAGATCGTAAGGTAAGGCCGACCATGCATCAGCATCGATTTTTGTATTACTCGATTTGTTATTGCCTTTTTACCTTTTTATTTTTCACTCAATTTTTCTTCTCACATTTTTATTACCCGCACTACTTTAACCTTTCTTTATTTTTATCAATCATCTTATTACTTAGTTCATTTTTATGGCTCACCTTATTGCCATTCTCTATATTTATGACTCGCCTTATTGCCATTCTCTATATTCATGACTCGCGTTATTGCCATTCTCTATATTTATGACTCGCCTTATTGCCATTCTCTATATTCGTGACTCGCCTTATTGCCATTCTCTATATTCATGACTCGCGTTATTGCCATTCTCTATATTTATGACTCGCCTTATTGCCATTCTCTATATTCATGACTCGCCTTATTGCCATTCTCTATATTCATGACTCGCCTTATTGCCATTCTCTATATTCATGACTCGCCTTATTGCCATTCTCTATATTCATGACTCGCCTTATTGCCATTCTCTATATTCATGACTCGCCTTATTGCCATTCTTCATTTTTATTACTTGCTTTATTATTACTATTCTACGTTTTCATTTCTTGTCATTATTTACTTTTAAAATTTTTATTACTTACCATTGTAATTATTATTACCATTTTACATTTTATTACACAACTTATTATTGTTTTTTTATTTTTTTTACTTGTCTTATTATTAATGGGTCCTGGACCGATAAAATGTAACCGCAATTTCTACTCCAACAGCTTTTTTTCTCGCATTTCACGCCTGTGGAATTCTCTTTCACATACTTGCTTCCCCGACAGCTACAATCTCCAGAAGTTTAAATGTAAGGTCAATAGACACCTAATACACTAACTCGCAACCATTCTCTCAAACACTCTTCCCATCTACCCAACCGGTATCCTTACCCGTTTATCACCCTCTAACATTTCTTATATCTAACCACTCTTTCTCATCACTTTCCCCTATGTAACCCCCTAACCACTCTTTCTCATCACATTCTCTATGTAACCCCCTAACCAATCTTTCTCATCAATTTCTCATATGTAACCCCTGCGCAATAGTGGCAGCGGAATACTTTGTTTGGGGTGAAATGATTAAAAACAAAATCCGGCAGTAATGCCTCTTATATGAAGGTTGTAAGGAGCATGGAATCCCCTCTTAATTGCTGTTTTTCCCAGGTCCACCCTGACGCGGAGTGGCAGTACCTATTAGGGTCCCAGCTGTTGACAAATAGTTTAAAGTGGGGTTAAAACACTATGAAAGTGTAAAAATAGACTTTTATAGAGAAATACACACTTTTGAAGGAAAAATATTACCAAAAAACATTTCTTAAAGAAAAAAAACTATTACCATAACAGATTTTAAAGGAAAAAAAAAATTATTGCCATAATACACTTTTGAAGGAAGAAATTTATTACCAGCAACACATTTTTGAATACAAAAACTAGAATACATCTTCAGTTTTCTAAAATAAAGCAATTAAAAAAATTCTTTAAATCTGACTAAATAAACCTTTTCACTATAAGTGAATATTAAAAAAAGATCTTAAAACCCTACATTTTTGGTATTAAATAATCCCCAAAGATTGATATGCCGTTAAACAAAACCTCAACTCAACTTATTATTGGCTTACTTCACTTTTATATCTCACCTTCTTATTTCCTGTCTTGATTTTGAGTTCAGTCAGTTAAATGCCATACATGAAACACGCTTGCCCGATCATGTCTCGAAAGAGACATGACTGACTGGGCAGAAGATTATCCCGCAGTAGGTTGCCATTGCTTTCTGCGGTAAACTGGTTACCAGTCAAGGCTATAGAACCGAATCAGTTATTTAACCCATAACTGGAAGGGAGAGAATGATTAATACCTTTCCCAAGTGTATTTGCGCGTAAGTGAATGCAATGAATTCAACTGGAATTAGAACTCGGCTCTTCGATTTATCGTTTCGAGCCGATATCTACTGCACCACAACGCACATCCTTTTGTGCTACTTCGCCTTATTTTTACTTTCTCCATTTTTCATTCTTATACATTATATTTTATTCTCTGAATTTCTCAGTTAACTTGTGTTTCAGCGCCTTTTCTTATTGATATCCTCTCCTTTTCTGTACACCCCCTCCGATTTTGTCTTCCTTTTCTATATTTTTACTCTCTCATTTCTTTTACACAATTCTCCTCATTAACATGTATCTTTTCTCATCTATTTCTCTTCTCCTTTTGCGACTTCATTTCTCTATAACCTTCTCCTTTTTTTCTTTTCTTTCATACTTTCTCTTTATTTTTTCTTTATATCTCTTCACTATTGTTTTTAGAACTCCTCTCTTTATACTTGAATATCTTTCCTATCTGCCTCTCTCTTCTCTCTCTGCTTTTTCCTCCGACGACCTTACACTCTTCCCTTCCTTCCATAACTCATTCTTATAATTCTTCACCCAATGATATTTCACTTCTTTCTCCCTCTTCTATTTCTCCATGCATTTTTTTCCAATTTAGCTATCATCCTCAACTTCTTTTCTCTTCCTTCATCCCGTCTTTTCCTCAGATTTTTCTTCTCCCTGATACTTCTGCGAATCTTTGGAGATCTCTCCTCTCCTCCGTTTTTACCCTTTTCCTCTTCTGACAATGCTTTCATATTTTTTTAATGATTTACCCTTTTGACACATGTCTGCTTCATCCTTTAATAAGCAGGTGTTACCTGCAACAATCTAGTATCACTTAGCTTCGCCTGGCCGATCTCAGGTGGGCTCCTGAACTAGAATTTCAATACCGGAGTCCACTTCAAGCAAACAATATAATGCAGGTCATCCATTTCATCGGCACATTATTTGACTGCGCCATTATATACAACCTTACAAAAGTGGACGTATGGAAAACCATAAACACGTACAGACCAAACTCTTAATACTGTATGAGAGATAATAATCATAACAAGAGACAAACACATAATTACGGATACGCGTGTTTAAATAATCAAACGAATGCATAAACACAAAATTTCTTTATTTTACAAAACACCTGTATTTTTTAGCGTAAATAAACATGCTATGCTACATACTTATTTAATTTAACGAAGAAAATTTTGTCTAAAATATATTTTTAAATTTTTGGAGTAGATAGACTAAACTATCGCCCGGTTCACACTCCACCCACATCTATTGAACAGGTGAAGAGGCTCATCCCTTGTTTCCTGTTTATGATGTGGTTTCCGGCTTTCTCTTTTCCATTCTTTTTACCCTTACGTAGCCCCCTGCGCATCAGTGGCGTTACCGCCTTGCTTGGGGTGATATGATTAAAAAAAAAAGAATGATGAGTGAAGGATGTTTTCCTGTCTACGGTACAGCATGAAATCGTTAAAATGTCAGATATGATCTTGAAATTATTGTAAAATATCATCTCGTTGGAAAAACAATAAAACGTGGGCACTTATACAAAACACGCATGTATATATATATATATATATATATATATATATATATATATAAACAGGAAGTATAGGTATAGAAGAATCCAATGAGTATCCTGCATATACAGTGGTAGGATAACTCATTAAGAGAGCTCTAAATATATATGTATATAAATACATATAGAGCAAATATAAGAGAAATTAGGGTAGACACGTTATTTCACTGTAAATAGGAAGTTAGGGCCTTTTTCAGGCGAAACATCATCAGCTTCCTTCTTTATTTTACAAAGGATTCGTGTAAAGTCCTTTGTAAAATAAAGACGAAAGCTGATGATGGTTCGCCTAAAATATGTCCGTACTTCCGATTTACCATGAAATAACGTGTTTACCTAAATTTTCTAATATATATATTATGACTCAAATGTTATTTTTAGTGTTTACTTATATCACTAAAAAAACGATCCCCTTATTTCAAAATTTTTTAACACGAATCCTTTGTAAAATAAAGACGGAAGCTGATGATGGTTCGCCTGAAATAGGCCCGTACTTCCAATTTACCATGAAATAACGTGTCTACCTTAATTTTTCTTATATATATATGTATATTATGACTCAAATGTTATTTTTAGTGTTTACTTATATCACTATAAAACGATCCCCTTATTTTTAAAACAACATATTGCTATAAACGAAGGGCCATAGAAAAGTAACACGAACTCAGATATAAGGTTGAATAATATATTCTCGGGGGATGTAGTACAAATGTCAACTTGGATTGGAGAGTACTTTCTCACGCAGGCGTCATTCACTCACTCTGTCGCTACTCCTCATTGAATCCTTACTCAGAGTTGGTAGCCATATGATAAACCATATACGAGTCCATTTGTAGATAGGTCTCCACAATACATATATAATTATTTATGTTTAAGTAATAAATATTTTCTTTAATGAATAAACGTGCCGTTTATTCAAATATCGTTAACATATAAAAATAATGCTTACATGATAAAATATATCGGAATAAAAAATTATTATATTATTTCTACACATACATAGCTAAATGCAAACATCACTATACTCGTTTCAAAAACCCTCCGCGTATATATGCGGAAGGAAAAAATGGTTGTAAAAACAGAAAGACATGAACATCAGCCAAAGCGATTTGAACCGAGCCAGTACGTAGCCCAAAGAAAAATCTCGAGACGAGTAATCGATAACAAAAAACGTTCAATACGTAAGCAGAGCAGAATAAGTAAATTAACCTAGTGAGCCAACAAACCTACCAAAGATTTCACCTAAACCTTCAGGGAAGGTTGTCTTCCCTGAGGATTCGTTTAGGTGAAACCTTGGTATGTTTGTTGGCTCACTAGGTATATATATATATAAATTCGGATAAAATTTAAAGGGCCAATTTCAACATGTCAGTTTAAAACATGCATTGTCAACCAAGTTTAAACAAACAGTGAGGAAAAATTCTAATACCAGAGGCTTTGTCTAGTAAAGGAAGTATTTTCGAAAAAGGGCTGTTTGATATCTTAAATTAGGGTTAGTGAAGAAGTGCCTGTGTGTATAAAACCGTTGCTTATATGTATATATATATATATATATATATATATATATATATATATATATTGATTGATTCATTGATTGATTAGTTTCTGGTCATAAGATTAGAACAGTGAACATTTGTATTAAAAAGTGTTCAATACAATTATATTGTAGAACTTTTGAATATTTTCCATTTGTAAACGAGTTATTACGTGACCTAAGTTTCTACAGGACGAAGAATAACTCGTTTACAAATGGAAAAAAATATATATACTCATCCGTAGACAGATCTGTTTCGCTGTATCACAGCTCATCAGTATGGTTAGGCATGCGATTTCATTTACCCAGGATCGAAACCTGACCGAATTGGCGTCAGTCGGTTATTCTATTTCTGAGCTATGAGCGCTCGGTAGAAGGAGGCAGACTTTTAGCGTATGATGTATCATATACTAGTAGATACTAAATGAGCAATGCGTAGATGCTAGAATAGCTACAGTTTTTTCAAAGTCTTCCATAATTCAAGAGTGTTCAATCAGGGCGACAGCTTAAATAGTCATTCGCAGACAGATCTGTTTCGCTGTATCACAACTCATAAGTATGTTTAGACATCCGATTGCTTTTATCCAGGATTGAAATCCGATGGATTTGGTCTCAGTCGGCGATTCTACCTCTGAGCTATGGTAGAAGAAGGCAGACTTTTAACGTATGATGTATCATACGCCAGTAGTTAGAGTGCTCTAATTCATTACTGAATGAGCGATGCATAGATGCTAGAGTAGATGGTTTTTTAATATATATAGGAGAGAATGGTAACAAGGGAATATATATATATATATATATATATATATATATATATATATATATATATATATTTGATGTGCGTTGTGGTGTATTGGATATCGGCTCGGAACGAGAAATCGGGGAGCCAAGTTCGAATTCCAGCTGAATTCATTGCATTCACTTACGCGCAAATACCCTTGGAAAAGGTATTTATCCGTCTATTCCTTCCAGTTATGGGTTAAATAACAGGACAGATTGGGTTCTATAGCCTTGGTCGGCAATCAGTCTACCGCAGAAAGCAATGGCAACCTACTGCGGGATAATCTTCTGCCCAGTCAGTCATGTCAAAGAGACATGATCGCCCAAGCGTGTATCACGTATGGCACTTAACTGACTGATATATATATATATATATATATATATATATATATATATATATATATATTTATATATATATGGATTTAACTTTAATTCGGAATTTGTTTTTGCTTTAAATGTTATTATAGTACATACATCATATTTGATGAAGACACCCTTTTTTATTTATTAAACAATTAGTGTAACGTTAATCCGCCTGCTCATTCGAGAAATCTTAATAAATGAAAGGTGGACATTTCTGGTTACAAGACGTTTGCAAAGGTTTGAGTATTGTGTTTGCTTCTCAAGCGAAAGTTAATGAGGAACGTTGTTTATTGACAGTTTAATATGACACATAATTATTATGTGGCTATATCGTTAGTGATTTCACCAGGATGGTACTCAATAACCTCTTAAAATTTGCATGGTTTTAAGTTTTCAGCTGACATGAAATGAAGTGATTTTATTGAATTACTTGCTAAAACTTTGGTTTCTTGTGCCGTGCCAGACAATTCTTAGAATATTGCTGCCATATCTGTCCTGTTTCCCAACTATATACCTTGAGATTCTTGACAAATTTCAGTGACATGGTTTTTAATGCAATCAATCCTAGCCTAATATTTCGACATCAGTCCTACCGATTTAACGTGGCTTCCCAATGTGTATTTTTAGGGAATTTGCTTTAATTTTGTTTCTTTTTTTGTTGCCATGACTGCTTGAAGTTAGAGAAACTAAAATAAAAAAAGTCAAAACTTCAAATAACTGGGAATTGTTTTGACAGAGGATGGAAAGTGCGACATGGAGATTCAAAGACGCATTAGCATTGCCAAAGACGCACTTCAGAAGCTAAAGAGAGTACTGAGAGACAGGAAAATCTCATTAGAAACAAAGTAAAGAGTACTGGATTGCTATGAGTTATCTGTCCTCCTGTATAGAAGTGAATGTTGGACGATCACATCAAGGACGAAGGAGAGGCCTGAGGCAACGTTTTTTTTTTTTTTTTTTTTTTTTGCCTCAGTGTACACGCTCGGAAACCCTACATTAAACCCAACTTTGGTCACATCCTGGCTCTCTGGGGAGGATTTAGGTTAATAGCCAGAGACTTGCCTAAAATCACGTACTCTGTCTTCGGGCGTACAGAGACTCAAATGTAGCTATTTTCACAGGTAGATGCTCAGCTATGGAAAGATGGCCAAGAACCCAATGCCGTGTATGTGTAGGATGGAGAATTCTTGGTCAGAATGTAAGCGCTCGGGATTCGGGTAAATAACTTACCTCGGTGCGGAGGACTTTTGTAAATACCCAAAGTTCTGCTAGAACTCGTACTTATCAACTTCTCTGACTTTCGGCAGATAATGACTCAGTTGGGGTATCTTTTTACGGGCCGAGACATGACTGAGAAGAATAGAAAATCCAGATCCCGCAGAAAATTTTGACCGAGTGTAAGTACTAGAGGTCTCCACGCAAAATATCTTACCTTCTATCGAATCCCGCCTCAGTACGGAAGATATAGGTAAATTCTTGTGGGATCTCCCCTTTGTATATGATAATGGACTCGACTAAATATACATATACTCCTGCCATAAAGAGAACAGCAGTGAGAGTTGAGAGTAATCAAGTACACAAGTTCACAAGTTCACAACATAAATAACCAAAGTACCATAAGAAATCGTACTTGTTATGCTCTCTGTCCGAAGACAGAGAGTAACTCAGCTGGTCTATGTCTCCGGCAATAGACTCAACTGAGCAAAATAGACAAGACTGATTCTGCTTATGCGGAAGCTAGGAAAATTGTGGACCATGTCAACGTGCGCGAGATTCTCAAGTGACATTGAGTGGCACAAAGCTCTTTGCCTTCAGTCAGAGAGTGAATCGGACGGTCTTTTGTATTCGGGTAGAGTTTTGGCTGTGGATAATAAGCTATCAGAATGTATGCATTCGGAATCCCCACTTAAAATGACCGAGCTTGTCTCGCACCACACTTTAACTTGGAGAACATTGGTAAATACCCAGAATCCAGAAGGGGAAAACACATATTTCAAATTCCAATTCTGATTTCCAATTCTATCTCTTTTTCTCCACTTACCTCTCACACATAATTCGACAATATAAGGTAAATAATTTTCCGTCTCCTTTCACAATAGCTGATGAGATATTTTCCTTTCAGTGTCGAAACAAATGTACATTTCGTAGTAGATTATAATTTGTACATGTTCTAAACTATAATTTATAATAATTATTCATACCTCTAATTTTATATCGAGCACTGTTTTAAATTATTGTTTTGAACGTTGTTAATTTTTTTCATCGTTTCTTATTCACTTGGATATCTATCTATCTATCTATCTATCTATATATATATATATATATATATATATATATATATATATATATAACAGTCTATTATAATAGCGAGGATTATTCTAATGCATCGATTTTTATTGTTTACCTGCTGCTGGCTGATCGCTAGTATCCAAGTATGCCTGTCTAATAGGGTGGCTAGCTAATCGTTTTTGCAGGCGCCTGCTCAACCACATTGGTATTTGTTCAATACCTACAGAGCACACTTGTGGTTTATGCTTACAGTTTCTGGAAGAGAGTGCATTTTTTGGCGTGATCAACACTATAAACAAGGCCAGTACGCTGAAACCCTCGGTTACGATGACGTTTGTTTTTTGTTCAAGCAAAACCATAGTAGACGGATCCCAAATATTTCCGTTTACTCAATTCTACTCACATGGAATGATTTTTAGGCACTTTTCAACGCTGGGATCGGCTCCTCAGGTCGATAATATAGAAAGCTTCTGATAAATCGATTAAATTCGAACCCGTGTCGAAAATAACGTCGAAAATAACGCACCCTAATCGTCTGCTGTACTAAGTTAACCATGGTTAACCTCAATAGGTAACAATTCATTTAATTTTTTAATGAGTCTGATCACCTCCCCCGGGCATAGTTGTTTGCAAGCGTATATTCCGTATGGAGGCTGAAAGTCATTCAATTCAATCACAGAGAATAACAAAATATTTTCGATTGGAAACGAATTTCATCACTGAATACATTCGTGTATAATCTTCCATACCATTATATTCTTTTTCATATGGTGGCGTAAGCAGTTCTTGTGCACAAGATGTCGCCATCTTGCACTTTTCTTGAAGATATATTTATTAATAGTTTTAATAGTGATAGTACTATTTATCTAAAAGCTTTTATTATTATTATTTTTATTACTATCATTATTATTTGGTTTCTATTATGGAATACCATCTCCTGCGATTCGAAGAAGACGCAGTAATTTCAAGTGGAACCCTCATCATTATACGGCACTCGTGCGTCATGAGAACCCATCACCAGTGGACAGAAGAATTGCCGTTTCTTGTTCTGTATTCGTGTTTGTTTCGTATTATTTTTTTCATCTTTTTTTTCATTCATTTCGCTGTTGTGTTTGATTCGATTTTGCATTTAATTCCTTGCCATGCTTTTCTTCTTACTTATTCCCTTCAATTTTCCGCCATTTTGTCTTATTCTCTTCTTCACCATCGTCGTCATCGACGCATTCTTCTTCTTAGACCTCGTCATCGAGATCTTTTTTGTTGTACTCGTCATCGGTGTTTTTTCTTTGTCGTCCTCGTCGCCGACATAATCTTCTTCTTCTTCTTCTTCTTCTTCTTCTTCTTCTTCTTCTTCTTCTTCTTCGTTTTTACCGTCGGATGTTGTCGTTAAGTTCCTTACTGTCATCATCATCAGCATCGTTTCTTCTTTATCGTTTTCGTCATTGACATCTTCTCCTTTACCTTCCTTGTCATTAGCGTCTTTTACCACATCATAAGCGTCTTCTTTGATACCTTAGTCATCGAAATCATCATCTTTTTTATCGTCTTCGTCATCGACATCATTTTCCTCTTTGTCCTAATCATTATCAGCGTCTTCGTTTTTACCTCCAGGCTTAACAAAATATCTAGTCTTTGTCTAAATTCATTTTCATTCGATTCCTTATTTATGGCTATATTTTTTCTTTTATTTTGCATCCTTTTCGTTGTTTCTTTTTCTTGGATATAGCATCTTTATTCTTTTCTGGATTATTTGCTTTTTATTCTGTTTAACGTTTGTTGCCATTTTAAATTTGTATCCTTTTCTTCTTAATATTCTTCTCTAATTTTAAAATATATTTCTTTTGTTTCCGCTTTGTTTAAATTTTCTTTTCGATTTTGATTAAAAAATATCTTTATGCTTTTTACATCATTCTTTTATTTATTTATTTATTTATTTATTTTTTCTAATTTCATTTTACCTGTCATTTTACCGTTCTTTCAAAAGCTTTTTTGTTCTGACGCATTACTCGTTTTTTCCTTTCTTTTCTTTCTATCTTATGCGGTCTTCTTTATTTTTCTGTTCTGTGTTTCCTTTCTTTCTTTCCTGATAAAATAGTTCTGGGCATGACGGTAAACTGCATCCGGCAGCAAGGCCACTGACTGGGAGGTTGTGAGAAGCATAGAACCACCACTTAAATTCTGTTGTTGTCAAGTCTGCCCTGACCCGGAGTTGAAGCACCTGTTAGGAGTCCCAGCTATGGGCAAATAGTTAACCCTCAAACTTGGGTCAAAACACTATGAAAATATAAAAATACACTTTTATAGATATATATACATAAAAATATACTTTTACAGAAAAATAACCATTTTTGAAGAAAAAATTATTACCAAAACGCATTTTTGAAGGAAAAAATTATTCTCACCAAAGCATTTTTGAATACAAAATTAGAAGAAATTTTCTAAAATAAAGAAGAATAAAACCAATTTTTTTTATTAAAATCTGACTAAATCAACCTTCTCACTATAACCAAACATTAAAAAGATACCTTAAAACCCCACGTTTTCAGCATTAAATAACCCACAGAGGTGTTGATATGCCGTTAAACAAAAGTCAAACTCAAAACTCAAACATTCCTGATTACCTTCTGTTTTTTCTTTTTGTTATGATTTGCTTTTTAATTTTCTTTTTTTTTCCTTACTTCTTTCTTTTCTTCTTACTTACTTTCATTCTTTTTACTTTGCTTTCATGCACATTTTCTATTCTACTTTATTATTATTATATTGTCATTTTTCAGCATATTTCGATTTCTGCTATGGTCGCACTACCTATCAAATCTACGGGAAAAACTAAGGCAGGTCCTGCTGTTATGGCTCCATTTAATGTTTTTTCTATCTCCCCTATCATCCCTAGCGTTACATAAACAAAGTTTAGTGTGTGGGCTGTAATTGACAAGACAATTTTTTTGTATAGCTCTTAAGCTGAGGTTTCCAGTGATTCTTTCAATGTGCTGTTTTGTTCCATTATTTATCATTCCAAGTGCACCTACTATCACTGGCATCATTCTTGTTTTCACTTTTTTCCATTTCAATTTCCAGGTCTTTATATTTTGACAGTTTTTCGAATTCCTTGGTTGCTATGTTACAATCCGTTGGACAAGCCATATCAATTACGTTTTTTTCTTTCTGGTTTTTAACAATAATATCCGGCCTATTTGCTTCAATTTTTCTGCCTGTGTAGATGGTGTAATCCCATAGAATGGTGACATCTTCTATTTCTGTAACCGGTGCTGGGTGATGTTCATACAAGTGTTTGTTTACATATCTTCCATAGTGTTTGCACATTGTTCAAAGTAAATATTGCTCCAATCTATCGTGACGATTTTTATATTCATTTGGGGCAGGTACAAAACAACCTGAGATTAGATGGTCAATTGTTTCTTGGTGTTTATTACAGAACCTGCATTTTGAATCCACATTATTATGTATAATATTTGCTTGAAAGTTCCTAGTGAAAAGACTTTGGTCTTGCGCTGCAAGAATATTATTATTATTATTATTATTATTATTATTATTATTATTATTATTATTATTCCAAGCTCAGTAAAAACATCTGAATATTTTTATATGTTTTTCTCCCTCATATCCCTATTCATTTTTTTTTTCCTTTCCCTTTTCCTTTCTTTTTATTTTATACCTTATTTCATCTCATCTTTTCTAACGAATTATTCTCCTTGTTTGTTATTATTTCATTCTGCATTGTATCTTCTTATTCTTCTTCGTCGTCGTCGTCGTTATTATCATCGTTTCTTCTTCTTCTTCTTCCCCCTTTTTTTTCTTGTCGTTCTTCTTATTCGTCTTTCTCATTATCCTCTTCATCGATTGTTTTTCATTTTTATCATTGACGTCTTCTTGTTTGCCGCTTTCATTATCGGCGCTATCTTTTTCTTTGCTACCCACACCATCAGGGTCTTCTTCTTCTATGGTCGCACTACCTACCAAGTCTGCGGAAAGACCTAAGGCAAGTCGTGGCGTGTTGTTATGACTCCATTTCATGTTTTTCTCTCTCCCTTATCATCCCTAGCATTACACGGACAAAGTTCTCCTTAATGTGTGGGCTGTAATTAACAAGACAATTTTTTGTATATCTCTTAAGCTGGGGTTTTCAGGGATTCTTTCAATGTGTGTTTAGTTCCGTTTTTTTTTTATCATTCCAAGTGCACCTACTATCACTGGCATGATTTTTTCTTTGTCTTCTTCATTTTTCTATATCTTTTTTTTTCGTTTTTAGTTCTATACTTTTTTTTAAAACCTTTTAATTTTCCCTATTATTTGTCCAACTTGTTTCCTTCTATTTGGCTATTTTTTGATTCTTCATTTCTTTCCTTTTCTTTTCTTCCTCTCTAATCGTTATTTCTTATTTCTGTCGTCCACTTTCTAGTTTTTTTTTATAATCATTTCACCCCGATCAAGGGCGGTACTGGCACTTGTGCGCAGGGGGGTTACATAAGAGGAGGATGATGAGAAAACAAGAACAAGTTATAGAGTGTCAAAAATGGATAAGTGAAGGATGAGGACACTGGCATGAAGAAAGTTGCATGAGAGTAGAGTGGACGTCGAAAAGAACATGATACAAAGGTTGTCAAAGAAAGAATGCGAGTCAAAGAGATAGGTGATGGCAGATGTCCTTACGTTTAAATTCGTCAAGATTTTATTTGTTAGGGAAGTATGTGTACAAAATGGGATTTCAAGAAAATGGGGTTATATTTTATTGGTTTCACTGTAAAAGTGTAGGACCTAGTTGATAGTCTAGTAACTCAAGTAAAGTTATGCAGAGGGGGCACCAGGGAGCTAAGCTCATCGGAGCAGAAGCCGTGAAAGTATATGTAGAAGAGACAGATCCCCTTATATATATATATATATATATATATATATATATATATATATTAATGCAGGTTTCATTGAATAATATAGACAAGTTTTGTCTATTAATTTTTTGTAGGATCCGTTCATACCGTCTGATATACTTGATAGTGATGTCGTTAAAAGACAACAAAAAATCACAGTATTTGTTGAATTTTTTATCGGGTCTAAGCTTTCGGCTCACATAAGCCATTATCAAAGAGTCTTAGTTAGTTCGTGGTTGGAAAGATTTATGAATTTATCGAATTTTTTGGGAAGAGTGATCGTGCCATTGTATAATGAATTAAGTTTTTTGACAATTTTAGCACGGTGTTCAACTTCAGATTTTGCAGTGATTTTGGATAGTCTGAGTATTATTTCTTCTAGTTGGTTTGAGGTAGTTATATCTTTCAGTTTGTTGTAGAGGTCATGTTTGTTCTTGTATAATGTGTCAAGATTTTCTTTCGCTATTTCAATTTGCCTTTTCACAAGGCTCCATTTATATTTCAAGGTGGTGATGGTGTGTTGGGCTGCTGGATCATGTAATTTAAATTGTGTGTATTTTGGCAGCATTTTTTCATTAATGCAGGTTTCATTGAATAATATAGACAAGTTTTGTCTATTAATTTTGTGTAGGATCCGTTCATACCGTATGATATACTTGATGGTGATGTCGTTAAAAGACAACAAAAAATCACAGTATTTGTTGAATTTTTTATCGGGTCTAAGCTTTCGGCTCACATAAGCCATTATCAAAGAGTCTTAGTTAGTTCGTGGTTGGAAAGATTTATGAATGAAAAAATGCTGCCAAAATACACACAATTTAAATTACATGATCCAGCAGCCCAACACACCATCACCACCTTGAAATATAAATGGAGCCTTGTGAAAAGGCAAATTGAAATAGCGAAAGAAAATCTTGACACATTATACAAGAACAAACATGACCTCTACAACAAACTGAAAGATATAACTACCTCAAACCAACTAGAAGAAATAATACTCAGACTATCCAAAATCACTGCAAAATCTGAAGTTGAACACCGTGCTAAAATTGTCAAAAAACTTAATTCACTATACAATGGCACGATCACTCTTCCCAAAAAATTCGATAAATTCATAAATCTTTCCAACCACGAACTAACTAAGACTCTTTGATAATGGCTTATGTGAGCCGAAAGCTTAGACCCGATAAAAAATTCAACAAATACTGTGATTTTTTGTTGTCTTTTAACGACATCACCATCAAGTATATCAGACGGTATGAACGGATCCTACACAAAATTAATAGACAAAACTTGTCTATATTATTCAATGAAACCTGCATTAATGAAAAAATGCTGCCAAAATACACACAATATATATATATATATATATATATATATATATACATATATAGTCATCCACAGACAAATCTGTTTCGCTGTATCACAGCTCATCAGTATGATTAGACTCCGATTGCTTTTAACCTTGGATTGAAACCCGACCGAATTGGCCTCAGTCGGTGATTCTACCTCTGGGGCTATGGGCGCTCGGTAGAAGAAGGCAAACTTTTTAGCGTGCATATTATCATTATACACGCCTAATAGCCAGAGTGCTCTAATTCATTACTGAATGAGCGATGCGTACATGCCATAGTAGCTACTGATTTTCAAAGTCTACCATTCTTCCAGAGTGCCCAGTCAAGATGTTAGAGCGTATATATATAAATATATATTGGAAAGGTAATTAATACCTATGTTTAATCCTCGAAATAAATAAAAACGAACATCGTATAAATAAAAGAAAATCAACTCACAACTTTAATAGTAACTCTATTCCATCCACTCACAGATAGTAGTAAAATAAAAAGTGTGTACCCTTTCTTTAAAAAAACTTACATCCCAATATACGCCGACAAAACTAAAAAGTGACCAGTCCATAACTAAGCTACTCTGCACCCCTCTCCTTACACAAGGCTGTATATCTATGGCTACAAACTGCCGGCTAAATCATACTAAACTCCCATCCCACATTCACTGATATATCATATTACCAAAAATAAATCGTTTTCACCATTTATTTTTCATTTCAACTAGATGAGGGGCACACTTAGCTCCAAAACGCGAAGATTTTTATGTAGTGATACTATACTTTTATAAACCATTGTAACAACCATGACAACATAAAGCTCTACGTTGTATCGAATACTCTTTGCATGAACAGTAGGTTTAAAACCTACGTGTTCTATAACTTTCCTACAATATATATATATATATATATATATATATATATGTGTGTGTGTGTGTGTGTGTGTGTGTGTGTGTGTGTGTGTGTGTGTGTGTTTAGTCATCCGCAGACAGATCTGTTTCGCTGTATCACACATCACACCTCATCATTACGATTAGACATCCGATTGCTTTCAACCCAGGATTGAAACCCGATCAAATTGGCGTCAATATGGGCGCTCGCTAGAAGGAGGCAGACTTTTAGTGTATGATGTATCATACGCCAGTGGCCATATATACACGGAGTCCTCGACGTACAACTGAGTTTCGTTATTACGATGAGTATTAACGCTATTTTCATTCTTTTCTTGCACTTCCCACTTGTGGAATTCCCTTCCATTTACTTGCTTTCCCGATAGATACAATCTCCAAGAATTTAAATGTAAAGTCAACAGTCATCTCCTATCTCACTAACCTACTTTCTCTCTCTTGTGCTCCTTTCTCCGTTCACTCGACTCTCATCTGTATTCTCATCCTTCTTTTATCCACTTTCTGACTCCTCCTATAACCTGTCACTCTTTCTCATAACTTTTCTCCTATGTAACCCTCTGCAAAACAGTGGCAGTCAAAATCCTTGCATGGGGCGATATGATTTTTAAAAAAGTCTGAACTTACCACGATTCTCTGTGAATAAACACTTACCTCATTCGTCTATGTTAGCGCAATAGTTAAATATTAATCTAGGACATAAAACATGTTTATGACACATGTTAACATAATTAGGACTACAAATATCACATATAAGACATAGCTATAATGCATAAGATGAAATAAAATGAAAATAATATATACAGGATGAGACGGATAAATTGTTGTCCGAATTACGCAAAAATGACATTTTATTTTAACAGATATAATTAACAGAATTGCACAAAATTAACTAGAAATACTAAAGAGTAAATAAATGCAATACAATCGCTATTGCCTTCAATCTCGGCCACTGGATGACTTCTGAATTGTCTGCATTTATTTTGAACTCTCACCTTGTTTAAATTGGTGAATGCAGCCATGACCCTTGCCTTAATTTCATCTTTGTTGTCAGAAGAATTTTTTGTTGGTATCTCTCTTAACAGCGCTCAACACATCAGGGAGGTTGCAGTTAGGAGAGATAAGTGGATAGATGTAATGGGTGATATTGTCTCAGAAATTATATATATATATATATATATTTGTATATATACACGGAGTACTCGATGTACGACTGATTTTCGTCATTACAATGCGTATTAACGCTATTTTCAGCGTAAGTCTGAACTTACCACGATTTTCCGTGAATAAACACTTACGTCATTTGTCTATCTTAGCGAAATAGTTAAATATTAATCGAGGATATAATACTTGTTTATGAACAAGTTACAGGAGTGTCAGATAATCAGTAGAATAAGGAAAAAAGAATGAGAGAAGAGTGGAATGGGAAAAGAACATGATACAAATGTTGTCAAGAAAAGATGCTAGTCAAGGAGACAAAAGATGGAAACTGACATTGCACTGAAATTCTTGTAAATTGTAGCTGTCAGAAAAGCAAGTAAATTGAAGGAAATTCCAGGGGAAGGAAGTGCGAGAAAACAAGCTGTTAGAGTAGAAGGTACAGTTACATTTGATTGGTTTCACTGTAAAATGGTGGGACCTGGCTGCTAGTCTAGTAGCTCGAGTAAACTCATGCAAAGAAGGCAAAATGGAGCTTAGCCTACCGAAGCAGAAGCCATGAAAGTCACATTAAGTCGGTGAGAAAGTGATCTGAGTTGAGCTACCATTTTGGGATTCTTCTTTGCCTTAATCATTTCCTTCTTTTTCTTCCTTCATCATGTTTCATTCTTTGCTTAAACTCCAGGTCTTCTTTTTCTCTTTATTTTTTCTTTTTCTCATGGAATTTCCTCCATTATTTTCTCCCTAGTTATTTCTTTAATGTCTCGGATGCTCTTATTTAAAATTTCTCTGTCCTATTCGGATCCACTACGCAAGCAATGATTCCCAAACCCATTATACACATGTAGACACATGCGTAAAACACAAATCGTTATATATATATATATATATATATATATATATATATGCATATGTGGATATTTGTAAAGTATTTATATATTTTTTCTTCTTTGCCTTCTATCCTATGGCGTTTCTGACCACAGATGGCGACAATTCCGCTTATTGGAAAACCCGTAGGGTCTCCTGTTTTCTTTTTCTCTTTCTCTGTCTCCTCTACCACCAACCCTCTTCTGTCGTTTACCCTTATTACTTTCCCCATATTTTTGTCCTTTTTCCCTCTCATTTTTCTCTTTTTTCCTTATTTCATATACGCATGCGCTACCTCCAGCTTCCCCTGTTATTTCTCCATCGCAACGATTTTCCTTAAAATTGGACGCTAATTCAATTACCCCTTACCCCAGCCTCTATTCCTTGGAGATTTGTCGATTAGATTGTTCCCAGACCTGTGATTTCAGTCTTACAATTGTTTGGCCACTCAAAATAGCCTCACTACGGAGGGCCATGGGAGAGAGGTGGAATGGGTTCGGCCAAAGAAAATTTTATCACTCACACTCTTCTTCTTCTGGGCAGATTGCTTGCTGGGGCTACATATCGCCACTGGATGATTTAAGTGGGAGATCCTGAAGGCTCTATTGTGTCCAGGCTCAATAACACTCATTGTCAGAATTAGGATGCTGGGGGCATGTCTTAAGACGAATGTGTGTTTCCCCAATCATGATTCTATCTATCTATCTATCTATCTATCTATCTATCTATCTATCTATCTATCTATCTAACGAATCGAATCAATATCACCAACCATGTCTATATTTATATGTCGGTTCAACATATTTTAGATTACTCCCATCTATTTGTCTATCTATATTTGATGAAAAATATCGCTATTCATGCCTCTATTCGAGTGTTCAGTGATTCTATCATATACTGTACTAATATGTCAATGAATCTAGTTATAACGCCAGCCAGAATAATGCATGTTTTACAATGTTTCCGTGTCACCCTCTCTATCTCTTTATATACACATGTGTGTGTGTTCGCGTGTGTGTGTGTACTTCAAATAAATACTGACATGTCTCTATATCTAGCCAGATGTATACGATTCTAATCTATCTATCTATCTATCTATCTATCTATCTATCTATCTATCTATCTATCTATTTTCTTTCTTAGTCTTCATGTAGCTGTTATTCTGCTCATATCTATCTATCTATCTATCTATCTATCTATCTATCTATCTATCTGCTTCCTTAGTAATCAGGTAGCTGTTATTCTGCTTCTATCTATCTATCTATCCATCTATCTATCTCATTGTGTCAGATCTATCTATCTATCTATCTATCTATCTATCTATCTATCTATCTATCTGCTTTCTTAGTAATCATGTAGCTGTTATTCTACTTCTATCTATCTATCTATCTATCTATCTATCTATCTATCTATCTATCTATCTATCTATCTATCTATTCAAATCATTGTATGTATCAATGTACGTATCTATGCATGTATCTATCTAGCTGTTCGAATTGATAGCATCAGCCGTGTCCATATCTGAGGAACAGCATACTTATGTATCTACTCAGGATCCTATTTGTGTTTCGACTTAAAGCAACAAATGCAACTATAGTTTTATGAACTATTTTAAAATAAGAAAAATAAACCACCTCAACGTAAAGCATATTTCTCTTTACTCTTTATATAGATGTTCAGAGGGAGATTGAAATTGACAGTAATATATATGAAAATGTATTGCTATAAAATACTTTAAAATATGGCGAAAATTTAGAAAAGAAAAAAACGAAAAATTTAACAATTTCAGGTATAATGACAAAGACAATTTTTGGTGCGGAATTTTATTTATTATGTGAGAAGTATAAATGATTTAATCAGAATCTGAGAATTTAAGTGCAGTACTTGATTTGCAGCTAGGTCTCATCATTTTATAATTGAAATTACTTGATGTAAACATAAGTTCCATGGTATAAAGTTTCTTCCTACTTGTGAAGATTTCTACCCGCTCATTTCTTTTCTAACCAACTTTGATTGTCGCTTCTAAACTGTTCTTTTGTTGTTCTCTCTCCTTAATAACTATTTTTCTCAGATGCATTCATTTTCAATTGCTCTTTGTGTTTTAGTGGCTTAATCGTTTTGCATGGGGTTAAATTAGTTTAAATGTTTCATCTCAAAATAGGAATAAACTGGATGAAATAAAACTTCTGAGTAGTACTAATAACTTAATCTTCATTATTATTATTAACACAACATTTTGGTCATTGTAAACTTTAGACATTTTCAGGTCTTTTTGATCAAAGTAATCTTTCGGGAGAAAACTTTTACTTAATCTATAGTATTACACGAGCGGGCGCATGCCGTCAAAAATGACGTCAAATATTTAAATCGATTAGCCGTTTAATATGCCGGCAACCCGACTGACGCTAATTCGGTCGGGTTTCGAGCTTGGGTTGTGTGGCAATCGGGGTCTAACCGTACTGAAGAGCTGTGATACAGCGAAACAGATCTGTCTGCGGAAGACAATATATATATATATATATATATATATATTAAAGAAATAAAACTGTGCAGCTTGATATTACACATTGTAAATATATTAAAAATCGAAGCAACCGGTTTCGCTCCCGCTCTTCAGGCCTCTATATGGAGATTTTAATCAAAATTTAAAAAAATAAAACAGTGTGTCATGAAAATGAGAAAGATGGAAAAAATGTGAATGCTGGAGGATAATTGAATCGAGTCCCAACAACTCACGCTGTTTGCACAACGCAGGCTTTCGGGACCCAATATAAAAAGCCTCTAGATCGGGACACAACAGTGAACGGATCAACACTAAAATCAGCAGCACACTTTCTATTCTTTATGAGGTGCTCGCAAATCGTAGGTATTCGGAACGGATCCACTTCGAGTTAAGGTGTGATTTCTTACGTTAGTTGGAACATGCTGTTTAATTCTCATGTCGAGACGCTGAGTTGTTCTTCCTATGTAGTCAACTCCGCAACTACATTTATATTGACAAATTATAGAATTAATTTCGTGGGGAGGAAGGACATCCTTGCGTGCTGAACATAACATGGGCCGGGTTTTTTAATATATTTACAATCTGTAACATCAAGCTGCACACTTTTATTTCTTTAATTAAATTCTGTACTTACAGAAATATTTTCATATATATATATATATACATATATATATTAATTAGAGAAAATTTCCAAACTTCAAAGGTGTCGGATGTACATTTCGACATAGGATCTCTAATAGAGACTCTACATCACGTCAGCGACATTGTTTTTTTCCAACTGGCAAAGGCCCTGGGTTAGAGTGTGGAGGAGTTTTAGGTTAACAACGGTGAAAAAGTGGAAAAGGACAGAGCTGGTAGTCGCGGGGTTTCAGGGTGTTGAAATGGTATATTTAGGAAGGGGAGGAATAGGAGTTCATATTTTATAAAGATAGACAACCAATATTTTTTCTCTAATAATTTTTAAACTGATAACTTCCTGTAATTGGCATTTAGCTCGCTTCTACCTAAAAGGTTTAAAATCTTATATTGAAACCCATTCCTTCTCGCCTAAATACACCTCTTCAAACAGCCCAAAACCTTACCTTTAAAAAGTAATTTAACTCATTTAGTTGTCTATCTTTATAAAATATGAACTCCTATTCCTCCCCTTCCTGACCGTTGTTAACCTAAAACCCCTCCACACTCTAACTCAGGGCCTTCGCCATTTGGAAAAAACAATGTCGCTGACGCGATGTAGAGTCTCTATTAGAGATCCTATGTCGAAATGTACGTCCGACACCTTTGAATTTTGAAAATTTTCTCTAATTTATATTGGTTCTGTATTCTTAATACATTGAGCTCTCTGCCTGCATTACTTTTTAATGTTAAATTTTTTTAATATTGATTAGGATCAGGTTCTTGGAATTTACCTTCCTACTCTTCCACTTCGGATTAAAGAAAAACAAATATATATAGATGGGTGTGAGTTTGTAACCCTGGGTTTCACGCTTTTGCGATCGTCAGACAAACTGATTAATTTTTTTAAAAAAATTGGTTATATTCGTGTATTTTTGTGGAAATGGGGGAAAAATATATATATATATGTACTAATAAATAGACAGCAATCTTTATTATAATAGAGAGAATATATATATTTTTACTAATAGACGACATAATTATTGTTAAATATATAAATAAAATAATAAAACATAGATAAAGTGCAAACAATCAGCAAGAGCTTTCATAATTGCTAGTAAAGTTTCATAACTCATAAGTGAATGAACTGAGCCGACGCTGTCTCGCTATTGTCTCACTCTTCACAAGAGAAGTGAAATATCCTCCCTCTACCGAGCGCCAATAGCTTAGAGTTTAGAATCGCCGACTGATGTCAATTCGGTCGGGTCTGAATCTTGGATAATCGTACTGATGAGCTGTGAAACAGGACTGTCTGAGGATATATATATATATGTGTGTGTGTGTGTGTGTGTGTGCGCGCGCGTGCAAAAAACTGGATAATCTTTTACCCAGCCAGTCATGTCTTTTTTCGGGACATAATCGTCCAAGCGTGCATCACCTATGGCACTTAACTGACTGATATTAATAAATCAAACTTTATTTTGAATCATTCCATCATAAGCAAAGCAATAAAGATGCTAAAACAAAAGGGGTTACTGAGTGTAAAATAATAAGAAAATTAAAAATTAATAATTAAAACATTATTAAATAACGAGAACACTAAAAGAAGAGGAATCGAGAAAACTGTACATAACGATTGACATTGCATTTACGTTTCTGGATACCAAATTTGGCTAAGCGAGAGTTCCACAGCTGAGAAAAGAAACTAATAGCAAAGAAACTACGGTTAATTTAGCAAATTCAACAGTAAAATGATAAGACCTATCTGCCAATTTAGTACTGCATTTAAACTCATGATGTCTACACACAATGGAGAAAAATTCATCAAAACAATTATCATGAAAGTATTTATAGAAAAGGCACTGGGAAGCTACGATGGGGTGGTGAGAAAGGAACTGAAGCCCAGATGCGGGGTTATGTCAGATAACACTGCAAATAAATTATTTTTTGGATTCTATCAAAAAGCACGAGAACAGACATGGAAGAAATATTTGAAACATGGACGAATGGTAGAGTAATAAATGTGTAAGAAAGGTTCTGGTGGAAAAAAAGTGTCTAGCACGACACAGTGAACCAGATTTTCTACCTAGATTTAGCTATTGATTGAATATAAGCTTTCTACTACATATCAGCGAAAAACACAATGAGTCGGTACAATGTGTCATTTTTGGAGGTTAGCATCAGCCGTGCTAAACTAGAAAGTAAAAAGGGTACTTCCAGACTATTAAAAGAGAGCAGTTTTGTTTTGAAGGACTTACAATTAACAAGTCCTTTCTTGCCCGATTTAACGAAAGACTGTAAGTTATTTTGAGATAAACTACTAATAAGACTATGTCGAACCTATCAGACTTAAAATTGAAGACAGGAGTAAAGTTTTCTATCACCAACCATAGTGAGAATGGATGACTTGAGAAAGGTTATTTATGAAAATTAGTAACAATGCAGATGCAAGTATAGAGCCCTGGATTGATGTACAAAAATTTAGAAGTATGGTCATCAAAGGAACCTTCATTCATTTGCCGATTTAACATTATAATTCTATGATTAAACATTAGTCCAGAAATACAATAATATTTAAATTTGGGATGAAGAACGGTATGGCAAAACGTATCAAAGGCTTTGGAGATATTCAAATCAACAGCCCGAACACTATTCGACAGCCACAATATTCGTATCATGGATTTTTTTAATCATTTCCCCCATGAAAGCATGGGCATGAGTAGGAGGTTACAGTGAGAGAAAAGACGGTAAATAGCGGATAAATGAGAAGATAGAAGATAGCAATTGACGATGCATCTAAATTTTTTGAGATTCGTTATGGTACAGTGGATATCGACCTGGAACGACAAATCGGGGAGCTGAGTTTAAATTCCAGGTGAATTCGTTGCATTCACTTACGTACAAATATCTCTGAGAAAGGTACGTATCCGTCTCTTCCCTTCAGTTATGGGTTAAATAACGGGACAGACTGGGTTCTATAGCCTTGGCTGGCAACCAGTCTACCGTAGAAAGCAATGGCAACCTACTGCGGGATAATCTTCTGCCGAGTCAGTCATGTCTCGAAAGTGACAGAATCGCTCAATCGAGTATCACGTATAGCAAATAACTGACAGACTGACTGTAGCTATCAGGGAAGCAAGTAAATGGAATGGAGTTCCA
The DNA here is from genome assembly GCA_037127315.1 of Ascarosepion bandense. NCBI lineage: Eukaryota > Metazoa > Mollusca > Cephalopoda > Sepiida > Sepiidae > Ascarosepion > Ascarosepion bandense. The sequence continues at coordinate 1,489,424 of JBBBDQ010001156.1, forward strand.
AGTGCAAGAAAAGAAACTGTTTGACTAGAAGTGGAGGTTACATTAACTATGTCAACCCTAAAAAGGTGAGACCTTTATTCCAAACAATTAGGACGCTTCATTTCACGTCAGAACAGTTGCCACGAAAATATTTTTACGAAAGACAGAGGAAAACCACGTTACGTCAGTGAGAAAAGGACTGAATTCCAGATGCTAAATCAGGGACGATTATATTACAACCCTTTCTTCAGATTTTGTTGAGAACCTCGAGAGGAATAGCAGGAACCTCCGACCAGATATGACAACAATAATCAATGTGCGGGTGAATGATAGATTTTTAAATGTGCTAGATGGATTCTGACGGGACAATCTTTCTGTCCCGGAACAGAGACCTAACCTTCCTAAAATAAAATGAAGCTATAGATCCGATATATTCGTTCAACTTCAGGTTGGTTGAAGAAGCGAGGCTTTGGGGCGCAGTGTGTTGCTCTCAAGGGGACTTGCATCGGCCATACTGATGTCTGGCAAGAAGGTTTTCCTATAGTGGTTAAAGAATAGTAGTTTTTGCTTGGAGCCATTAAAAATTACAAGCAATTTCCTGCTCCAGTTAAACATTGTTTTAGTTTATACATAATTAAGATAAATTTTAGCAAGAAAAATTGTCTGGGACGACAAAGTAAACCAACGAGCAGCTGATGAGCAATTGATTTAATATAACCTTTCCATCCTTGCTGAAAAAAAAATTATTTCAAAGTACATATAATATATGAAATATTCAACTCATCTTGTTTTTATATGCTTTCATAAGATTACATTTAAATATTTAAATAAATATTAATTGTCTTTTTATCCTTTCATGTAAGACGTTGTTACTTTGAAGACACCCTAATATTTAAATATTAGTTGCTTTTATAGCCTTTTATGTAAAACGTTGTCACTTTGAAGACATCCTAATATTTAAATGAATATTAGTTATCTTTATACCTTTTTATGTAAAACGCTGTTACTTTGAAGACATCCTAATATTTAAATAAATATGAGTTGTGTTTATATCCTTCACGTACAACGTTATTTCTTTGTAGATAGCCTAATATTTAATTTATTAGTTGTTTTACACCCTTTCTGATTAAATGTAATTCCTAACACAACACTAATAACTGAGTGTGGTTTAATCATTGGCCGTTTTTATTAAGATCTGCAAGCTTTTTGTCTTCTGATTTTGAAACTGCGATTTTCGTACGATTATCGAAGTTAAGCAACGTCAAATGTTGTCAGTAACTAGACGGCTGACCGTTCGGGAATATCAGCTGCTGTAAGCATGAATGTGCGGATGGTGCATTGTATGACATTTCGAGAACGGAAAGTCGATGTCTAATCCTAGTCGAGTTCGTTAAATTCGTTAAAATAACCTTGGGAAAGTTAAAAATTCACCGCCGGGTTGTGAGTTGTATAAATAAATAATGAATCTATCCCCCAAATTCTTGGAATTCAAAATTATTTTCTAGCCTTATATAATCTGCAAAAGATTTATAGGCTGTAAAAAATCGATAAATCAATCGTCTGCAGTTATCCATCCTGTAGGTAGCTCTATTTGCCGTGTGTGTCTTACTATTGTTCAGTGGATACTTTTGTTGCATTCTGGGATTTATCGATAAGGAAAATGAAGGAAAAATGGAGCTAAAATTGAAGGAAAAGGAAGTGATCTAAGTATGCATTTACTAAGGAATTAATTCTGCAGACCAACAGGGTGCTCGATATTTATCGTCGTGTGATCTAATGTTGTACCCGTTGTCAACGATGAAGTATAAAAGGAGATTGTTAAGAATTGTCTGTAAGAACTAAAAAAATGCGACAAGACGAGAAACAGAAAATTGTTGAATAACAAAAATTATTTGCGTACACACTGACATTATTCTGTGAACTATATATATATATATATATATATATATAGTTAGAAGAATAATGTCAGTGTGTACGCAAATAAGTTTCTATGAGCTGTGATACAGCAAAACAGGCTTGTATGTTGATGAATGATATATGATACTCTCATTGCGATTGAGTTTAAAAAAGAAAATTTTAAAAAAATTCCACTTCTGCTATATTAGCATGACTCTTCTGAAATGAGTTCTTTCGGTGACTGGCGTGTGTATACACTGCTTATATAGAACACGTTGAAATTTCCCTTCTCTGATTCTATGCGCCTATAGCTTAGGGAGTAGCGGCTCTGACAGCAAATCGGTCAAGTTTCGATCCCGGACAGAAACAAGTGGATGTGTTTAGTCACACTCATGATTTGTGATACAGCGAAACAGGCTTGTATATGGATGACATATATATATATATATATATATATATATATATATATATATATATATATATATATAAAGTTGACAACGCACGTATGCAAATGGAAACACGAACAATACGGATAAAAAGAGCCTTACGTGATACACGCTTGGGCGAGTATGTCTAGAAATAGAGATTGCTGAATGAGAAGAAGATTATACTGCACTAGGTTGCCACTACTTTCTGCAGTAAATTGGTTGCCAGCCAAGGCTATAGAACCCAATCTGTCCTGTTATTTAACCCATAACTGTAGGGAAAAAACGGATTAACACCTTACCCAAGAGTATTTGGGCGTAAATGAATGCAAGGAATTCAACTGGAATTTGAACTCGGCCCTCCGATTTCTGGTTCCGAGCCGATATCCTCTGCACCACAACGCACATCATCTAATGAAAAGTTTTTCAAAAACGAAAATCGTCAAATATGAGCAGCAAATTGCTGAAAACCTCTTAAGAGTGGACTGAAGTGTCCGCCTTCGAAATTCTGGGGTTAGGATGCTTTATATATATATATATATATATATATATGTGTGTGTGTATGTGTGTGTGTGTGTGTGTGTGTGTGTGTGTGTGTGTGTGTGTGTGTTTGTATATATATATATATATATATATATATATATATATATATACGCACATTGATAAAAGACTTATTATAAACAGTGCACGATGACATCAGGAAAAGTAGAGATCAAAGAAATGTCAGGGAACAGATTCTAAATTACATGCATGATTAAAAAATCTACAGCCGGTTTTCATTGGACTAAATACAAAGTTAAACCAGATAACACGTGCGCATTCGACGTTGACGGTCAACAAAATGACCGGATTAGTGTTCATAACAGCTAAACAGTCAGCGATTTATTGCGTCGTGTCTTCTATCCCAAATCGTTTTCCTGGACCCCAGAATTCATACAATGCTGACAGGAAAAGTCAGTATTTCAATTGTCCTGACCTCTTTCGGAGATTCCAGAAAAATTAACTCCACTTATAAGAATTTTTTCCTCCTTTTCTGCCCTCCTTGGATGCAATCAATGATCTTCATTATCAATTAATTTTTTATCATGCTACACGTTCCTCATTTGATCTGTCTTTTGTTATTGTTGTTATTACTTCTATTTTACTTTGTTTTAATCATTTCTTTTTCTTTTTCTGTCCCTGTAAACTTTTTTCTAATCCTCTTCACTCTCTATTTTACTCTCTCGCTCTCTAGTTTTTTTTTTCCCTTCTCGCAGTTTATATTTTTCGTCTTCAGTCTCTCGTTTTTGAAGTTCTTCTTACCTGCTCTTTTTATCGTCACTTCCTTACCTTTATTTTTTCCTTACTTTCAGTTCTCTTCTTCAAACTATTTTTTTCATTTTCCTTCTTTACCCATTTTTTTTTCCTTTAAGTTAATTCTTTTTTTCTGCTTCTTCTTTTCAAATTATTTTGGTTTTCTTACACTGGCATTCTTCTTCTGTTTAGCTTGCTACGCTCTCTTTTCCATTTTCTTTTTTCTTATTCATTATTTTTTTTTTGTATTCATTCTTTTCGATTTGTCTTGCTTTTTTTTTCTATGAAATTTATTCTTTATCTTATTCGTAAGTCACCATCTTCTCCTCTTTTTTCTTTACATCTTTTATTTATTTAATTTTTCTTTCAATTTGTTAGCTCTTTCATTGTTTTATTTTCCTTCTTTTGTCTGCTCTTTATCATTTCTTTCCTTTCTCCAGTTATCTTCCTTTCTTTTCATTTTCTTCCTCGATCCTTTGTTTTTCAACAAATATTCTCCTTTTTTTCATTTTCTTATTATTATTCTTTAACTGCATAAATTTTGCCTTTATATATACCTTCTCATCTTTCCAGACTTACTATTACTTTTTTATTTCCTAGATGTCATCTGTATCCCTATTTTCTGTTATTCTACTGCTTAACCTTCACTTTCCTTTTTTTATTCTATTGCTTAACTTTTACTTTCTCTCTTTTTATTCTACTGCTTAACCTTCACTTTCCTTTTTTTATTCTATTGCTTAACTTTTACTTTCTCTCTTTTTATTCTACTGCTTAACCTTCACTTTCCTTTTTTTATTCTATTGCTTAACTTTTACTTTCTCTCTTTTTATTCTACTGCTTAACCTTCACTTTCCTTTTTTATTCTATTGCTTAACTTTTACTTTCTCTCTTTTTATTCTACTACTTAACCTTCACTTTCCTTTTTTTATTCTATTGCTTAACTTTTACTTTCTCTCTTTTTATTCTACTGCTTAACCTTCACTTTCCTTTTTTATTCTATTGCTTAACTTTTACTTTCTCTCTTTTTATTCTACTGCTTAACCTTCACTTTCCTTTTTTATTCTATTGCTTAACTTTTACTTTCTCTCTTTTTATTCTACTGCTTAACCTTCACTTTCCTTTTTTTATTCTATTGCTTAACTTTTACTTTCTCTCTTTTTATTCTACTGCTTAACCTTCACTTTCCTTTTTTATTCTATTGCTTAACTTTTACTTTCTCTCTTTTTATTCTACTGCTTAACCTTCACTTTCCTTTTTTATTCTATTGCTTAACTTTTACTTTCTCTCTTTTTATTCTACTGCTTAACCTTCACTTTCCTTTTTTTATTCTATTGCTTAACTTTTACTTTCTCTCTTTTTATTCTACTGCTTAACCTTCACTTTCCTTTTTTATTCTATTGCTTAACTTTTACTTTCTCTCTTTTTATTCTACTGCTTAACCTTCACTTTCCTTTTTTATTCTATTGCTTAACTTTTACTTTCTCTCTTTTTATTCTACTGCTTAACCTTCACTTTCCTTTTTTTATTCTACTGCTTAACCTTTACTTTCTCTCTTTTTTTCTGTTATTCTACTCATATTTTTTATCTTTTTTCTTTCACTTAACCTTTGCCTTTCCACTCATTTTTATTTTATTTCATTTTCATTCCTCCAATTCAGTGATTTACTCTTTTCTATTTCTAGGGTCATTCTCATTTTTCGATATGCATCCTTCTCGCTTTTCTTCTTCGCATACATTCTAAACCTCTGTCTTAACTTTACCCTGCGAATTCACCAATTCGGCATCTGCCCTTGTCTGTCGCCGTCATTTTTTATTCAATTTTGCCTGGGCCCGCTTCGCGGTCTTTTTTTTTTTTTTTTTTTTTCACTAATCACCGCTATCAACTTAATTACACCCCGCCCTCGCATTGCTTCCCTACTCCAAACATTATTTCCGCCTCTTGTACTAGAGAGTTTCATAATTTCCGGTCGGAAAGAAGTCAAAATTTGGGTTAACTTGAGAAAAAGAGCGACCAAAACCGAAAATAAGGTAAAAGAGGAGTAAAGAAAACGAATGAAAGGAACAACGGTGCTAATAATTCAAAAGACTTAAGAAGAAGCTTTTATTTAAGAAAAGAAGGGGATGATAAGAGAAAGAAATAATGAATCCGAGCTCGAGAGATATAGAGAATCAGAAACACGTTAGCCAGCAAACCAAAATTTATATATTGTCAAATAGTAAAATTTAAAATACGTAAGTATGAAAGACATTGATAGTGATAAACTGAACTACAGTTAAGGTTTAGAGGCAAAAGTAGTGTAAATAAATTTTATTTATTATATTTCAATAATTTGTTTGTGAAAGCTAGCGGTGGATGGCAAAATATCGTGTGATAATAAAATCAAATAAAGGAAATGTGACAAAAAACATAAGAAAAAGTCAAACAGAATGAATTCTAAAGAAAGTCGATGCCGGTTTTGGATTAACTTGTATAACAAGCGAATAATATAAAAAAAAATAAAGAAAATATGTAAAAGGGTAAGTGATATGGAGATATACAAAAAGAAGCAATAAAGAGACAACAAAAAAGGAGCTGAATCAACCATAGCTTAAGATGGCAAATCTATGAGAGTCGGAAATTACAAAGAAAGGAGAAAGAAAGAAAGTAACGAAAATCAAAGAAGAAAGAAAGGAAGTGACGAAAATGGAACAAGAAATAAAGAAAGTGATGAGAATCAGATTAAAAGAAGAAAGTAACGAAAATCAAAGAAGAAAGAAAGGAAGTGACGAAAATGGAACAAGAAATAAAGAAAGTGATGAGAATCAGATTAAAAGAAAAAAGTAACGATAATCAAAGAGGAAAGAAAGGAAGTGACGAAAATGGAACAAGAAATAAAGAAAGTGATGAGAATCAGATTAAAAGAAGAAAGTAACGAAAATCAAAGAAGAAAGAAAGGAAGTGACGAAAATGGAACAAGAAATAAAGAAAGTGATGAGAATCAGATTAAAAGAAAAAAGTAACGATAATCAAAGAGGAAAGAAAGAATGTAAAGCGAATCAAAAAAGTGATGAGAATTAAAAAAGAAAGAAAGGATGTGGCAGCAATCCAAGAAAAACTGATGTGAGAAGAATTAAATAAATAAAAAAAATGATTATAGAAAATGATGAGAATCAAAAAGAAGGAAAGAAAAACGTAACGCAAATAGAAGAAGAATGAAAAAGAGAAAGGGACAAAGATCAAGGAAGAAAGAAAGTGAAGAGAATCGTAGAAAAATAAAGTGAAAGAAAGAAAGAAAGAAAGAAAGAAAGAAAGTGACGGGAATCTAAGAAGAAAGAAATAAAGTGAGGAGAATCGAAGAAAGAAAGAAAGAAAGAAAGAAAGAAAGAAAGAAAATAACGGGAATCTAAGAAGAAAGAAAGAAAGAAAGAAAGAAAGAAAGAAAGAAAGAAGAGAAAGCGACAGGAATCTAAGAAGAAAGAAATAAAGTGACGAGAACCAAAGAAAGAAAGAAAGAAAGAAGAAAGATAGTGACGGGAATCTAAGAATCAAAGAAAGAAAGAAAGAAAGAAAGAAAGAAAGAAAGAAAGAAAGAAAGAAAGAAAGAAAATAACGGGAATCTAAGAAGAAAGAAAGAAAGAAAATAACGGGAATCTAAGAAAGAAAGAAAGAAAGAAAGAAAGAAAGAAGAGAAAGCAACGGGAATCTAAGAAGAAAGAAATAATGTGACGAGAACCAAAGAAAGAAAGAAAGAAAGAAAGAAAAAAAGAAAGAAAGAAAGAAAGAAGAAAGAAAATGACGGGAATCTAAGAAGAAACAAAGAAAGAATGAAAGAAAGCATGAAAGAAGAGAAAGCGACGGGATTCTAAGAAGAAAGAAATAAAGTGACGAGAACCAAAGGAAGAAAGAAAGAAAGAAAGAAAGATAGAAAGAAAGATAAAAGAAATATAGTGACGGGAATCTAAGAAGAAAGAAATAAAGTGACGGGAATCGAAGAAAAAAAGAAAGAATGAAAAGAAAGAAAGTGACGGGAATTTAAGAAGAAAGAAAATAAAGTGATGAGATTCGAAGAAAGAAAGAAAGAATGAAAGAAAGAAAGAAAGAAAGAAAGAAAGAAAATGACAGGCATCAAAGAAGAGATAAAGTGACGCGATTCGTAAATAAAAGAAAGAAAGTGACGGAAATAAAACAAAGAAAGAAAGTGACGCGGATTGAAAAAGAAAGAAAAAAGTGACCAGATTCAAAGAAGAAAGAAAAAAGTGACAATGATTGAAGAAGAAAGAAAGTCACGATGAACGAAGAAGAAAGAAAGTGATGACAATCAAAAAAGAAGAAAGAAAGAAAGAAAGAATGTGATGAAAATAAAGAATCAAAGAAAATAAAAAATATGATGAGAATAATTAATATAGAATCAAAGAAAGAAAGAAAGGAAGAAAATGATAAAAATCAAAGAAAGAAGGAAAAGAGGAAAGAAAGCGAAGAGAATCAAATTAATAGTGACGAGAATAAAAGAAAAGCAGTGGAATTAAATGAAAGATTAATTGACGTGAATAAAAAAGTGTTAATACAAAACAACAAAATGAAATTAAGCAAAACTGATGAAATGAATGATCTAAAATGAAAAAAAGAAAGAATTAAATCAAGGCAAAAAGTCATGAGAATCAAAGAAAATAAATATTAAAGAAAAGAAAGGTTGCGGGAAAGAAAAAAAGGAAGAATGAATATATGAAGAATAAAAAAAATGAACGAAAGAAAAATTGAGGTAATACTAGAAGTAATTGGGATCAAAGAAAGAAAGAATCAAAGAAAGAGAGAAAGGAAGAAAGAAAGAAAAACAAGTCATGCAAGGAATGAGTTAGGGGAGATGATGGCAAGCATAGAAAAATATCGAAAAGTATAAAAAATGAAAAAAATCATTAAAGAACAATAAAATATAGAAAAGAAACTAAACTGAAATCGCAGATAAAATAAGAGGAGAAAGTTGACAATGAGAACGAAGTTGAAAATGGCAAAAAAAAAAAAAAGAAATCGAAAAATTATACTAAAATCTATATATATATATATATATATATATATATATATATATATATATATATATATATAAACACTTTAGTCATCCGTAGACAGATCTGTTTCGCTGTATTACAGCTCATCATTACGGCTTAGACTCCGGTCGATTCCTAACCCAGGACTGAAACCCGACCGAAGTGGCGTCAGACGCGATTCCACCCATATATATATATATATATATATATATATATATATATATATATTAATCATTTCACCCCGAGCAAGGCGGAAACGCCACTGATGTGCAGGGGGCTACATGAATGTAAAAAGATTAATTAGAAAAGAGTGAGGAGTACAAACTAGTTAGAAAGGAGCAATAGAAAGCTGAGAAAGCAGGTGCGATGACAGCTACATAGGTGGAGAGAAAGGGAAGGTTATACAGGGGTGGGGAGAGAGCTAGAGCCCAGTGGTTAGTAGATGAGTATTGACTTTGCATTTAAATTTCTGGAGGTTGTAGCCGCCAGGAAAGTAAGAATACGGGAGCGAGTTCCACAGGCGGGGAGTGCGAGAGAAGAAGCTGCAGGAGTAGAATTGTCGTCTGCATTTGGCTAACCTGACTGTGAATGGGTGGGACACAGTTGCCAGTCTGGTTGTTGAACTCGTAGGTTTATCTAACTTTTGTTCATGCATTTACTTTTATAAAGAGTGCTCGTACAAATGTAGAGCGTTATACAAAGTGCTCGATACAAATGTAGAACGTTATAGGCAGTATATATATATATATATATATATATATATATATATATATATATATATATATATATATAAACAGCAGGAAATTATCGGACGGGAAAAGTAAAGAATTCCGATATTAGAAAAATACGACTAAAGAAAAAATAATGAATTACCAGCAAATATATATAGTGAACGTAAAATGAAACTCGAAAAACTCCGAATACAAATAAATAAATAAATAAATAAAACGAAGAAAGAGTAAAAACTGTTAAGAAATATGTCATGAAAATATAACCGATGAGAAAGAAAAATTTAAGCTACACAGTTATTTAATAAAAAGGAAAAAGCGAAAGAGGTAAAAATTAAACAAAAAGAAATAATTCTAATTTTCCTTCTTTTTTTCTTCAGATGATATTTCATCATTTGTACAGTTCAACTAAAATAGTTTTGTCGTCTGCTACTTTCTCTTTTACTTTTTTACGAATTGATTTTGATTGTGATGTTATCATTATTATTCTTACTTGATGTATAAGAGATGTTTTTCTTTCTTTTTTAATGTAAAAGAAAATTGTCCTTCAGTCTATAAAGAGACCAGCACCAACCATTTTTTTACAGCACAGTGTGCATCTGTCCGTCCAAAAATTGTTAAATCGAAAAAAATACTAGTAGGTCAGATCAACACCCAATTTTGTAGTCTTCTATTAAATAAATTGCTTTTCAAGATGCCCAGTTTTCTGAAGAATTTCACGTTGTTATCTTAGGTCAAAAGTTGTTAGTTTTTATTGATAAATTTGTTTTTGATTTTTTGATTTTTTTTTATCTGGAGTTATGCAATAAAAGATTATTTTCTGAATAATAAACAGACAGATTAAACTTAGCTTTTAGTAAATTTACCAAATTTTAAAATTTATTTTTAATTATAGATTCTAATTTTAAACATTTGAATTATAATTTTAAATGTAACCCACCAGGCACTTGTGTTCATACAGCGCGCACGCATATATATATATATATATATATATAGATAGATAGATAGATAGATAGATAGATAGATAGATAGATATGTGTGTGTGTGTGTGTGTGTGTGTGTGTGTGTGTAAATAAGTATGTGTGTACACGGAGGTACAAAGTGATATATAAATATTTATCAGAACAGTGCTTATTGTAATATAACAGGGTTATTAAGTTTATATTTAAAAATATTAAGAGTATCTTAAGTCTAAAGCACGACTCGGAATTTCATATGCTACGCAATCATCAGGTGCATATGAGCTGACCGTTTCTAGATTTGAATTTTTTATTTTGGTACTAGCATTATGGTCGTTATAAAATATAAATTAGGGGTGATATTTTTTTCGTTTATTAAATATATAATTTTTATTTGATTTATACCGAAACCTCAAAAAATGAAAGTTAATTATAGGAGTTTTAAAAAAATAGCTTAATAAATATTAAATATTTCTGGGGACGTTTTTAACGTATATTATAAAGGGAGTATCTTTTGTTTATTTAATTTATTCTTATTTATTTTCAGTTGACAAAAGCATAGAAAAAGGGGAGATGCAGATATAAATTTATATATATCCGTATGTATATATGAATATGTATATATGCATATGCGTATATATATAAAATAATGATAAAAGAAAATTAAATAAATAATAAATAGATAAATAAATAAATAACTGAGAAAAAGTGAAAAGTGGACCAGCTAGTTAAGTTCTAAGTATTTAAGTAGATATTTATTTCTATGCTTGCATGTGTTCATTAATTTACTTCTTTTGTTTAATAATTTAAAGGTAATTAAGACTTTTAAGATTTTTTAAAAGTTACATCGATTTCCTATTTCATCATAAGATTTGGTTTCCGCGATGATGTCTCAGGTAATAATTGGGTTTTGTTGCTGTTTTTTTTTATTGACAAAATAATTTGGTGAGGCCAGGATTATTCTTGTATTTATTATTATTTAAAGTCAATTTATGGTTATAAAATCATTTTTACCATTAGTTTTCTGTTGAACCAAAATAAAATTTAACAGGCCTTCAGAACGAATGCTAGCTTTGTGAATTATACATTCGGTCATATATTGACTGTTAAGTGCACAGATTGTGTTTTTCGGCAGTTACTATAATTTCTAAGGTTACTGTGCGTTGTGGTGCAATGGATATCGACTCGGAATGACAAATCGAGGAGCCGATTTCGAATTTCAGTTAAATTCCTTGCATTCACTTACGCAGAAATACCCTTAGGAAAGGTACTAATCCGTCTCTTCCCTCCAGTTACGAGTTAAGTAATAGGATAGATTGGGTTCTATAGCCTGGGCTGGCAACTCGTCTACCGCAGAAAGCAATGGCAACCTACTGCGGGATACACTTCTGCCCAGTCAGTCATGTCTCTTTCGAGACATGATCGCCCAAGCGTATATCACTTATGGCACTTAACTGACTGACTGAATATAATAGTTGGAATTATTATTAGGGCTTCTACTTGGCATAAAGTGGGGGATTGTTTTTTTATTTTTTATGAAGTAATAAGCTGATCCCCCATTAATTACTACTTATTAATATAATGCATCTCTTTCTCTCTCTAGCTATAAGTCAAATTGATTAGATTTAATAGATTTGGTAGATTCATTGAATTATAATAGATTTACATCTATAATAGATCCAATATATTAATTGATTTACCTTTTATAACGATCTGAAACAACTCTAGTACCAAAGAAATTCAAATGTAGAAACTGTCAATTCAAAACATGCACCTGATGACTGCGTAGTGCATGAAACTCCTAGTCGTGCGTTAGACGTGGGATTATATATATATATATATATATATATATAGGAAAAACTACTAAAACGTTGTAAGTTAAAAATATATTTTTTTAGAGTATTTATTTATTTCTATTATTATTATATATATATATATCTGATATTTCAGACCGGCCGCGGCCTTTCGTCAGAAACAAACGATTTTGAAATTTAAACTGGCAGCGTCCCTCGCGAGAAGCATCCGTCACGCTTCTAGTTTAAATTTTAAAATCATTTGTTTCTAATGAAAGGCCGAGGCCGGTCTGAAATATCATATATATATATATATATATATATATAATAATAGAAATAAATAAATACTGTCAAAAAATACATTTTTAACTTACAACGTTTTAGTAGTTTTTCCTACACATATTAAGACAGTATACGTGGATTATCATTATGATATATATATATATATATATATATATATATATATATATATATACTTTTAAATATAAGAGACAATGAATGTCTGTTATCATTAATCAGGATCCGTTCTAAACATGGTATTTTGGCTTTAATTTCAGGTGAAATAAAGACAAAAATTCCCAAACATTTGGATAATTTTTTATTAAGTTCGTCCTAAGCTTTTGGCTCACATGAGTCATCTTTAGAGAGGTTACAGGGACGATTTTATCTTGAGTTGACAAAACTTTGCTAAGCAACGATAACAGTTACCAAAAAAAGCAAACACAGTTCATAAATTTGTAATTCGGTTCTATGACGTCACACCGCGTGAGAGCTAGAAATAATAGTAGAACCATATATTTAAATGCAATGTAATGTGACCAGATTTAAACGTGATTTTATTAAGTGTGTATTGTTTGGATTTAATGTAGATGGCCTCCAATATCTGAAGGTTCTTTTTACTGTGTGTATGAGTGAGGATTATTGTATTGCTGAGTGTTGACTTGACTAAAAGCTGTCTGATATTACCTACATTGGCTATGTTTATATATATATATATATATATATTATTGTCATCCGCAGACAGATCTGTTTCGCTGTATCACAGCTCATCAGTACGGTTAGACTCCGATATCTTTAAATACCAGGAACAATATTGTGGAAAAATATATGAGAACTTAAAAAAACTTCCTTGTGACACTTTTTTTTTTTTTGGTTTACGACTTTATCGGACGAAGTTTTTGTGTTGGCGTGACTAAGCATGCGCATGAACCTGGGATTCTGGGATTTTTCTACTACATAACATCTAAAATAAAAAAAGAATTATTCAATACTAAATGAAACAATAAGGTGGAATTTACTCGATCACCTGTCACAAGAAAAAAACAAAAAAAACGAGAAGAATGCAAATAAAAGATTATATGAATACAAAAAAAATCATTTTATAAAACAATATATCAAATAGGTTGTTTACTCACCATAAAGATAATGACATCAGTTTTTATATAAAAATGTAACTCTGATCAAAGAAAGAAAAAAGCATTCATTCCGACGAAAGTGTTTTAGAGATTGCCTAGATCATTAAATTTGTGCCCTGGCTCTGACAACATTTCACCATTCCTGGAAGAACTTCTATTCTGACATTGTGGACAAAAATGACGCAAGGAAAAGAATCTAAATGTAACAGGATATATTTTTAAAGATTAAACCAAATTAAAATTTCCAGGATTTCTCTTTCCTGCTCATCTGTTACTCGCACCAACATAACTTATTTGGACGATTTCCAAAATTACTAAACGTGTCACATGAAAGATTTTACACTCTTTTATATATACATTGCGTGTTAGTCATGCATAGGATACACACACACACACACACACACACACACACACACACACACACACATATATATATATATATATATATATATATATATATGTAAAAAATTCTTAATTTAATGTTTGTTTAATTTGCCCCAAGAAGTGAAAATATCATAAATTGCCCTCACGAAACATCGAAGTCACCATGAACCTGCTCAGTTAAAGTGCCAAATTCTTTGCATTAAACTTATCAAGGGTCGATCACCACTCCGTTATCGAAAAACCTTACGATAAAAAAATCTCGTTTATCTGTAAATCTACTGAAAAATTAAAAATGCAGGCGCTAAACATTATCACAAGTCAACATTATATATATATATATATATATATATATATATATATATGATTGTAACAAGTTAGAAAAAAGTTTTAATTACAAGGTAGTTTCGCTTTCAGGCATTAGCGTCTTCAGGTCAGAATATAAGAGGAACTGTGTTATTATTATTGAAGCCATTAATGTCTGTTTGCTATAATTATTACTGATCTACGTCGACTGATAGCATATAAGCTCATGTATGCGTGTTCGCTCACGTGTGTGTTTGCATTTGCATCCGTGCGTGCGTGTATGTGTGAGTGGGTCGGTGTGTATACCTATGCATGAAGAGGTGTACGATATAGAATCATGAGATCCGGAGCCTCAATTTCTAGATTTGAAATTTTCTCTGTATTATATTTCATTTACGTGATTAATAATCAGTGCTAAATTAAAAACATTGACAAAGAAAATGAAAACATTATGTCTAGAAATATATATTTGTTGCTTGAACTATATGATTCACCAACCTGGTATATACGGTCTATTGGTAAACATGCTGAAAAAATAGTTGATCTCTTGTACTGCTCTCGTAGGTAGACTTCTTCTGACATACTTTATTGTTACAATGATCCAAGTAGACCAAACCTTAAATCCCACGTTCGGGCCTAGGTATTGGTCTCATTAACAGGGTTATGAAGGTGTCGATTGATGGTGCTTTGTGAAGGACCATGTTCTGTCAACAATATACGAGTACCTGTACTTAGCTGCCGTTCCACCATTTCATGCATGGCCTCTTCTTCCACAACAAAAAGTCTGCTTCATCTTTGTTTTCATCGAGACTGGTGTCATCTTCCTTGAAACTTCTGAACCATTTTTATGCCACATGTTCTTTGACAGTTCCTGGGCTTTTCACCTAGTGAATTTCATTTTTGCTTCCTGTGCCCTCAGTATATTTTTTCACAAATACCATAAAATGCGTTTAATTGCAATTTTTAACACTCATTATCAAAACCGAAAGATAATGAACAAACAGTTAATGCTTATATGGTATATATAAAGATTAAACAATTCAGTAACGATTGGAAAACAAGTTGTATCAAACTATTTGTATAACATCAGTGCAAATCCGAAAAAAAAGTTTGACTCAGCCTGGTATATACGGTCCATTAGTAAAAACGGTAGAAAAATGGTTGACCCCCTTCTAATGTTTCTGAGTGTTTTTGACTCTTTCTGTCATGCTTTATCGCTACAATGGTCAGATTAGACTAAAAAGAAAATATTGATGTCTTATCTGTGATGGAGCTGTTCATTCATTGTCATTATTAACTAAGTTTGTCATACAGCCACTATTATGTGTTTTGTAGTAAAAATCTCTCTTCCTCTTAGTTATCAATCTCCATTTTATAATTTTCTCATTTTTTATCATATAGTTTGGCACAAGACCACGTGTATTTTGCTTCCAGTGATCATTAAACTAATTACTCAGGTATAATGGTCAACCGGACTAACTAGTTAACCATTACTGCACGTGGAGTCAGCGCGCTTTTCTTTACTGTTTCATTTTTAGGCTTACGGCCTTATAAATTTGAAACAACGGTTCTCTTATGATCACCGAAGTTAAGCAACATCGAGACTGTTCAGTAGCTTGGTGGTTAACCACATTGTATGTGCGGTTAGTGAACTTAATAATTGTTTGAAACTGGAAATCAGTGGATTTTGTTCTCATTCGAGTCGGGTTCGTTATATTCAGTTACGTCCAAATACCTTTGAGAATTCACCTCTTGTATCTCCAGCTAAGGGTTAATTAGTTGGACATGTATGAGTAAATCTATATTACTGCTCCTAAAATTCTTACAATCTAAACAGATATTTTCTGTCTTTAAATAACCTAAAAAGACTTGATAAGCTTTGGAAAACAAATCAACCAATCAATTTTTCAATTTTGATTTAAATTGCACTGAATTGATAATTAAATATGTTATACCATCTGATTGTTTGAACCTTAAATTCCCTGATATATATTACTTTGTATGCCTTGCAACCCATTCCTTCATCCGAGGGCACATCAAAATGATAAAATGGTCAGTAAGATTGTCTTGCTAGAAGCATTAATAGTGATAAATCCTCACCGGGTGCCCCATATGTTCAGCCTTGTGCCACATCTAAATTGCGCTTAGAAAACCACCATTCCTCCATACCGAATTGCCGCCATTTAACTTTTGGTACTTGTTATTTTCATTGAGCTTTTAAATACTCCAAGTTGACAATTCATGACGTCACACAAGCTGATAGGTTGGAACTTAAATTCTTTTAACAGACATCATCTGTAATTTTCTAAATACTCGAAATCTAAGATGCAAGTTTTCATTCTATAGGATTGACTGCCCTGTCTAGGCTGCGTTGTTCAGTCCATAGCGATATCCATTTTTTTATTTATCCTTTTCTCTAATCCAGCGATGCAAACATCCAAGAATCAACATCAACTTCTGACTAGAGTGACAATGACACTCTTGGTGCTGATTTTTGCATTTCTGTATAACTCTTTGGAGAGTGTGAAATTAATCATTTAAAAAAACGCGAAAAAATAGAGGAAAAGCCAATGGGGACATTATTTGGAGAACACTCTTCAGAAATTGTAAATGAGAAAGTTAGACAAAATCTAGCAAACAGTATTATTGAAAACAGATCGAATGCTAAGAACAATTTGGGTGTATTGCAACGACTCTTTTTCAGTTAATCGACTTCGTGTTGCAATGGATATCGACTCAAAACGACAAATCGGGGAGCCGAGTTCGAATTCCAGTTGAATTCCTTGCATTTACTTACGCACAAATACCCTTGGGAAAGGTATTAATCCGTCTCTTGCCTCCAGTTATGGGTTAAATAATAGAAAAGATTGGGTTCTATAGCCTTGCTTGGCAACCAGTCTACCACAGAAAGCAATGGCAACCTACTGCGGGATAATCTTGTGCCCAGTCAGTCATGTCTCTTTCGTGTATCACGTATGGCATTTAACTGACTGACTATATTACACTGCACTCTTTTCGTTGTTTTTAACAAACATTACTTGTTTTTTTAATATTTTACTACTATAAATTTCGATTTTATTTAATTCAGAATAATTTGGCCATATTTATTAAAACAAAATCGTAAAAGAATAGTGACAAAAAGAAAATGGCATAATAAATTCGCTGACATAAGATATAGCATAAAACAAAAGAGGTGAAAAATCACCATCTTTTCAATGAAACGCATTTATACCAATCATTTGTTCATAGTCGTTTAAGCCCAGTTAAACCAATACTGTCACCGGTGCGCCGGGGGTTAATGAGAGGAGAGCAAATAACAAGTACAGGGGGTGTCAGAGAAAGATTAAGAAAAAGACTGGAATCAAGGACATAAAAGATGTGTTATATATTCTGTTGATCAACAGAATATAATTGACCTTAAATAAATATTATTTCTGTCAAAGGCGAAAAAGAAAACATGATGATTTCAATCGAAACTGAAATACAAAAAATAAAAAGTGCATTGTATTAAAAGCAGCAGAATATAATTTACATTAACTTATTTCGGCCATTGAAACAATGAGGAAAGGACATTTTTTGAAATAAGCCAACAAAAATAGTGTTTTAGTGTCAGATACAATGACAAATAAAAAGGTGTTGCATCGGCGTGTAAAATTTGGTAAATGATTAAACAATGAAAGACAAGAATGTGATGACGTCAAAATGCAACTGACGTTGCACTTAAACTCTTGGAGATTGTAGCTATCAGGAATGCGAGTATATGGAAGTTCCACAGGCAAGAAATGCCAAAAAAAAAATGACATTGTTGGGGTAGAAGTTGAAGTTCTATTTCACTGTTTTGATTCTAAATTCGTGTAGACGGATCAAAAGGGAAATAATTTTGTCCGTATTGATAATATCCTCGAAATCTTTGCCAGAAATCGGTAAGAGACAGGAGAGAGTTCTGGGGCACATTTCTTTATAACGATGCCCGGAATCCCGTTACCTCCCTGTAACGCACTGCATTAACCATGTTATTATGCAACTGTTGATCATAGAATCCATTCTAGTCGCTACACAAGAGTTAGGGCTCCTAACTACCAGTCGAAAGCAGCAACCACAAACCGAAAAAGCCAGTAAGCCAGTATGAAGAATCTTTGCTACCGTACACATACACTACAGAAATTTCGCAAGAGCAACACTATTAAGGCATGAGGAGAGGAAAAGAACTCCTTCCTAAACAAGAGACTAGGGAGGAGCCTCTACTCCTTTTCAAGAGAAGAGGGAGTAGTATCAACCAGGCGAGAGGAGGGTTTATCTATTCCAATTGAAAAAAAAATTGCTTAATTAACATCAGAAGTCCGTTATTTATTCATTAGAGGATAAAAATCGGCAGAGAAGTACCTCTGAGGAAAGAAAAAAAACAAATAAAGCAGGTGATCAATATATCAACCTGGCTAACGTGGGAGCGGTCCGTCGGCAAACATTAGGTGGGGATAATAGAAACATTAAGTCCTTACAGACAAGTGACTTCCATGAAGATTTGCATCCATGTGTGGACAGACATCCAATTAAAATTTTTAAAAAAAAGCAAAAAATACAAACTGAGAAATGACAATACTTGCGGAAAATCAAATATAAAAAAGACAGTGATTAAGAAGTTGTTGGTGACAGGGAAGCAAAAACCGAATGATGACTCACCAAAAATCGTGAAGGGAGAGAAATGAATCTATTATAAAAAAAAAAACTTACGATTAAATCTAGCTTCGTAAACAGTAAAACGATGAAACGTAATTACCAATATAGTAATCAGCTTAAATTATTTGGTAGAGAAGAGGTTCTTATAACAATTGCAATGAGCATATTTATGGAAAAATAGAGAAACCACATTATAGCGGTGGGAAGTGGCTTAACACGATAAAATTACAAACTTTTCTTTGTATTTTGTCGCGAATATTAAGATTTGTAGCAGGAGAACTAGAATATTAGGAATTTTTAATGAATCATAGAATGGCAGTTTAATTTTTTCACAAATGTGTTATGAATTGTTAGTATTTTAAAACATTTCGTAGACGGTCGGTACTCTGGTACGATGATACAATGTTCTTGCTATATTCACGAAAAATCTAAAACAGACATCACAAGTGAACTTCACTCAAGTAAAGCCTACCACAGACATCACAGAGAAGATATAATGAAGCAAAGCCTACCACAGACATCACAGGTAATCTTTACTGAAGCAAAGCCTATCACAGACATCACAAGTCAGCTTCAGTCAAGCAAAGCCTACCATAGACATCACAAGTAAGCTTTACTGAAGCAAAGCTGAAGCAAAGCCTACGACAGACATCACAGGTAAGCTTTACTGAAGGCAAGCCAGCCTATCACAGACATCACAAGTGAGATTCACTCAAGCAGGGCCCACCACAGACATCACAGGTAAGCTTTACTGAAGCAAAGCTTACCACAAACATCACAAATGAGCTTCACCCAAGCAAAGCCTACCACATACATCAAAGGTAAGTTTTATCTAACAAAACCTACTACAGACATCACAAATAAGCTTCACCCAAGCAAAGCCAACCATAGACATCACAGGAGAATTTCACTCGTGCAACGCTTACCACAGACGCATCGCAGGTGAAGTTTACTTAAGCAAAGCATACCACATATATCACAGATGTGATTTACTCAAGCAAAGGCTATGACATATAACAAGTAATCTTTACTCAAGCCAAGCTTACCACAGACATCACAGGTGAGCTTAACTCAAGGAAAACCTACCACAGGTATTACAGGTGTGACCATGACTCTCACCTGTATGGTCTGCAGATTCCACATTGTAACTTTGTTGGATACTTGTATCTATCTTAATTTTTTGGGGTGCGGGCTACTCCAGAACTCCTAGAATCTTCCTTTCAAGAAACATCTTCTGCCAGGTACCATAGTCATTTGCATGAAACATCCAATCATGTGTGCTGACGCATGCATAGATGATATCTCTGTCGATAAATATATACACGCATACATTAGAATAAAAATAATAGATAAACTCACGTCTCCTGAACTTAGGGGAAAATTCGAAAACGAACAAGCCCAAAAAATAGAAAGTATTTCCCATGCATGTCAATAACAAAAGTCATGACATATTACGAGCAGAAATAAGACAAAGCATATAATCGGGGGGATTAATAAAAAAAAGAGATATAATGAAGAGAGACTTTCATTAAAAAAGATTAATACAGACTAATTAAATTCCTAATTAAATGATGATAATATGTAATTAATAACTTACGCGATTCAATATCCTCTCGTTATTTTCTTTTGTCTTACAGATTGATTTCCTTTCTTGACGTCGAAAAAAATTACATGTGTATGTATAGAGAGAAAGTTAGATAATTTCATATATATATATATCGAGAGAAAGAGAGAGAGAAGAAAAGGGAAAAGAACAGATAGATGAAGAGCGTAAATGAGAAAATCGTGATGACTCGAAGACGTTATTGTAATATGGATGGTTGAATTTTTTTTTCGTTGTTTCCATTGTGAACGTAACATTCCTTGGCAAGAATCCGCCTTCCTCTATATAACTACTTTCAAGACTTTTATATATATATATATATATATATATATATATATGTGTGTGTGTGTGTGTGTGTGTGTGTGTGTGTGTGTGTGTGTGTGTATAGAAATGAAAGTCTATATTAAATGATACTGAATTTATATGCGCATGTATTATTTTTAAATTACGTTTATGCTACGCATGGCAATACAGGGCTTATTCAAATATTGTAAATCCTATATATCTTGCTATTTTATTTAAATAAGATGATACAAATATTGCTTTAACGAAGAAGAAACATCTATTTTTAAAACAAGATACAATTTTCTGATAATGATAACAATAATTTAATAATGATAACAATAATAAAGATGTTCGCTCAGCCATCGTGTTCAAAGGCCACAAAAATAGGATTTTGTCTTTGATATGGAAGTCTCTAATTAATTCTAATGCATAAAACATAAAACGGTATCAAAATACAAGAGAAAATCACAAAAATGTGTCACATGATAACATCCATAATTCCAGCTGGGATAGATTAGAAAAAATTCCGACAGACTCTTTCAAGGGATTCCTGATAGTCCATGCTGTAAATAAATCACTATCACCTATTACAACTGAGAAGTGAGATCGATTCTCACTGGGAACCCCATACTTTCGGACTTGCGCCACATATAAGGGGCGCTTAGAAAATTACTATCAGTAAAGAAATAGAAAAATGAACCTTACAAGAACGGCTTCCACCATACGAAGAGCTTTATCTATGTAAAATATGCGGTGTAGATATAGAAGAATACAAAGGACTATCCTGTCCATACTGTGGTAGGATAACTCTCTAAGTGTGCTTTAAATATATATGTATATAAAAACATATAGAGCAAATATAAGAAAAACTTAAGGCAGACACGCTATTTCATGATTTGTGTAAAATCTTCTGTACAATAAAGACGGAAGCTGATGATAGTTCGCCTGAAAATAGGCCCACACTTCGATTTACCATGAAATCAGTTATGGGTTAAACAACTGAGATTTGTTGTTCACGCGATCTCTTGCGGACTTCTGCACCGATTGTTTGTTATCAGCAGTTCCAAAAAGTGTGGATAGTGCTACACAAGCCTTCACCACTTTAAACAATTCTTTGTGTGGTAGTGTAACTGAAATCGACGGGAGAGTCCACTATATATCTATATCTATATATATATATTAACAGGCGCATGACCGACTAGTTAGAACGTTCGCTTTCTGACCATGAAGCCCAGATTTAAATCTCACTATGGTCGATTTGTCAAGACAGTGACATCTTGATGCTATCGGTCTGGAGGGTATGATTTTTCCATAAACTTTGGAAATGGACATGTCTGCTCAGTTTCGAATCCTCACGTAACAAAACAAGTTGAAAAGAAATTAATTAATATTATCGATTTTCTGCACTACTGTAAGAACTGCAATCTTGAAACTTCTGAATATCGTTTCTTGTGTCTTTGTCTATGAGTGTACCAAATTTGATTAAAATCGGACCAGTCCTTCTATAACCCGATTTTTTCGATTATCGATTTTCGATATTTATCGGGGGTACCTCGACAAAAACCTAGCTAAGAACACTCGCAGACGCTTATAGTACAACTGTGTAAATTTTCAAGAAAATCGGTTCAGCTGTTTTGGAGTCTATAGGTAACACACACACACACACACAGACAAAGTTCCATTTATAAATAAGTTTAGATTACCCTTTGGAAAGGTATTAATACACATCTCCTTCCTCCATTTGCGGGTTATATAGCAGGAGAGAGTGAGTTCTATAGCCTTTATTGTCAGCCAGTCTAACGCAGAAAGAAATGGCAGACTACAGTCATAGATAAAAAAAAATGATCGCCTAAGCCTGTATTACGTATGGCATTTGACTGACTGATCTGGATAAAATATTGAATAGCAGAACAGTTTGTGTTTTATCGTCTTTGTTGGCAGCCAGACTACCGCAGAAAGAAATGGCAAACTACTGTGGGAAAATCTTCTGACTAGTCAGTCATAGATCGAAAAAGACATGATCGCCTAAGCCTGTATCTCGTATGGCCCTTAATTCACTGATCTGCATAAAAGGATTAAATAGTAGGACAGATTATGTTTTATCGTCTTTGTTGGTAGCCAGTCTACCGCAGAAAGAAATGGCAACCTATAGCGGGAAAATCTTCTGCCTAGTCAGTCATAGATCGAAAAAGACATAATCGCCTAAGCCTGTATCTCGTATGGCCCTTAATTCACTGATCTGCATAAAAGGATTAAATAGTAGGACAGATTATGTTTTATCGTCTTTGTTGGTAGCCAGTCTACCGCAGAAAGAAATGGCAACCTATAGCGGGAAAATCTTCTGCCTAGTCAGTCATAAATCTAAAAAGAAAAGATTGCTCAAGTGTGTATCCTGTATGAGGTTTGACTGACTGACGGACTGTAGAGGATGGATGATGTTCCCCACCGTAACATTTTTTCCACTCGCTAAATGTGGCAAATCTATCGTTAATCCATCGCTATTTCCATGGCAAATGCTCATACGAGAAATTGTTTAGTCCCACAACTTCACACATTATGCAGATAACACAGCAACGCTAGGTAAGAGGATTTGAACCTATCTCGTTTCTTCCGTATACCATTTCCACCCAGCTATGTTTTTAAGTATTGTGGAAAAGACACCTGCGTGGATGCTTTCTCAATAGCTACAATCTCTCCAAATCAAATGTCAATCTTTGCCTATCTTCCATCTCCAAATTTTCATTTCCCATTTTTTCATTTCACATTATGCCACACATCATTCAGTGACCCTCACTTGAACTTTGTATTTGGCGAATATTATTAAAAATAATATCACAATAGATGATAGAGTAAAAGAGTAACTTTGTAAAATAACACCTCATTAAACATTTGTTAGGGTTCAGCATAAGAGTCTCCCGAATTTACCTCCTGAAGATCACAGTGGAACCAACTGACTTGACCTAGAATCTGTCAGATTCGTTCGACAAGAAATCTGGCCTCACCTTTCTCGTGGTAACTTTCAATCTGTTGTCGGTCAATACTCCGACTGATTGCGATCAGAACTGCGAAATGCTGCTTACCTAGCCTTTCACCTTTGGCTCAGGGCCAGTTGCTTGATGTTTCTGTCCACATTGTCAAGCTGACATCACTTTAGGGACTTCTGATCCGACACAAACTTCAAACATAGCACAGTCGATGTCGGCGCTGCCAATAACTGTTTAGGTTGAGAACTAATGCTGTCTTTAACACAATATAAACATGCCTAACACATATACCTGCACATAGACACACACGTACATGAATTGCGATATATATATATATATATATATATATATATATATATATATATATATATGTGTGTGTGTGTGTGTGTGTGTGTGTGTGCGTGTGTGTGTGTATGCAAGCGCTGGTGTGTGATATAACGTAAATATATCTGTAAAGGGACAATATGAATAAAGACAAAAGAAAAACTTATCTTAGGTGACATGTTCGTGAAAGATCATTTTATATTTATTCGTGTAAATATATGTGTGTGTGTGTGTGTGTGTGTGTGTGTGTGTGTCTCTGTGTTTGTGTTTTATTATAATAATGTAATTTTTAAGGTATGCCAAATTTATAGATAAGCGTGCTTAATATCTGGAAAAAGGGCATATGTAAATGAAAACAAAAGTCGACACTGATCTCAACACTGATTGAGCGTCGACAGCCTGTTTCATGCTTGAATCAAATCTTGACGATTGCGTTCAAATATATATATATATATATATATATATATATATATATATATATATATATATGTAATGCGTTATATCTATTACTTTGCATGTTTAAATATTCGAATGAAAAAAATATTAAAATTGCTACCATAAGCTTTTGGAAATATTAGTTGATTGTATTCTACGTGGATGCTAAATATCGATGATATGTTTAATACAGTTTATTCAGATTTACTCCAGACATGGTTAGTTTTCTTTTAAGCGTATTCGATTAAACAATTCATAGTGATGAAATAATTGATCACTTTCAGAACAACATTTTATTTGTAAGAGAGAAATACCTAGCAGTTCTAGCGATATGTTCAGTTTTTAACAGTGTTAGAATTGCTGTGAACTGGGAAAGTTGGTTTGTTTAGGAAGCAGTTACGGTACTTTGGTTATTTAAATCCGGGTACGTCCTCCAATATGCCAACTGCAATTAGGAGAATCTAAAATAAAGCAAGTAAAAAAATTCAAATACCTGAGACGTGTTTTAACAGAGGACGGAAAGTGCGACAAAGACGCATTGACATGACCAATGACGCATTTCAGAAGCTAACCAGAGTACTGAAAGGCAGGAAAATCTCATTAAAACAAAGAGAAGAGTGCTGAATTGCTATGTGATATCTGCTTTTTTGTAAGGAAGTGATTACTGGACGATCTCATCAGAGATGAAGGAGAGTCTTGAGGCAGCAGAGATGTGGCTATGCAGAAGGATGCTGACGATTTCATGGACGGAGCACATGTGCAACAATGAGGGATTAGAAAGGATGAAAACGATAAGAAAACTGATCCTAAATATCAGGAAGAGATAAATGAGGTTTCTGGGACACGTAATGAGGAGTGAGGGCCTGAAGAACTTAATACTCACAGGTTGGATAAATGGAGGAAGAGACAATGGTTGGTGGAGTGGGATTTAAAAGTATTGGGAGCTACAAGAGACAGAGCTAAGTGAAAGGCCATGGTCGCTTACGTCCTAAAGGGACCCAGCATATGAAGAAGAAGAAGAACTTTCTGGGGTTTCCAAACCGAACCGTTTATTATATTCCTTGAATTCACTAGCGCGGATCAACAAACACCAGATAAAGACCAGTGGATACAATGTTCTAAACTTTTTAATATTAAAACAAACATGACGAGAATAAAACCAAGACGAAATGTAAATAATGATACCGCTTCATAATACAAATAACTCTTCATAACATAAATTTAAATAGCATTCAGTGGCAGTTAAATATTTTGGAGAAGAATACAGATCTCATGAAATCATTTTAGTAGTTTGTCCTTCTTTATTTCAAATATAAAATAACTGAATATATCAAAGTTAATCCGAAATATATTAGAAAATTTGTTAGATAACAGTTGTCTGATTCGCACAGCACTTTACAAACACATTCTATGAATTATTTAGAATGATATGAAAATTAACGATGGCTTCTACTTAGAATCCATCACAAATATCAGATAATCACTGAATAGGCGTTGTTTGAGATAATTGCACACAATAGCTGAAGTTGGTGTATATTAAAAAATTAACGTAAAAATTACAATCATAAACTTAAATTGTCGGGTAAGCACAACACACACACACACACACACACACACACACACACACACATATATATATATATATATATATATATACTTTAATAAAATCCGTTCATACTTACGGATAATCTTTCGCATATTATAGTTGAAAGATGTCAGAAATGAACTGTAACGTTGACAGATGTTGTTATCATTAATTTCTCGATGTTCCCTAGTACTTTCTCCGAGATCATCTTCAGGGATATATAATTGTGGTAACAAAAGATGTCCGCAAAAAATATGTTGCTAAAATTTATTGTAATTTTTTTTCTTTCTTCAAATATAACGGTTGACAAATTGCTTAGCATTCAAAAAATATATATTCCAAAATAGAATTTTTTATATGTTGTAATCTCATGGTCATGTACGTGTTAAAGAATGAAAAAACAATTCTTCTATAAACATTACGACAGTATTCATAGCTGATTCTATTAATTGAGGGATTAAGTTTTTCAATTCATTTGTCAACGTTACAACTCATTTCTGACATCTTTCAATTATAATACGCGAAATTTTATCCGTGCTTATGAACGGATTTTATTAAAAATAAGCAGTCACAATGTTTGCAAGTTATTTGATCTGACACACGCACGCACGCACGCACGCACACATATACATATATATATACACACACACACACGAACACACGCACACACACACATATATATACATATATATATATATATATACACACACACGAACACACGCACACACACACATATACATATATATATACACACACACGTGAACACGCACACACACATATATACATATATATATACACACACACACGAACACACGCACACACACACGTATACACACACAGACAGACTGACACACACGCACACACACACGTATACACACATAGACATACAGACAGACACACGCACACACACACACACACACACACACATATATATATATATATTATGGACGACATTCATAGCTCCAAATACATTCGGAAATGTCTAAAGCTACATATTTTGCTAGAAATGTTGAGTCACTGTGTTCCTCAAGAATCTAACCCTGATCCTACGCTGTTTCTTGGTTGTTCTTTAAGGTTATATCCCATATCCTACACTGTTTCTGATCATCATCAATGATGATCCTGATGTAATCAGTTCACAGGTAGGCATCTATGCAGATAACACTATCATTGACTCCCGTCTCAATGAGAAATCTGCCAAGTTTGACAAAGAAAACCTAGCTGCTTGTCATGGAAAGGACATCCGATCTGTGATAGACTGGGGTAAGAAGTGGCTCGGGAACTTCAATGCTTTCAAAACAAAGCTTCTCTCTCTTATTAACCACAGACACCCTTTCCTTAATTCTATCAGAATGGACGGCGCTAGTCTTTCAGATAGCAATACACTGCGCCTCTTTGGAATGATTGCATCTAATCAACAGCTGGATCTACTGCTAAGAAGGTTAGGTCGCTGTGTCGAGACAGGATGTTTATCTCGTCAGAGTCTATATTGTTTATTATTAAATCTAATATTTGTTCATGCATTTGTAGCCGTAAGAGAGATAGTTAATGTTTCTTGGTTCGGCCTTATGTCTGACATAACCGAACTCCCTACAACTTACCATAATTTTTATCCATAATTATCATCAGAAGTTTTTCATCGTTATCAAAAGGTTGGTTGTCGGCAGGTTGGAATATGTGGAATTGTGTGGAATAATGTAAGACTAAAGTATAAATTTTACATTTTAAAATAGAACTTTATTAAAAGGAAAGAACAACATAAGTTGTGGAAGTTAATGTGCAATTAGAAACATTATAAAGGAGTTAAGGGTAGAGTTCGTGTTCAGTGACAAAGTAATGGGTATCAAGAGTTGTAGAAAATGTTCGTAGTAGTAGTAATTGGTGAAAGGGTATATGCGTACGTATGTATGTATTCAGTGTCTTTGGATGGAGAAGAAGTAAAAGTAATCAGTACACGTGAAAGAAGAAAAAAGAGAACAAGGTGCGACCTGACCTTATCTCCTGGTCGATTTGAATTTGAAGTTACATTTTAGTTGTTTCGTCTAGCGGCTCCTATCTGACTTTGTTGACCGGTCACAGAATGTCCTTAAGTAATTTAATCTTGTCATGTGACCGGCTCCAGCGAGCATTTTTGCTTTTAGATGTGAAATAACGTCATTATGAATTTTCTGTTTTTAATCCAATCAGGATTCAGATTTTGCTTTTTAGACTGACTTGTGAATTTTTCTGAGTTGGGTTTTTCCACAATGCTTTTAGTTCTTAATATCTTATTCCTACACATTTAATACTGTTGTCATCTCTGGACGGGTTTTCCTGCTATTCATCTCGGGGTTAACGACTAAATGCAAAAGAGAATTTGCAATGTAATTGTTCCCGTTTTGGCAGCTCGACTTCAGTCATTTTCTCACATGAGATGAGGCTTCCCTCTGTCTTTTCTACAGTATTTTTCACGGTTTCTGCTCTAACGAGCTTCATTCCATAGTAACCCGCCCACATGAATTTACGCATGCTACTGGGTTGACACTTAAGTTCCACCCTTTTAAAGTCTAAATGAGTAAATGTAACCGCTTCTTTTACTCTGTGAGTTTATTTCCTCGCAACTCCCGCCTGTGGAGCTACCTTACGCATACTTGCTTCATTGATAGCTACAATCCTTCAAAAGTTTAAGTGCAATGTCAATTGCCATCTTCTATCTACTTGACTTTCTCTTATACCTTCTACATTTCCTGTTCCGTTTTTATCTCTCTCCTCCTCCTCTCTCTCTTTCTCTCTCTTCACTCTTCATTCACTGTAACCCCCTGCACATCTGTGGCAGTACTGCTTTGCTTGGGATGAAACGATCATAAAAAAGTTCAAAATGGTTTCGAGTGAATGAAGCATGTGGACGTTATCGGGGACTATTTTCTCGCACTTCGTGGACTACCGCTACACAACCGCTAAGAACAGTACCAATTAACAGAAGTGTTATCCCTTGAGGACTTCCAACAACAGCAAAAACTAAAACGGGTAGCACATGTAACTGGTATGTATGACTTAATCAAATGCTGACGTTCTAATGTTCTTCAAACAAAGGTTTTGGAAGAAACTTCCCTATCGGTATTGGAAATTGCGATAACAGTGGACATGAGAAGCTTATTTTCCTGAAAAATTGCTTTACTATGAAACGGTAGCAGCACCGAATACTCGGTTGATAAATACCAGTTGTTTCCTTATAAGGAAACGGCCAATATTACCATTACCATTTTACTACAGAGAAAAGATCAGCACGATCTCAAAGGCCAAATCGGCGGAAGTGGGCAGCACTTGTAGTGGGGCGAGTAACCAAGACGGACCTTGATAGAACAAGTATCTGGCAGACCGATGAAATCAAGTTTGCCAGATCTCGCCTTTCTCAGTTTTTGAACCGCAATGGAGAAGCTTCTGGTTAACGGTGTGGATTTCTGCGTCGCGGAGAATAGACCCCCAAAAAATCAAATTCAAGCGAATGGTCTCGTCAAATTCTCATTCATTCACAACATTCGCCGCTTACCGCCCCCAGAAGAGAGAAAATAAACTGGACAAGATGTCCCAAATTCAGGTCAAAAAGTTGAATTTCTTAGCATAAATTAGATGTGGCACAAGGCCGTGTGTATTACTGACTATTACACCACCTCGATGTGCTCCAAAAGAAAGTAAAGTTATTTCCTAAGCGCAGATTCGATATGGCTAAAGGCCGACACTATGGGTTATCCAATGAGGATCGAACTCACTACTAATAGGTTCTAGCGAGGTAAGCTTGCTAACTCGTACACCATTTCGAAGTACCCGGATAAGAGTAAAAAGTTATTAAATGAGTTTTTTTTCTATGGACGTATGGGTGGGTTGAGGGGTCAGTATAGATTATGAGTATATGGATGATAGATTACTGTTGATACTAGGCTGGTATAGTTTACTGAAGTAGAATGAGACCATTTTAGAAAAGAAAAAGAAATTAGATTGAATTTGAATTCCATGTTCCGGAGAACAAAATCAAAGATATTGGTGTAGGTGAAGGGGGTTTTCATTTAGTAGAATTAGTCGGTTTCAAGTGATTTATTTTATTACTGATATGATTAGGAACATTAAATACTGGAATGGGGAAGAAATGCCATGGTAACACACTACCTCCAGATAGTATGTGTGAGAGCTAAATGGATCGAACTGTGCACTTCATTATGGTATGGTATGGCCCACTAAGAACATCTACGTGGGTCAAATAAATAAGGTGAATTTTTCGGTATAAGGACTTCTATGGGGGTCATTCAATAAATAAGGTGAATTTTTCCGTATAAGGACTTCTACGAGGTTCATTCAATAAATAAGGTGATTTTTTTTCGGTATAAAGACTTCTAATACAAATAAAAGCTTACTTTTTTAAAATATTTTTTCCTTTACTTCTTTTTCAAAGGGATTTAATTTTTTTTTTTTTTTGCAGATTGGAAAAAAAACTTAAGAGTTTTGGAGATTAATAAAGATGGCCGACCAAGAAGCATGCTCCAGGATTGAACAGATTTTGGTTGCTGAAGGGTACAAACCAGTTGAATTCATAGGAGAATGTCAACTGTGTATGGTGCCACATGTTTCAGACAAAAATATCTACAAGTGTGCTAAATTGTTTCAAGAAGTTTGAAAGTGATGATGAAGTCAAAAGCGCTGTGAGCGATTTTCTGAAAACATCAGCCCAAAGATTTTTACGCCGAGGGAAGACGGAAGCTTGTGTACAGATGGGAAAAGTGCATGACACTGCTGGGAGAGACTATGTTGAAAAATTAAAAAAAGTAT
Organism: Ascarosepion bandense; assembly: GCA_037127315.1. Lineage (NCBI taxonomy): Eukaryota > Metazoa > Mollusca > Cephalopoda > Sepiida > Sepiidae > Ascarosepion > Ascarosepion bandense. The sequence goes on from JBBBDQ010001156.1 coordinate 1,520,313, forward strand.
GCTTCTATCTGTATTAGAAATATTCACTTTAGAAATTTCACCTTATTTATTGAATGACCCCCTACATAGTACAGACTTTGTTAAAAAAAAGCTTTACAACTCTATCGATATTTTGCACCTACTGATAAGATATTTTCTTTAGTATTCTAAGGATCGCATTCCTTTTTATCAGGCGAATAACGGCAAAACAGAAAACCTTTTATATCACCACAGTTAACGTAAAGACAATCAATCAAGTATTTAAGAAAACAGAGGCATACTACTCAGATTGTACACGTGCCTTCTGCCAAAAGAGACCAAAGCAACGGAATGCTTTCCTTGGATTAACTGTGTTGTGGATTCCGGGTGAGAAACCGCACAAAATAATAAATAACAAAAACAGATATGGAGATAGAAAAAGTAGATTATGTTGAACGTAATACATAAATTGGAACACGGGCTAGTCAATTTAGGAATACTATTAGTAGAAAGGATGTGCGTTGTGGCCCAGTGGATATCGACTCGGAACGAGAAATCGGGGAACCGAGTTCGAATTCCAGTTGAATCCCTTGCATTCACTTACGCGCAAATACCCTTGGGAAAGGTATTAATCCGCCTCTTTCCCTCCAGATATGGGTTAAATAATAGGACAGATTGGGTTCTATAGCCTTGTTCGGCAACCAGTCTACCGCAGAAAGCAATGGCAACCTACTGCGGGATAATCTTCTGCCCAGTCAGTCATGTCTCTTTCGAGACATCATCGCCCAAAGCGTGTATCGCGCATGGCACTTAACTGACTGATTAGTAGAAATAAGTATATACAGTCTTGAAGTGAAATAGTATGTCCGGGTAACTGATTCTAGCTGAGTTGAGCTCAGAGCAACTGCAACTACAACTGTGATTCCAGATAATATTCCAACTAAAGACGTTGTTCTCGCTATTGGCAGGATTATTTGCACACTCAGTCGAATCCATTATTATATACAAAAATGGGAGATCCCACAACAAACGGTAACTTCTTTGTCTTAAATCTTTGATTTGATCTGTTTAAATCAACCTCACTAATCAATTTGTCTTCAAAAATAAAATCATTTGACTTTAATACAATTAGTTTTTCTTTTCTAGGCAAGGGAGATAGGATACAATCGTATCTTTTCTAACATGCAAGAAATTAAGAGCCATTCCTGTGTTTCAAAGCAAAATCAATATTATATTTCATTTTACTATATGCTTTATTTGGCAAGGAATTTCATAGATCGCTCGTTGAAGAACGCTGGTAAGCTTGAATGACCTCCAATGTCAATATTGCATAACGTTTATCCAGCTTGAACGTCCTGTGAGATTCCATGCCAAAACAGCTAACTCATTATCTAAAACCACATTGTTAGGAATGGATTCTATTCACAAGGAATCGTATGCTATGCATTTTGATGACCCCTGGTGTCCTAGAGTGACAATAGAGGTCAATCTCACATATCCCACGCTATTTTTCATATCTTCCGTTTAACCATGCTAATAACCTACTCCCATGGACTTCCTCTTTGGATCTAAATTCAAATGCCCCCGCTAGCGCGCATGCGCATACACACACACACACTTATGTATGCATCTTGATACTTCAGGTCAAGGTTGGTCATAGCTTTTCGCACACACACGAATACACACACACACAGACGCAAAAAGCTTCTTATATGTGCCGTATTTATTCAGGACAAGGGTGATCATGGGTCTCCACAACGTTTCATTTGTAACTCTTATTAATCTCTCCGCTCTGGGACTCATTTTCATTCGCTTGTTAGGTATCTTACTATTTCTGGCTGACCCATTTGCTTTTAATGTCTTCTTCTTCTTCTTCTTCTTCTTCTTCTTCTTCTTCTACGTCCCGTGTCCCTTCAGGACGTAGGCGATCATGGGCTTCTTCATCTCTCTATACTTGGTAGGTCTTACACGCTTTCTTCTGTTACCCCTCCCAAACCCTGCTCGGCCATACACTTGCCCATCAAGTATGTTACGCGTTGATTTCCCCTGTCTTAAGCCCATCAAGTGTGTTGATTTCCCCTGTCTTAAATCCATGTTACGCGTTGATTTCCCCTGTCTCTCTTTCCCTCTATCTGACCCGTGAGTATCAGATTCTCCAAGCTCTCCTTTCTCATTACATGTCCTAAAACCTTCAGCTTTTGCTCATATTAAGTCTCGAAAAACACTACATAAAATTCACGGTTCTACAACATTTACCAAGAATAGAGGGTACCTCGAGGTAGTGTAATGGTTAGCTAGATTGTTTCGCTAGAATCATTACAATTGAATAGTGAGTTCGATCCTCACTGGGTGTACCATAACCCTGGCCTTGTGTCGCATCTAGGCAGCGCTTAGAAAATCACCATTTAACATGAATAGCTCCTTGCATTAACTTACGCAGAAATACCATTGGGAAAGGTATTAATCCGTCTCTTTCCTCCAGTTATGTGTTAAATAAGAGGACAGACTGAGATCTATAGCCTTGGCTGGCTACCATACAATGTATATATATATATATATATATATATATATATATATATATATTATTTGAAGAATTTTGTCACTTTAACTGAGCAGGTTCATAACAAATCCTAAGTCTCGTGATGGTAGAGTTATAATGTTTCATTCATCGGTGATGTTTTTTCAAAGTCGGCATGAAACTGATCAGTGACAGTAACAAACACTTATCATTAAATTTATCAAAAATATATCTCCACCACGATATCGAACAATTTACGATAAAAAAACTGCTTGCCAAAATAACTTTTTATCAGTAAAATTACAGAAAAAAACAGCAATCTTGGCGCTAAACCTAATCACAAATCAACTATATATATATATATATATATATATATATATATATATATATATATAACTCGGGGTTTTTTGGTGGTTATGATAAAATGATAAAGTCAAATTCATATTCAAAAAGTTCCAGTATAAGGTTGCCGTAAAGTGTAAGTTAAAAGGCCAAAGTACTAGTCTTTGTTCTATTTGTAAAACGGGGTTCATGCTTGGTCAATTTTCCCAGTAAAAGAGAATGATGTATGTACAATTGGAAGAACGGGGGTGGGCGTTACGGGAACCTGTAATTTGATGCGGTGACATTCTGACGCAGAAGATGTGGATACATTGTTCCTGCCACCTTATAGAAAATGTGAAATTGGATCCCTAATCTATATATATAAAAGACAATCTGTGAGTCTGTGTGTGACTATTACCTATGCACGCCTACATTTTTAAGCAACGCCATTCAAACTTTCTAGGGACATATATCTACAGGGAAACCAGGTCGACACTTACTTTTTGAGTTTAAGTTCAGTAATTTTCCCTTTCACATTTTTGGTCAATGGAGCCGATTGTTTACATTTGCTCCGTAAAACATCTAACATCTAAGGTTGCCGAGTTACGTCATAGAAATCAAATCACACGTGTCAAACGCGACTAAAATATTTTTAAAAATTAGCCTTTATATTTTATTTTTTCTTCTAGAATTAAATAAATTTTAAAAATTCTTAAAATTCTTCTAGAATTAAATGAATTTTTAAATATTCTTCGAAAATTTCTGAACTGAGAACGTAATAGTTTTTATATTTCTAATTTCAGTAAAACAAAATAAATAATTTTTATTTTTATGTTAAATTCATTTAGTCAACAAAAATGTAAATATTTTCTTCTGTAATTTTGAAACAAAAACAAACGCAATGTTGTTTACAATGTTAAACAAAACATCAAATCACATTTACGCAAAACAAAAGAAAATACATTTTTTAATGGAATTGTTTAACATTTTTTAAACAACAATTTTTTCTGTAATTATTTTTTTATATAACCGAGTCCTACTACTAAAATGTTCTGTGTTGCACGGGCAACGCCGGGCTATGATGCTAGTTATACATATTTGCTTACTAAGTGTAAGTAACAAATAACTAAGAAATTAATATTTTTTTTTAACAAACAGGAAAATAAAACACGCTAAATTTACTAAATTTATAGCGCGATTTATTTCTTTGGTTGTGTCATAGGATTTAGTCTTCAATGTGTAATTTCAAATAAACGCTAGAGGGGAAAACAGCCTAAATCAGACATAATTTAAACTATAACCAGCAATCAGAAAAATATTATCTGAGATGAAAAGAATAAGTTTCATTAAAAGAAAAAATAAAAGAAAACTTCGGGATAAAACTTAAAGGAAAATCGCCATTCTTAAAAGCTTTTAAAATTGTTAGTACATGTCCAATAAAAATAATATAGAACACGATGCATATATTTTGTTGGCTTTTTTGTTTGTTTCAATCCAATCAAGGTAATGAAGTTACTAAGCTGCACGAATTTACTCATTGTGAACAAATGTGAGAAAAAGAAAAAAAAATGAACAAGAACAAAGAGGACAAAAATAACGATTTATTCTGTATTTAAAACTTTGAAGAAAAAAGGTGATAGGAAATCGGGAGCCAGAAGGCAACTCTACAAACGAGAAGTGCGAGAGAAGAAATTGTGATTTCAACAGCAGAATGATAAAACCTAATATATTACCAGAGCAGAAAGCTTCAGTTAATTTCCATATGAGATACACGCTTGGGCGATCATGTCTCGAAAAAGACATAAATGGCTGGACGGAAGATTATCCCACAGTCAGTCAGTTACGTGCCATACGTGAAACACGCTTGGGCGATCATGTCTCGAAAGAGACATGACTGACTGGGCAGAAGATTATCCCGCAGTAGGTTGCCATTGCTTTCTGAGGTAGATTGGTTGCCAGCCAAGGCTATAGAACCCAATCTGTCCTGTTATTTAACCCATAACTGGAAGGAAGAGACGGATTAATACCTTTCCCAAGGGTAATTGCGCGTAAATGAATGCAATGAATTCAACTCGAATTTGAACTCGGCTCCCCGATTTCTCGTTCCGAGCCGATATCCACTGCACCACAACGGACATCCTATCCCACAGTAGGTTGCTATTACTTTCTGCGGAAGACTGGTTGCCAACCATAGCAATAGGACCACATAGGTCCAGCTATTTGACTCATAGCTAGAGGGAGAAAAATGAACTAATACCTTTCCCAAGGTTCACGTAAGTGAATGCAAACATTGTAACTGGAATTCGAATTTGGCTCTCCAATATTCACTGCATGAAAATATTTACAGTAAAAGGCGCATGAAGGCTATATTATGGCGGTGAGAAAGGAATAGAAGCCGAGATGACCGGTTAGGACTGATAACATTGCAGGTTGTTCTTTGGATAATGAATATTCCATGAATAGAGAGCAAACGAATCAAACCGTATGTAACAGCAATATTCAATCGATGGATGGTAGGCATATAATCTAAGATAGATTCTGGCAAAAAAAAATTGTCTAGCAAGACAAATTTAACCAACGGCCTAACAACAAACCTAGCAACTGAAATTTCATTCAGAATTTTCTTTTTAGTTTTTGCAAAATCTGAATTAATTAAATGACCATCGAATTATCACCCGGTAAGCTTCAACTATGCTATAAAGAAGCTTCGACAACAATAAAAGTTCTTAAATTGTTTTTTAAAAAGTTTCTTGGCTTCAGCTTCTAATTGATGATTTATTCTTTATATTTGCACAGCTTAGCGTCTTTTTGAACCGAAACAATATAAGCTTGAATAATGTTTTAAGCTTTATTCTCTACCACTGACAAGAAGTACATGTTGAAGGAAAGAAATAAGGTGTTTTAGTCTAAAAAACTTGCCAAGTATACCAGCAACTAAAACAATGTTGTTCTTTTATGCAAGTTTCCACCAATGTCTCCTTTGTTTTTTTTTCTACGAAATACAAAAGACCATATCGATGACGGAATAAGCTAGACGATTTAGTTATAGAAGGAATGAGAACCAATGTTATCGTAGCAGTTACTAAATCTATTTTCGTCCGTATTATTCTTTGACAGTTGAGGCTTTCTTGTACAAACCACGCACTGCATAATTCTGTGAGAGACATCCTGGTAATAGGTCTGCAGACACTTCCTTCAGTTGAAGAAAAAAAATGACCGTCTGATGTTTTCTGTCAGCATAAACCATTTTAGCAAATCTTTTCACTTAAATCGATGGTCGTTTGTGCAGCAGATTCATTTTTCTGGTATCAGACCCTTTTTTTGTTTTGGTAAGAGAGGAATTCTGTAAAAGATAATCAATTGAATATCCAAATACATCTTTTTCGTTTTTTATATTGAAGAACCTCTTCTTCTAGTATGTGCCAAGTTATTCTGAAAATAATCAATTATATCTCTCCACAACTTCCTCTTTATGCTCTGAAGTGACTTTTTACCTTGCCAATCTGTTCTAGTTCTGTCATTTATTCACAAAATCTATTTAAGTAATGCTTGCGGTGTTTCTCTCTGATTCTTTTTGGCTTTTGTGAGTGTTCAAGTTTGTTAGCCCTCTTTCCTCATTAAGTGTCCATGAATTTTAAATTGTCTCTTTCTTTAAGTATAATATTCCACAAAGTTTTTTCTAAAAATATCTTTGATGTTCGCAGACTATGATTTCTTAGAATTTTCATTATTTACTTACATGCACAACTAAGGTAGAATATACAGTCTGCTAATACGTATACATCTGATGCAGTAGATATCGTCTGGGAAGGAGAATTCAAAAAACCGAGTTCGAATTCTAGTTAAATTAATTTCATTCATTTACACGCAAATACTCTTTTCTACCTCCAGATATGGGTTAAATAGCAGAAAAAATTGGGTTCTATAGCCTTGGTTCGCATCTAGTCTACTGCAGGAAGAAATAGCAACCTCCCGCTGAAAATCTTCTTTCTAGTTAATCATTTTATATTCTTAAGATTAGAAGCAAATTTTTTTCACATTAGTTTCTTTTTAAGGTTACTTGCCATCTTGCCGATTAGGAATTACGTCTGAGTTCATCAGATAACAAATCGATACATTTTAACTCCTTCTCCAGTAGCATAAGATAAAACCCTATCGCTCCCAGTGGAGCATAGACCACCAACAAGGCTTCTGTTACTTATTTTACAGTTAGGAGCGCTGACTGTACGCAAAAATCTTTAAACTTCTTTTATGTTTCTATCAATATTTTTTATATTGTAATACTTTGCTTCATTTCTGAAAGATATATTTCACTAATACTCAGCATCTTCAAATTCTGTGTGACACTCTCGAGACGACGGCTAAATTTATGTATATTCAAAATATTCATATATCCAGTACGTGACTAACGATTTAGGATGTCATTGTTGAGAAAGATACGGCGTTATGATTTCTTAAAGTAACTATTTTTTACTTCTTTCTGTCTATTACCATGACCACAGACCCTTCAGTTAACTTTTTTATTCAACATAGTGTTGTAGAGTGGCTGACACCCCAACAGCACTCAAAATGATGGAATGGCCGATGTTCTGAAATGGCCTATTTAAGTAAAGAATAGTAGCATTCGAGGCATCATATTTGAGTGTCATTCGAGTAATATTCGGACTGATTACTTCGGCGACTATTGCAATTTAAAACCCTCCTATCTGTGTAGTAAGTTCTTCCTTGTCTGTCATTGTAAATATTTTAATGTTGTGCGTATATCCGTTTAGCACCGGAAATTATTCTGAATAATACCGCAGAACACTTTTTCATCGTATCCACCTCGACGTTACAACACATAGTCTAATCTGCGTACTTTCGTAATAGAATTAAATAATTCTACTTATCATGAAATTAAAGAATCGTGGTCTTCTTAGGAGATGGAGTAATCAAGTCTAAAATAAATGAATTAGGATTTTCATTATTACCTACATGCAAAAATAAGATAGAATATACAGTGTGCTAATGCGTATACATCTGGTGCAGTAGATATCGTCTGGGAAGGAGAATTTGAAAAGCCGAGTTCGAATTCTATTTAATTCTAGGTTTTAAATTGCAATAGTCGCCGAAGTAATCAGTCTGAATATTACACGAATGACACTCAAATATGATGCCTCGAATGCTACTATTCTTTACTTAAATAGGCCATTTCAGCACATCGGCCATACCATCATTTTGAGTGCTGTTGGGGTGTCAGCCACTCTACAACACTATGTTGCATTCATTTACGCGCAAATACCCTTTTCTACCTCCAGCTATGGGTTAAATAGCAGAAAAAATTGGGTTCTATAGCCTTGGTTTGCATCCAGTCTACTGCAGAAAGAAATAGCAACCTACCGCTAAAAATCTTCTTTCTAGTCAATCATTTAACTGTTATCTCGCCGTAGGATGAAGGTGTTTGCGTAGGCTCAGCACATCTACCTGCAAAAATAGATAATTTACAGAAGCCTCGTATATGGCCTATGCTCTACTGGGAGCGATGGAGCTTTATCCGTATGCTCGTGAAAAAGGTACTGGAATGTATAGATTTGTTATTCATTGAATATTTCTGTTATATTTGTTATGATGTTTCTACGATGTAATTAGAGATTCTTAAACAAAAGAAGACTCGGCTATGTTATTGTTGTGGACCCAGAATAAGTCCAGAAGAAAACTGGACCTCGGGTATTAGTGAAACATATATATTTAACGAAAGAACAAATACAAAGAGTGTTACGGTCCTGGATATGACGGTAAACTACATCCAGCAGCAAGGCCTCTGGTTAGGAGGTTGTGAGGAGCATGGAACCACCTCTTAATTGCTGTTGTTCCCAGGTTCACTCTGACCCGGAGTGGTAGTACCTGTTAGGGTCCCAGCTATGGGTAAATAGATAACCCAAAACTGGGGTCAAGATATTATGAAAGTATAAAAATACTTTTATAGAAATATAATATATATAAAAATAGACTTTCATAGAGAAATGTATCTTTTGAATGAAAAATATTACCAACAAATTTTTTTTAAGAAAAAAGTTATTACCATTACATATTTTGGAAGAAAAAAAATTGTTCTCGTACATTTTTGAAGGAAAAAATTATTACCAGCTATACAGTTTTTTATACGAAACTAGAAGACATCTTCAGTTTTCTAAAATAAAATAAAAAAAATAAATTGTTTTCGTCAAAATCTGATTAAATCAACTTTCTTACTAATAACCGAACATTAAAAAAAACATCTTTAAACTCTACCTTTTCGGCATTAATTAACCCACATAGGTTGATATGCCGTTAAACAAAACTCAAATTCAAATCCAAACAAAGAGTGTTACACATCAGTTGGACTGCCAAGTATTAAACCGGAGTAACTCAACTTAACCACGAGAGGCACATTCTCCTGGTATCCATAATAATAAAGAAAGGTTCATTATAGTCTAAAAGAACGGGTCCCATAACAGTTATCATTCATAATCTCTCACTTTCGCACCCGCCGTCATGTTATTTCATTTCGAGAAATATTTCCATGGTAAATATTTTGATGAGCTTTCATCATTGGTACCTCGAATTTTCGAATATATGATAATTTTAAAGTCGAAATTGCTATCAACTTTGATCTTCAGATATTTGAATGATGTCAACCATCATTTTCTCTTTCCTTAATATCTTTTCCTCTCGTCTTAATTTATCTGAAACGTTAATATTTGAAATCAGAACTATTAATATTTCAGTTTAAACAGTTCATTATTTAAACACAAACGTTAAGTATTTGAATTAGAACAAATCAATGTTCAAATAGTAACATTTAAATATGTGAATCAAACGGTTCAAATTGGAATCAAAACAATCTATGTTTGAAATGAAACCGTTCAATATCTTAATCTAAGCAATTAATATAGTACAATATTTGAATCGAAGTAGGTAACGCTGGAACTGAAACAGTTAAATATTTGAATCGAGTCAGTCCTATGTTTGAAACGTTAAAGTCAATATTTGAATAACAAGAATAAATATGGGAATCTAAACAGCTAATGTTTTAAATGAAAATATTTAAATAAAAACAGATTTGAATGAACAAGTTAGCCATTGAAGCAAAACTTTTGAATGCATTAAAAACTGTATCGGGTCATGTTTTAGATTTTCGTTTTCCAGGAAAAGTTACAATGAAATGACACAAAAACTGCTCGTTTTATAAGTGTCTTAATAACCACTTAACCATTAAAATCATTAATTTCTCATTATTTGATCGGAAGATGAAAATCACACCCGTATATATTTCTTGCAATTATGTTTATATACAGAAATGTTTGAGTCGATTATAACAGGTAGATCAACTAATGGACGCCTCGGATGATTTTATATTCACTTGATGGAGTTAATTCTTCTGTGTGTCGTGTTCATTTAGGAGGATAGTTCTCCACAATTGTTTGTCATTTGTAACATTGTAATATATTTTCTTTTTGTTATCTCTCTTGAACCTTGTTTCTCTATCCTTCTACTCAAGCACAATAGGTAGCTTATGTTTTGTTTACTCTGTCCCTGTTGCCCGTGATATTCTCAGCATTTTGTTATAGAACCACATTTCTGCTGTTCTAAATCTTTTTTGTCATCTCCTCGGGGTTCTTGACAAAATCCAACGAAGAATCTGTAATGTGATCGATATCGACTTGGCAGACCGGCTGCAGTCACTCTCTCACCGGTATGACGTGGCTTCCTTGTGTCTTTTCTATAAATACTTTCACGGCTTCTGCTCCGATGAACTTAGATCACTGGTGCCCCCTAGGTACGAATTTGCACGAGATACTAGATTAGCAACTAGGTACCACCCTTTTACAGTGAAACCTATAAAATGTAACCGCAATTTCTACTCTAACCGCTTCTTTCCTCGCAACTCCCGCATGTGGTATTCCCTTCCACATACTTGCTTCCCCGAGAGCTACAATCTCCAGGAGTTTAAATGTAAGGTCAATAGACACCTCCTAACACACTAACTCGCACTCATTCTCTCAAACACCCTTCCTATGTACCTCCTTACCCGTCTATCACTCTCCTTCTGACATTTCCTATTTCTAATCGCTCTCTCAGTCCCTTCCCCTAAGTAGTGACAGTGAAATGCCTTGCTTTGGGTGAAATGATTTAAAAGAAATCTGTGAGGTTATTGTCGAGAATTCACTGTCATGTAGAAGGACTGATATTATGTAAGGAATTGTACTCCTTGCTTTGTTTCTAATGATGTCTCTGTTCTTAATACTTTGCTTATCTTTTGGAAGGCTTCTTTCTCTATCCCAATGGGCTTTCGTATTTCAGTGTCACACTTTTCTTCCTCTGTTAAAACACTTCACAATCAAATTGTTGACCTTTTTGATTTTCGTATCTCCAATTTGTAATTTGCATGTTGGGATTTTCTTTTGCTAACAACGTTATTCTGTCGTCTTACAATTGATATTTATTCCTTTCTTCTCGCTTTCCGTCACTGGCTTCTGTAAGAATTCTTTTACTTTTCTTTGCGTCTGCTATCAACATTGGTTCAACTGCATATCTTCTGTTGGTAAAATTGTTTTCACTAATATTGAAACCTGGTAGGACTTCTAATTCTTTCAGAATCGCCTCACTGTATAGATTAAATGCGTCTTGTGATAATATACATCTTTGTCTTCCACCTCTTTCAATTTTTGCATATTTACTAAAAACCTTTTCTATTATTTGTTAGCAAGGTGTTCGATGCTAGTATTGATTCTTGATGATTCTAATATCCTTCCTAAATGCGTTGCAACAATTCATCGTGACGTGTTTTATCAAATATTGGTCAGTCAGTTAAGTGCCATACGTGAAAAACGCTTGGGCGATCATGTCACGAAAGAGACATGACTGACTGGGCAAAAGATTATCCCGCAGTAGGTTGCCATTGCTTTCTGCGGTAGACTGGTTGCCAGTCAGGGCTATAGAACCCAATCTGTCCTGCTATTTAACCCATAACTGGAAGGAGAGACGGATTAATACCTTTCCTAAGGGTATTTGCGCGTAAATGAATGCAATGAATTCAACTGGAATTCGAACTCGGCTCTTCGATTTCTCGTTCCGAGTCGATATCCACTGCACCACAACGCACATCAAATATTGGTACATGGTCAATAAAACGTAGTTACACGTACTTTTAAATTTGTATTGCTTACGTGTTTCTAAAATAAAAACTAACAAATTTGTTATCGTAGTCTTGCAACCTCGGTTTATTTAAATCGCTTTGATGCATTGCAGATTAAAAATACTACTGCGTCCTAAAAAGCTTCCATGTAGGCACTATCTTCAATCTGTTTTTTATTAGTGACGAGCCTAGGTACATTTTCAAAACATTAGCAAACATTTATTCTGAAAATATTTCAGTTTACTGAAGCAACTACAAAAATATACCCGTTCATAGGTTTAGATCTGCTTCCATTTCTTACCAAGCTCTATAAAAAAAAACTGTTTTCAACTGAAACAGTTCAATATTTGAATATAAACAATTAATATTGTGCAGAAAATAGACAATATTTTAATTGAAATAGATACATTTATAGCTATGCGATAGACAATAAGATTTTGATAGCTTTCTAAACTTCTTAAGCTAAGCTAATAACACATCATCATAACGGATGGGGCTTAGAGCGTTCTCATGTCTTGCACTCTCAACCAAACTCCATATTTGAAAGTCTCTTAGGTCACAATTCAGGTGCAGAACACAAGTGAGCCTCCTATATAAGACATATCTTTAAAGGTGCTAGGTAATGTTGACCGAGTTCTTGTACCACTGTAGAATGTAAATGAACCCTTCCCGCATGCATTTCGTTACAGAAGTATCTTTAAACCAACAAATCAGTATGGCTACCAAATGTTGTGGTGCAGTGGATATCGTCTCCACATGAATTCCTTCGGAAAGGTATTAATCCGTCTCTTCCCACCAGTTATGGATTAAATAACAGAACAGATTAGGTTCTATAGCCTTGCCTGGCAACCAATTTACCTAAGAAAATAATGTCAAACTACTGTGAGATAATCATCTGCCCAGTCAGTCTAGACATGATCGCCCAAGCGTCTATCCCGTATGGCACTTAACTGACTGACCAAATGTTGGTTTTAGTTACCCAATTATCACTTTCAAGTCTTGAGAGAAATCATTTCTATCCACGGATGTTTGTTGGGTGGTTTATTTTCCAGCTGACAGCCTTTAACCCACATATCCAACGTCGCTAGATTATTGCTAATCTATCGGCAAATGTTCAGATAGGCTCAACTCTTTGTTTCTGCCAGTTCAGACATTTCCTTTTAGGAGTCACTATGTTATTTCCACGGAATCGAATAATCAACATCTCCCCCGTATTCCATTTGTAAGGTGGCATTCATTTCACTTATATTTTTCATGAACTGTAGACGCTATCTTAAACAGTACAATCATAACCTCTTTATGTCAAAGGTCAATCGGTATCTCTCGCCCGCATTTTCTTCACTTGCTTCCGTTGTTTTTACACACGACTTTCAGCAATGTAAAAATATGAAAGTCTCTTGAGACATGAATTATGAATAGTACAAATAAAAAGAGTCAATTTTTTATTTTTTATTTTTTATTTAAGAAAAACATCTTCCGTTAATAACAATAAAATATTGCAACTGCTTCCTCACCATGGCCACTGTGATCTCAAGTGTTGAACGAAAAAGAATAGTTCAATTGTTCCATAGTTATTCTCATTACTGTAACTATCAGTGCATGAATCTGTTTTACTATGAATTTAATATAAGGGATGATATACGGTGAGCAATACATGATCTAGATTTGAAAATTCAAATGCTAAGCACTAACTCATTGATTTTGTTAGAAATAAACGAATTTACTTGAATTGACAAATCCTTGTTTAGCCCATACTAATCTCACGAAATATCACACCTCGATGCGAAATGTTTTTTGGCATATAGAAAACGAGGAAACATCTAAAAGCAAAATTCAAATAATCTTCAATTATCAGAAACAAATTATTTTACGGACCCTTTCCGTGAGCCGACGCAGAATTTGTTTGTCGTCCAATGGAAAAGCCAGACCCACATCCGGGAGTGAATTCTTAAACGAAATAAAAGTCGCCAGAGAGAAAAGATGAGGGTAATTAACACATACGCTTGACAAACGTCAAGCGATTGTTATTGTTATTACCTCTCTCTTTCTCTCTCACCTTCTTCCTCTTCATCGTTCACCCGTCTGTACTTGGTAACCGAACGAAACCCTATAAGACTGAGCGAATACTTTAAAGACATTCCTACCAATGATAACGCTCATACATACATACATACATACATACATACATACATACATACATACATACTCGTATGGTGAAACGCACATATTCCTCAGATAATGGACTCTCCTTCCTATATTAATAAGAGTTAACAGGAAGTTAACTCGAGAATTTCTTAAGAAGTTTATGGGAAGTTCTTAGAAGTTCTAGAGAGTTCTTTAGAATTCTATTGGAGTTCAATAGAATTATTAATTAGTTCCAATTTGGACATAGTTGGACGAAGGCAGTTGATATTAGTCGGCAGTTAGCCAAAAACTCAGTTTACAGTGGAAGATTACCAAGTTTCTAACATTTTGGGTGCGTTAAGTCGATTAGCAACCGGCATAGCACCATTATAACCTTCAGTGCGAAAACTACTCCACAACATATATATATATACATGCATACATACATACATACGTATGTTCCTGCCTACATCCACACAAGTTACTACTACGAACGCTTGATACCCTTAACTTTTTAATACTGTCTCTCATTAAACATTAACTTTTACCTATTCATGTTATTCTTTTCTATGAATGAATTTCTACTTAAACATACAAAAAATTACTTTTATTTTTCCACAAATCCACACCTTCTGATAACCTTCTGATAATTCTAGATAAAACCTGTAAGTTGTAGGAAATTTGTTTGTCGTCCAATGGAAAATCCAGACCCACATCCGGGAGTGAATTCTTAAACGAAATAAAAAACGGAGCAAGCTCGACCGTCGCCAGAGAGAAAAGACGAGCGTAATTCACACGTACCCTTGACAAACGTCGAGCGATGGTTATTATTATTACTTCTTTTTTTCTCTCTCACCTGTTTTTCACCCTGAGCGATAACTTCAAAGACAATCCTACCCAACAACAAACGCTCATACATATATACGTTCCTGCCTACGTACACATAAATTCACTCTTGTTAGGATTACTACGAACTCTTGATACCCTTAACTTTTTGATACTGTTTCTCACTGAACATTAACTTCTACCAATTCATGTTATTCTTTTCTATTATAAATTTCTATTTAAACATATAAAAACATATACTTTTATTCTTCCACAAATCCACCTGCTGATAACCTTCTGATAATTCTAGATAAAACCTGTAAGTTTTAAGAAGATTGGCCAATTCAAAAAATATTAACTATCTCCCTACATCTACACAGGTTACACCGACGTGAAAGTATTGAATTGGCTCTGCTATCAGTGGTTTCGCCCAAGACCTCAAAGTGCTTCAAAACCAAAACATTTACTTGAAACCTCAGAATCATGTTTTTAAATAGCCTCATTAGATCAAGGTTCGTATATGGATGTCATGCATAGCGCCAAACAACTTCAGAAACATCTAAACTGCCAGCTATATACAACCACTTACTCATGTCAATCCTTAACAATGACTTTGAGTCAACAAAGTCTATGTATCTATACAAAGATCACCCTTCTTCGAATATTGCAAGCTGGCGTTACAGAACCACAAAGAACAGTACAAAATAGCAGAAACGATATAACTAGAGCACTTCCAACAACTGCCAAAACGAACAGCCTACGTAACTCAAAGATAGAATATTAACGTAATCAATATTTTGACATTGCACACGACTTCAAAAATAACGTTAGGAAGGAAACTCACATCTTATCTAGAAAAGGCGATAACAGAAACTGGTCTTGAGAAGCCTATTTTCCTGAATTTTTTTAAGAGAAATATTTTATAATTTTCACAGTAGCACAAATTGATTTGTCAATGAATACCGAAATTTTCCTCATAGGAAAACGTTTAATACAACCATTACCATCGTTTACATTCTGGATTCACTCAAGACAATAATTACAATACAAATACACAGAAGAATTATGAAGAGGCCCAATGATATGATAAATACTACGTGGTTACAATTTTATACTACTAAACATACCACTTAACATATGAGAACAATATAATATTGTGAGCAACATGTAATTCTCTGAAATATTATGAAATGTAGCCCACAGATAAACACGGTCTGATAAAGCAGAAATTCTGGAACAATTGCTTCAAAGTTGCGGAAACAGCTCCAAAATGTCTAATAGTAACCACATCTGAACAGAGTCTGTGCAGACAGAAATATCTATTTTCTTTTGAGAAAAACAAAAGAATCTAAAAAGAAAATTCACGGCACACAAGAATATTTTTTTCTTTAACTGAAAACACATACGGGGAGAGTGATATCTCTGTTTTATTTTTTTTCTAACGTCGTATACTTTATCAACACCAACTGCAGCAGTGTTAAGTATTTCTTTTTTTCGTTGGGCTATCTAACGTCCTAATGTCGCATTTGGTTTCACCTTGGGCAAAGACAATGAGATTATATTTTCAGGTAGAAAAAACTCTCGGCAGCACTCGGAAATGCAAGTGCAGAACAACCGATTTTAGAAACATATAAGAAGGGAAAATGCTGAGCAATAGACAAAGGGACATTATCGATAAATACTTTTGCCTCACCGCCTTTTGACAAAACAATGAAAAACATGAGAAATGAAAAAGAACAGAAAGAAAACGGAAGTGCAATCTCAAGGAATAAATGGTGCTTGTATGTGTGTGAATGTGTCTGTTTATATTCGCGCGTGGCAAAGAGAGCGAATGAGAGAGAGACTCATAGGGAGTTAGGTATAAGTATCGAAAGAGAAAGGTGGAGGAAAAGAGAGGTAAGGAAAGCACTTAGGTGGAACGCTAAGTATAAGTGGACGAAAGACATTTGTTCAATTTTATGACATTAAAGGGGCTTATTCTTCGACCGAGTCTTTGCTATCGGGGAAAAAACAAATTGAAGAACCTGGCAAAATAACTTGCTTTCCACCTTCGAAATTCTATCAATGGCACGTTTAGTCACAGACCGTTTATAGATTCGGAAAAGAGACATTAGATTTCCCCTGAAATTCCTTCTGATATGATAGAATCACTCGTTACCTAATATTTTAGGATATGTAGATTTTTTTCTTTACTTTCTTTTTGTCGAATTAGATAGATAGATAGATAGATAGATAGATAGATAGATAGATAGATAGATAGATAGATAGATAATGAAACAAACAAAATAGATAGATAGATAGATAGATAGATAGATAGATAGATAGATAGATAATGAAAAAAACAAAATAGATAGATAGATAGATAGATAGATAGATAGATAGATAGATAGATAGATAGATAGATAATGAAAAAAACAAAATAGATAGATAGATAGATAGATAGATAGATAGATAGATAGATAGATAGATAGATAATGAAAAAACAAAATAGATAGATAGATAGATAATGAAAAAAACAAAATTGATAGATAGATAGATAGATAGATAGATAGATAATGAAAAAAACAAAATAGATACATAGATAATGAAAAAAACAAAATAGATAGATAGATAGATAGATAGATAGATAGATAGATAATGAAAAAACAAAATAGATAGACAGACAGATAGATAGATAGATAGATAGATAGATAGATAGATAGATAATGAAAAAAACAAAATTGACAGATAGATAGATAGATAGATAGATAGATAGATAGATAGATAGATACTGAAAATAAAACAAAATAGATAGATAGATAGATAGATAGATAGATAGATAGATAGATAGATAGATAGATAAGAATAAACCAATAGATAGATAGATAGATAGATAGATAGATAGATAGATAGATAGATAAGGAATAAACCAAAATAGATAGATAGATAGATAGATAATGAAAAAAACAAAATAGATAGATAGATAGATAGATAGATAGATAATGAAAAAACAAAATTGACAGATAGATAGATAGGAAGAAATGAAGAAAGTGTGACCGATAATGGAACGAATCAGATAGATTTTTTATGTGCTTAAATATATTTTCTTTTTGTAGTGCAAATGGAACTGGAGAATTTGTAGAAAGAAAGATGTTTTTCTGAAAATTTGACAAGTGGCATGTCACTAGAAAGTAAATAATCGAAACTCTCGCAGAAAACATTAAATATACATTTTTATCAGCAACTAAACATACGGACTTTCGTCTCTGACTGAGCCCCTACAAGACCAAATAAGAACTTTACTCACATTAATAGTAATTATCTCTCTGAGGATGCTATATATATATTACGGAAATTAATGGATTTTAACGAAACTTGGTTATAAGCAACCGACAATTTGTAATGAATTATTTTTTTTTTAACATTATTTTTACCGATACTCATATTTAAGTAGATATTCTGTTTTTAATTAAACAGTATATTTATATTTATATCTACCGGCCTGATTATTTCACGATAAATTTTTAGTACGAAAATGTGTGCTATCCAGCAGGATTCGAACCTGCGACTCCTATTTACATAGGGGAAGCTACCATTTGATCTGGTACTGTCTTAACCACTCGACCATGAATACTTGTTATAAACAACCGGGAAATTTAAATGATTTGTTTGAACATTATTTTTTGTCGATACTCGTATTTAAGTAAATAATCGACCGGTAGAAATAAATATGTAATACTGTTTGATTATGGCTTAGGGAGTAGCGACTCCGACTGACACCAAATCGGTCGAGTTTCGTATTCCAGCCAGAAGCAAGTGTCTAGCCACACTGATGAGCTGTGATACAGCGAAACAGGCTTGTATTTGGATGTCTAATATATATATACAATTTACTTCATGCCTAAATTTAAAATTTTTCTCTCTTATCCGTTTCCATTGGCTCTTTCTTCTCGGTGATTTCTCTTTTGCTTCCTCTGTGTCTTTCTCTTTCCTCTTTCGTTTTCCTTTCTTGATTTCACATCTTGTTTTTTATTCTCTCTTTTCTACTCTTTTTCTTTTTTCTCTTTTTTTTTTAAATATGTTCTTACCTTGTAGAAAAAGAATTACCCAAGAAGTGCTTTTTTTCAAAAATCGTTTATTACCAACATTATTAACTACCTGATGAAACATTGTTCTTTCAATGTCGAAACAAAATGTACAATTTTGTAGTAGTTTGTACATGTTCTAAAGTATGATTTATATTCATTGCTCTATTTTTATATTGAGCTCTGTTTTAAATTAATATTTTGAACGTTACTATTATTTCCTTCGTTCTTTATTCATATATATATATATATATATATATATATATATATATATATATATATATATATATATATATATTTAGTTTTCTACAGACTATAAATTCTATAGAACAGTCTGCCCTAACATTGAAACGATGAATCAATAGCTAAATTCATTGCTTGGAAGTTTGGGTCACTGTGTTGGGTCAGGAAGTTTTTCCAGCCTGAGTTCATTCTGCTTATATTCAAATCAAACATCCGCCCGTGCATTGAATAATGTTGTCATATGTGGTGGGGCTCGACAGGCACCAAAAGCGAATCTCTATTATGATCGGTTCCAACCTGCCAGGTTGACTTCAGTCACTTTTTTTCGGACTGAATGGGGCTTTCCTCTGTCGAGTCTACAAATGTTTTCATGGCTTTTCTTCCGACGATCTTAGCTCTCTCCACCACAAGAATTTACTCTAGCAGTTAGACTGGCAATAAGTTCCAACCTTTTTTCAGTAGTATCAACCAAATGCAGCCTCCACTTCTACTCTATAAGCTTCTTTTCTTGCACTTCCCGCCTATGGAAAACCCGGCTACAATCTCCAAGCATATAAATGCAATGTCAATTGCCATTTCTTATCCACTTGACTCTCTCGTCCTTTGAACATCAACCCGTGCATCTTGTTCTTTTCCTTTCTCACTCTACCCTCGCAACTGTCTTCACACCGGTATTCCCATCCTTCTCTTGCACTTTCTCTGACACCATCTGTAACCGGTTCGTCTTTCTCTTAGCTCTCCTCCTGTTGAAACTTTCTCTCTTCTCTTATGTAGCCCCTTGCACACCAGTGGCGGTACCGATTTGCTTGGGATGAAACGAGTGAAAACAAAAACATTTAAAAACTGACAAGAAATGTTTGAGTTCATTCGTTCTAATTTAATGAGCGTGCAAAAATTAATTTTTATCTTGCTCTCTCGTTCATTATCTTCCTCTCTCTATTTAGCCGACAATCATACTAATCAAAAAATATTCTGAGTTGCACTGCAGACGCCAGGCTATGATGCTAGTTTATTGTTAAATACGTACTTGAAACCATAAAATGGTGGGGTATTTATCGACAAATATTTTAAAAATGCTTTTATCAAAGAAGATTTTTAAGAATTAAACATTTTTCATGTTTTTCAAATTATTTAGCTTTATCATTATTTGGGAGCAAGAATAATGATGTGAATTTTGTTCGAATTTTTAAATTCCATGTTGCTTTCTTTTCATTATTTGGTTAAATATCACGTGTTCATGATATGGTGTGAGTAAGATTATATATATATATATATATATACTTATATATATATTTTAATTCAGATACTTCAATCCAAAGGAAAAAAGCAGGAAGGTAAATTCCAAAAAACCCGATCCTAATTAATATTAAAAGTTTATTTTAATATTAAAAAATGATACAGGAAGAGAGCTCCATGTAATAAAATATTACAGAGCAAATATATATTAAAAAAGGATTAATTCAAAGATGTTGAATGGCCATTTCGATATGAAGATCCCCACGGGGAACGACACATCACCTCAGGTGATGTGTCGTTCCCCGTGGGGATCTTCATATCGAAATGGCCATTCAACATCTTTGAATTAATCCTTTTTTAATATACTATATATATATATATATATATATATATATGTATTATACTTATATATATATATATATATATATACTTATATCTATATATATATATATATATATATATATATATATATAAAGTAGAATCCTTGAAATTTGGTAAGGTAAATTCCAACAGAGACAGACTCCAAAGAGAACTAACTCAATGTTAAATTTTATTGCAAAATTTAACAGAGTATTATAGTCAGGAAACAAAAATTAGATATTTTTACAAATCCATTGGTAATACGGTATTTCGCGGCCCAAGCCGCTTTTCAAACCAAATTCATATAACAGTGGATGTCGTAAATTTGTCCAGACGAAATCACGTGGAATAGAAAAAGGAGAAGAGAAAAATAAACATTAGAAAGAGAAAAGAAAGAGAAGGAAAGATAGAATAACAGCATAAGAGGGGAAGGGGTTAACTTATTTGATTCCAACTCTGGGCAACGTCTCTGACCTAGATATCCAAAAATCTTTGTTGGTGAAAGAGTTTAACTTTGACCCAAGCTGCTCGTTGACCGTTTTAGATGTATGATATGGGAGTTTGGAATTTAATGTTTGGGGGTTGAATTTAGGCTCGATTGGTTGTTATCATAACGTGATACTAAAGAAATTAAAATCTAGAGACCTAGAATTAATAATAAGTAAGGATTAAAAGATTAAACGATTTTTGAAATAAAGAATTTTAAAAAAAACTATAAAAAATATGAGAAAAAGTTTAAAGACTAAAATAAACCACCAAATAGTATAATTAAAGAAAAGAACTTTTAGAGATGAGTGAATAACTAAGAATGTTATGCATAATAGAAACATTACTAAAAATGATTTTAATAATGATAGAAGTACTGAGAATAAATATAAGTCAAACAAATCTAAAAATGGAGATACTCATAATCCTAATGATAAGGATAACATCCAACGATAGGTGAATATGAATTAATGAGTATTATTTATATGAAAATCTAATTTAAAAAATATGATATATAAAAAATTCTCCTGTATATATATATATATATATATATATATATATGAGAATTTTTCCTTTCAGATTTAGTGAGTTGTTGTTATTATTATGTCATTTTTCATCATATTTCGATTTCTGCTTTGGTCTCACTACCAACCAAGTCTGCGGGGAGACCTAAGGCAGGTCGTGGCGTGTTGTTATGATTCCATTTCATGTTTTTCTATCTTCCCTATCATCCCCAGCATTACATAGATAAAGTTTTCCTTAGTGTGTGGGCTGTACTTAATAAGACAATTTTTTGTATATCTCTTAAGCTGGGGTTTATTATTATTATTATTATTTGTCACCACGTGTTACCCTTTATTCTCTGACCGGATATAACTCTAAACTCGTGATTTCTAAATGAGTGCATCAATTTTATAGTTCAGTAGACGAATCTTCTTTTTGCCATAAATCAATTACCTATATCGGACATACTACCACTTCCTTAAATGGACGCCACCCATGTCACTTAATTGAGCAAAATGCTTTAAAAAACATCTAGCTATCTAAAATTGACATGAATTCTTAAAGAAAATTCTTGTCCAAAACACTAAAGTTTTATATAAATCAAATTACGGGAAACATCTCACTGAGAGAGAGGCCCTATATATAAAACATCTTGCTCCCACTATTAATCTCACGTTATATAACAGTGGGAATCAGTTGTAAATTTTTTAAAATAGAAAGACGCTCACTTGAATAAGAGCAGGTGTCAACACGCGGAACTTGGAATAAACGTAGGTGTGGAGTAAATAACATTGATTTTGAGATTACATACACACTTATATTTAAGCAGATTTTATTTAAAATGACACACAAGTTATTATGGGGAAGTTTTTATGTAATTTTTATGTAATCATATGATTGTTTTTCTTTTCAGGACATAATTTATATAAAAAATGTCCAAATGTTTTGTTTATCCGAGAGCTTTCCGCTATACATTAGCAATTATCGAGGATGGCTTTTATTTCGTGGCGTGTTGTTATGATTCCATTTCATGTTTTTCTATCTTCCCTATCATCCCTAGCATTACATAGATAAAGTTTTCCTTAGTGTGTGGGCTGTACTTAATAAGACAATTTTTTGTATATCTCTTAAGCTGGGGTTTATTATTATTATTATTATTATTATTATTATTATTATTATTATTATTATTATTATTTGTCACAGTTTATACGGGTAATTTTAAATTTTGAGTGTTGTAATGTAATATCTCAGAGGTGTAAATCTATCCTCTCTCCCTCCTCCTTCCTGTGAAACCACGTGTTACCCTTTATTCTCTGACCGGTGTCTTTTTAAAGCATAGACGAATCAGGATTTATCCAAATGAAAACAGAGGTCCAATCTTTGAGAATGTCAAAAAATTCAAAGAAATTTCAATCTTCAGTTTACGAGTAATGTGATCTCTAGCTTTGGAACCACTAGTCTCCCTGTTAGACTAATTTTGAAATAAGAAGGAAAAAAATGATCCCTGTTTCTTTGCCATATTCTTTGCTTCGTTTTAATATTTTCCTTTCAGATTTAGTGAGTTGGTATTTGTCACAATTTTAATACATAATGTGTAATCTAATTTAATATTTAATAGTGCAGGTAGTTTCAACTTTAACTAAGTTGAAAACTTTTTTCTTCTTCTTTTATTTAATTGGAGTAGATAGACATTTCTATCGCCCGGTTCACACTCCACCCACGTCCATTGAACAGGCGTAGAGGCTCATCCCTTTTTCCCTGTTCAGGAAGTGGTCTCCGGCTCTTTTTTCTCCTAAGACCTCAATAACGGTGTTTTGCGATTTACCTGCGATGTGCGTGCTCGGTGGCAACTTCTATTCATTGTGACGGTACCGGATTGGCAGTTTTCTGGTAGTTAGGAGCATTACCTCTTGCGTAGCGTCAAGAGCGGCCGCTCTGATCAACAGTTGCATAAAATCGGGGTTTTTGCAGTGCCATGACGCGCATGGATAGGTGTCCCAGCAGGCGTTTTCGGAGGGCAACCCCGAGGCCGCACTTTGCTGCAGCCCGCACCAGTTCCCTTGCAGTGCATGTCAAAGCTAATGACCGTTTGCCTCGTCTACTCGAAGTCTCTCTACAACAACAGCATTAAACATTAACACACATATCTCCGCTAAAAAAGATAAACCAGGCAAATTAAAATCACCTAAACCCTTAACATTTACTTTACTAACATCCACGGTATCCGAACCAATTTCAGTAGCGTTTAGTCTTTTTTCCATCAAACGTCCTCTGACATCCTAGCTAATCTCAACTCCTCAATACTCTCTTCTGTCTTCTCTATCCCTGACTACCTTCCCCTCTTCAGAAAGGGCTTCAATGGGTTTGGTATTTACATCAGTGAACGCCTTCCTCTAGCCAGGATGATTTCTCTTGAATCCCCACATCGTTCTTATATGTTTCCGTCTCTCCCTTCTAAGCTCAGTTAGCTACCTCTTCTTTCTCTACAGCTCCCCATCATCTCCTGACTGCTCCGTTCTTGACAGCATCTCTAACAATATCGACAAGGCCATTTCCTCCCTCCCGTTTACCCATATATTTGTGTTTGGCGACTTTAACGCCCATCATGCTGAGTGGCTGCATAACTCCGTCAAAGATCTTGCTGGTGTACACACCATGAATTGCTTTATCACTCAGTCCCTTACGGGGGTGGTTGAGTTCTCCACGCGTTTCAGTAATAACTCTAACGGACACGATTCACTACTAGATCTGTGCTTTACCTCCACCCCTGACTCCTGCAATGTCAAGCAACTCTGACCATGCATCAGTTTCCGTCAATATCTCCTTCCACCTCCACCCCACCCAAGAACCTCCGACCAGCAGAATATCTTACTGCTACCAAAGAACCGAATGGGACTCGTTCCGCGATTTCCTGAGTGACGTCCCTTGGAATAAAGTATTTAGCCTTCCTGTTGAAGACTGCGCGGCTGAAGACTCCTCTTGGGTTAAGGCTGGCATCGATGCTTTCATCCCTGCCAGAAAGTTGAGACTTAAATCCCACTCATCCCTCTGGTTCTCTCCTGCCTGCTCAGCTGCCATCGATCTCCGAAATCACTTCTTTCGGCTTTACCGGAGTCACGCGTCAGATCATAACAGGCGCCTTTTTGCTTCGGCTCGTAACGAATGCAAGAAGGTACTTAATGGAGCTAAGCTGATGCTTGTAGCCAGAGTAAAGCATCCCGTAAGTTTGGCTCCAAAGTCTACTAGAAGCTCTGTAAAAGTGTGTTGAACAACAGTAAGCCCTCAATCCCACCTCTAATCAATGAATTCGAGAGCCTCACCTCTTCAACAGACAAGACTGAGTGCTTCGCTCGCAGATTCTCCATTAACTCGACACTGGACTCGTCTGAATTATCTGTACCCGACTTCCCTCTCCGAACCCAGGCCCAACTGACTGACATACTAATTACTCCTTCGGTAGTGTCCAAAATAATTTCTAAGCTTGACCTCCATAAGGCGAGCGGTGGCGACGGAATACCCATCATTGTCCTAAAGAAATGTGCTCCTGAACTCTCCACTGTTCTCTCTAAACTCTATTGAATCCATAGCAAAATCTACTGCTAAGAAGATTGGGTCACTATGTCGATTCAGGATGTTTTTTCCACCGGAATCCATCCTGCATATATACAAGTCAACCATCCGTTCGTGCATGGAGTACTGCTGCCATTTATGGTCAGGTGCCCCTGCCGTTCTCCCCAGTGTTCTTGACAAGCTCCAAAGGAGAGTCTGTAATGTGATAGGTACTGATCTGGCGACTCGACTTCAGCCACTTCCCCATCGTCGAAATGTGGCCTCCCTTTGTCTCTTCTATAAATACTTTCATGGCTTCTGCTCGGATGAGCTTAAGTCCTCAACAAATGCCTCCTCAACAGGTGTTTACTCGTGCAGCCACACTGGCAACTGGGTCCTACCCATTCACAGTCAGGTTAGCCAAATGCAGACGACAATTCTACTGCAGATTCCTCTCTCGCACTTCCCGCCTGTGGATCTCACTCCCGTATTCTTGCTTTCCTGACGGCTACAACCTCCAGAAATTTAAATGCAAAGTCAATACTCATCTACTAACCACTGGCCTCTAGCTCTCTCCCCTACCCTGTATAACCTTCCCTTTCTCTCCACCTATGTATCTGTCATCGCACCTGCTTTCTCAGCTTTCTATTGTTCCTTTCTAACTAGTTTGTACTCCTCACTCTTTTCTAATTAATCTTTTTACATTTATGTAACCCCCTGCACATAAGTGGCGTTTCCGCCTTGCTCGGGGTGAAATGATTAAAAAAAGAAAAAACTTCTGCCTTTCTGCTTCCTGCTTTCCTGCCTGCTGGAAATCCTCTTCCGTGGTTCTTATATATAAAAATATTGCAGAACCATCAGACACCGCTAATTATCGCCCTATCAATTATCAACCTCCTACCAATCTTTGGCAAAGTGTTCGAAGCCATCATCAACGCCGAGGTGGTACAACATCTCACAGCCCATAGACTCTTCTCAGACAAACAATATGGCTTCAGCATCACCAAGTCTACTGCTGATATGCTCACGACCATCACTGAGTATATACACCAGGCCCTCAACAAAAACGGCGAAGCCCGAACTGTGGCCCTTAGCATCTCCAAAGCGTTTGACAGATTCTGGCATGCTGGCCTTCTATGCTAGCGTCAGGGCTATGGTATAACTGGACAATTGTTTGACCTAATCCAGTCCTTCATTTCAAACCGTGCAATGAGGGTGGTATCAAACGGACAAGCCTCCCAATACTATCACATGTATGCGGGTGTCCCTCAAGGCTCCATTCTCGGTCCTACGCTTTTCTTTATCTATAATAACGATCTCCCTGACGTAATAAGATCCAAAGTGGGTATATATGCTGATGACTCTACGGTTTACTCTCGTCTTGATCAAAAATCTACCGAGGCAGAAAAGCAAACCACGCTGCCAATCTTGAAAAGGACCTCCAATCCGTGGTAGACTGGGGTAAGAAATGGCTCGTAAATTTTAATGCTTCCAAAACAAAGTTGCTATTTAATAACTACCACAGACAATCGTTCCTCCAGCCCATGGATCAGGCTTCTCTCTCTGAAGGCGAAACACTACGCCTCCTCGAGCTAACTCTCACACCAAACCTCAAGTAGAAAAACTATATAGAATCCATAGCTAATTTCCGCTGCTTAGAAAGTCGGTTCTCTGTGTAAGCCCAAGAAGTTTTTAGCGTCCCAAACAATCCTGCACATATACAAGTCTACCATCCGCCCGTGCATTGAGTATTGTTGCCATATCTGGTCCGGTACTCCAGCTATCCACTTAGGTGTCCTTGACCGAATCCAACGGAGAATCTGTAATATGATCGATCCCGACTTGGCAACTACAATACAGTTGCTTTATCACCGACGCAGTGTGGCTTCCCTGTGTCTCTTCTACAAATACTTTCACGGCTTCTGCTCCGATGAACTTAGATCACTGGTACCCCTATATACGAATTTCCTTGAGCCACAAGATTAGCAACTAGGTCCCACCTTTTACTGTGAAGCCAATAAATTGTAAACGCAAATTCTACTCCAGCAGCTTCTCTAGCAGCAAC
Source organism: Ascarosepion bandense (assembly GCA_037127315.1). Classification (NCBI taxonomy): domain Eukaryota; kingdom Metazoa; phylum Mollusca; class Cephalopoda; order Sepiida; family Sepiidae; genus Ascarosepion; species Ascarosepion bandense. Next base: position 1,547,726 of record JBBBDQ010001156.1, read on the forward strand.
TTCTCGCATGTGGAATTCGCTTCCGCATACTTGCTTTCCTGACAGTTACAATCTCCAAGAATTTAAATGTATAGTCAATATTCATCTCCTCTCACATTAACTTACATCCTCTCTCTCATGTTTTTCTATATCCAACCCACTCTCATCAGTACTCTCTTCCTTCTCCTTCTCACTTCCTGACACCCCCTGCAACCTCTCACTCCTCATAACATTCCTCCTCGTCCACCCCACTCTCATCAGTCATCTCTTCCCTATCCTACTCTCTTCCTGACACCCACTGCAAACTCTCAATCCTCATAACATTCCTCCTCGTCCACCCCACTCTCATCAGTAATATCTTCCCTCTCCTACTCTCTTCCTGACACCCCCTGCAACCTCTCACTCTTCATAACGTTCCTCCTATGTAACGCCCTGCACAACAGTGGCAGTTAAATGCCTTGCTTGGGGCGACACGATTTAAAAAAAAATATCCTTGTTAGGTTTGTTGACTCACTAGTTTAATTTACTTATATATATATATATATATATATATAGAGAGAGAGAGAGAGAGAGAGAGAACAATGCATATAAATATATATTGTTTTATGGGCATTATGTTTTTACATTTATATATGTTTGAAGATTAAGACTATAAACATTTCATTTTTATAAATAAAGTCAGAATACTACAGTGTAACCCACGTTTACAACGCACATGGAAATCAGTGAAAAAAGCTAAGTAGTAATCAATCAAATATCGAACGCTTCCATTCCGAATTTCTAAATACAAACTGCTTAGTTCTTGTTTTTACATTAAAAAATTATTTTCAACCTATATTCTGCCTTGTTTTTGATTACTTTCATTGACTGATGACGACAGTACCATTAGTGGAATCGCCAATAACAACTTAAGTCAAGTCTGAAGTCCGGGAAAATTCACAAATGGAAACCGAAAAATACTTTCCATCGCTGGTTATTTTTGTAAAAGGCCCAAAAATGCCCAGGCAGCTAGAACGGGAAAGAAGATTATGATTACGAACACACACAAGGATACAACACTCACATGTACACTGACCACTCACCCACTCTCATATATATATATATACGAAGGTAGAGTGAGTGTTGAAACGATTGGCATTGTCTAATGGTTATTAAGCTAGATTGGTTGGTTACTGCTAATGTACATCGATTTTTCAATATTATAGCCCTATGACAGAGTGGAGGTAGTAAATATCTACGTATGCCTGCACACACATACAAAAACCCACAGAGACGAATGGACACGCATACATATGCGTACGAAATATTGTCAGACTGACCCACTTGCCTAACCCTGTCCTAACGACTACCCATCAAAATTTGTTTTGGACCCTACCTTTTTAGTCGGGCCTAGAACTTTTCGCCAGGAACACATATTTTCATACGTGCGCGTATTGTTTATATTTTCGTTTGAAAGTGGTTTTTGTGAATTTGATATCTTCTCAGTCTAAATTTCTCTATGTTTGTACACACACACACACACACTCTCTCTCTCTCTCTCTCTCTCTCTCTCTCTCTCTCTCTCTCTCTCTCTTACACACACACAGACATATATATATATATTCATGGAACCAATAATAAAATACCACACAACAAATCATTAACATATGCACAATGCTTATAAGCAGGATGAATTCGCTCTGGGAAGAAGCATTAAATATACTGTTTCTAAAATAAATTCCCCAAAAATGAGTAAAACTTATAATAATATAACTAATAGAAAACCTCAAAAATTACTCTAATCAAAATAATGACATTAAATCTAAACTCTAAACTCGTGATTTCTAAATGAGTGCATCAATTTTATAGTTCAGTAGACGAATCTTCTTTTTGCCATAAATCAATTACCTATATCGGACATACTACCACTTCCTTAAATGGACGCCACCCATGTCACTTAATTGAGCAAAATGCTTTAAAAAACATCTAGCTATCTAAAATTGACATGAATTCTTAAAGAAAATTCTTGTCCAAAACACTAAAGTTTTATATAAATCAAATTACGGGAAACATCTCACTGAGAGAGAGGCCCTATATATAAAACATCTTGCTCCCACTATTAATCTCACGTTATATAACAGTGGGAATCAGTTGTAAATTTTTTAAAATAGAAAGACGCTCACTTGAATAAGAGCAGGTGTCAACACGCGGAACTTGGAATAAACGTAGGTGTGGAGTAAATAACATTGATTTTGAGATTACATACACACTTATATTTAAGCAGATTTTATTTAAAATGACACACAAGTTATTATGGGGAAGTTTTTATGTAATTTTTATGTAATCATATGATTGTTTTTCTTTTCAGGACATAATTTATATAAAAAATGTCCAAATGTTTTGTTTATCCGAGAGCTTTCAGCTATACATTAGCAATTATCGAGGATGGCTTTTATTTTACGCGTCATGCAATGTACGTAGAATTATGTATATTTAAAGAGTATTGTATATTTTTTATGTTCTAAACATGGTAAGGACGTGCTTAACGTGTTTGTAGTTTTATATTATTGAATGTTGGTTTTTACTTTTTTATTAACCCTCTAGGGCCATTCGTATCATATTAGTGGGGGATCTGTTTATTACTTCATAACAATATAGAACTGATCCCCCACTTTATGACAAGTAGAAGCCTTAATCATATTATATTATTAACCCTCTAGGGCCATTCGTATCATATTTGATACAGTATGAAAACAAGCCTTGAAAGAAATATTTTCCTGAAAATTTTTTTAAGAGAAATATTTTATAAATTTCAAATGAAAGTAGTACTGACTGCTCAGTCAATGAATACCAAATGTTTCCTTATAGGGAAATACCAAATGTTTCCTTATAGAGAAATACTGTATCAAATATGATACGAATGGCCCTAGAGGGTTAATAATGCTTCTATTATTTTTAAACTTTTTTGTATGTGGATGATGTTATGACACTTGTTTTGTCAACAAGTATATTAGGGTTTGGTAGGTCTCAGCGTGTGCTTAAATGAAATTAAATTGAGCTCTCATGTGAGAGATGCAAACTGAGTCTTTGCGTCAGTGTCGTAGTCGTGTGCCCGATATAATTATTTACGAAATTGGGTGGATCAAAAACGCAATTCTTTAAAGGACATGTAAAGTCATAATATTGGTTCATTGTAGTTTAGATCTTGCAGGTGAATTCTTATTTTTGATGATGAGGTTAGCAGTTTTAAATTTTGTATAATAGATATTTTTTGTTTAAGTCAATGAGAGCTGCCTATTTTCGGATAATGTTTCGAAGTGAAGATTCGTCCTGTTTATAATTGCTATGTATTTGGTTTTTGCAGAAAATATTAACGTTATTCTTTATCCGTGTGTTTATTGTTGTTATTGATCAAGTTTTAAAGAAAAAGACTAATGTGGTCGTCAAGTAAATAATTAGAAAATCCGTAGTTCAAATGAGTTTGTTTCGGGTTATGAAGATCTTTGAAGAAAAGCGAGCGAGAAAATGAATCCCCGTACTTTATCATGATAAATATTTTGATAACGCCAATTTATTTTGTATACCAATAACATTAATAAGAAATCTTCAAGTAGTAATCGTACATTAGTGATATCAATTAAACCAGATGTTCAACAAATTCCAAAATTCAGATGACTTCCACCTGTTTTTTCCTCCAAGAACATCAGAGAAGTGCAGCAGAATCGACACCATAATTCCATGGACACACAAATGTGACGAAAAATATTGACCTACACTTATAGAAGATAGTCAATATTGTGTTGTCTGGCTACATTTACTGATATATCCCGGAAAGGAATATCAGTATAAAGATTAGTGGAAGAAGGGTACTCGACACAGGAATACGATATAACGGATTTATTGTACTAAGGCACAATTAACAATAAAATACAGAATAGCAACCAACGAGTAGGTGTGGAATAAACAATCAAATAGAGAATGCCCTTGCCTAAGACGTTTGCTGTATTTACCAACCTTCACAAGTAAGGTTAGATGCGATACAAGGTCTTTTTATTGTGGGTTTTCCCGGCCATATAGTTAGGCCAAAAAAATGTCTGTCTATTTTCACCGAGTCGTGGTTCTACCCTTCGGCGGAACCACGACTGGGTTCGTGCTCTCTCGGAAGCAGAGAGCGCCCTCTACCCGAAGACAGAGGGCGGACAGTGTCATAGCGTCGTCAGGCGAGTGCCTAAGACGTTCGCTGTATTTACTAGCCTTCCCACGCAAGGCCGGATGTGACACATGGTCATTTTATAGTGGGTATTCCCGGCCATATAGCCGGGCCAAAAAAATGTCTGTCTATTTTTACCGAGCCGTGGTTCTACCCTTCGGCGGAACCACGACTGGGTTAGTGCTCTCTGCTCGGAAGCAGAGAGCGCCCTCTACCCGAAGGCAGAGGGCTGACAGTGTCATAGCGTCGTCAGGCGTGTGCCTACTGTATTTACTAGCCTTCCCACGCAAGGCCGGATGTGACACATGGTCATTTTAATGTGGGAATTCCCAGCCATATAGCCGGGCCAAAAATATGTCTGTCTATTTTTACCGAGTCGTGGTTCTACCCTTCGGCGGAACCACGACTGGGTTAGTGCTCTCTGCTCGGAAGCAGAGAGCGCCCTCTACCCGAAGGCAGAGGGCTGACAGTGTCATAGCGTCGTCAGGCGTGTGCCTACTGTATTTACTAGCCTTCCCACGCAAGGCCGGATGTGACACATGGTCATTTTAATGTGGGAATTCCCAGCCATATAGCCGGGCCAAAAATATGTCTGTCTATTTTTACCGAGTCGTGGTTCTACCCTTCGGCGGAACCACGACTGGGTTAGTGCTCTCTGCTCGGAAGCAGAGAGCGCCCTCTACCCGAAGGCAGAGGGGCTGACAGTGTCATAGCGTCGTCAGGCGTGTGCCTAAGACGTTCGCTTCTCCTTGTACCGCTTTAATAGACTAGAGCATTCCATTATGGGGTATGGCAGGATGTTCCACGATAACATTTATAAATATTCTTAGTTGATTTTGCCATGTTAAATAGTCGTGTATAAGCATTCTAATATAAAATCTCCGCTCTTCTTTCCTGTGTCAAATTTTCTGGAGCTTCCTGATGTTGTTGAGCATTTTACTGCAAAATCTCCGCATTTTTTCTTGTGTGAAATTTTCTCCGGCTTCCTGGTATGGTTGAGAATTTTTCTGTAAAGTCTCTGCTTTTCTTTCGTATCAAAATATCTCAAGCTTCACGATGTTGAACATTTTGCTGTAAAATTTACTCTCTTCTTTCCTGTGAACTTTTTTGAATTTTTCATAATTTCTACACATCGTGCTTGTATCAAGTAAGTCCACGCTTCTCGTTGTCAAGTAATATTAGTTGACTCACAGTTTCTCACTATTCGTGGCTCAATCTTCTTCTCCGTTGTTGTTGACGAATTCTAGCAGTTTTTCTTCTCTAGGTGGTAATATCGACAATTCATTCAGCAGTCACAAATCAAAAGTGAATAATGTGCACTTAATCAGTGGCTTCATCTTTATCAAGACCAGAACGTAGTGTATTTATGCTACCTGTACATTTGGGGTATATATATTTTTGATATTTGTTACAAATTTGAAGTAAAATTATCACGTTGACACCAATATCGAGTATATAAGCAATTAAATATATAAAGAAGAGAAACTTCAACAAAGTCTGAACCCTCATACATCTGAACCCTCATACATCTGGCCAAAAAAATGGTTTACTGTTTGTGAAAATAAGAGAATAAACAAATGAACTGGGAAAAGCTAAAATTTCTTTCACTGAAGACAATGGAGTAATAATATATGGAGATCAAGCGAGAAATAAAGGCTGAATCGTTAAACATGTTTAACTGCTGATTGAAATGATGAGGAACCATTGCGCAGATTCATGTCCTCGAAAGTCATAGTCTAACTTGTGCGACTAATGAAAACATGTATATATAGTTTTATAAAAATACTACACGGATGTGCGTTGTGGTGCAGTGGATATCGGCTCGGAACGAGAAATCGGGGAGCCGAGTTCGAATTCCAGTTGAATTCATTGCATTAACTTACGCGCAAATACCCTTGGGAAAAGTATTAATCCGTCTATTCCTTCCAGTTATGGGTTAAATAACAGGACAGATTAGGTTCTATAGCCTTGGCTGGCCACCAGTCTACCGCGAAAGCAATGGCAACCTACTGCGGGATAATCTTCTGCCCAGTCAGTCATGTCTCTTTCGAGACGTGGTCGCCTAAGCGTGTTTTACGTATGGCACTAAACTGACTGACATATCTTATTGCTGCAAGTAATAAACTTATTAGTGAAGGAATTTATGCTTATTTTATTACTGGTTGAATCGTGTGACGGAAGAGCACAGTTTTTATTATGAAATTTTAACCAACGGACACGGTTCTTATTATATTACGAGTTGGCCTGTGCCGACAAAAAATGACAGTGAAATATTTATATCGATATTCATTATTAAATGACGCCAACATATTGGTGATGTGCCTATTATTGAGAAACTTACATTAAGTAATGGAAAAAAGTTAAACGAAATAATACAAACCACAAAGTGGGACTAGTGGAAAATACATCATATGTACAAATAAATACAAAACAGTCTTTATTATAATAGAGAGGATATATATATATATATATATATATATATATATATATATATATATATATATATATATATATAGGATCTGTTTTTGGAGATTTTATCTATTTGCTCATCCTTTTGAATTTAATATATATATATATATATATAGTATTGTAATGGTTGTTACAATAGTTTATAAATTCATAGTATCACTACACAAACATTTTCGCGTTCGAAGCTGCTATGTGCGCTTCTCATCGAGTGATTAGTTGAAATGAAAATTAAATGGTGAAAACGGTTTATTTATGGGGATATGCTGTTTAAGTGAATGTGGGGTGGGAGCATATTCTGATTTAGCCTTAGAGATATATTTTCCTGTTAGGAGAGGTAGCTTACTTTAAGATAGGTTCTTTATTTATTTTGTCTGGGTGGTTTTTATGTTGGGATTTATGGGTTTGTTATTGATGATATTTTGTTTATTTTACTGCTATCTGAGTGTGATGGGAGTGGCGCCGCTCTTGCTGAGAACGATGTAATAAATGTGGGGTGGAAGTTTAGAATGATCTAGTCGTCCGTTTGTGGTTCTAGAGATGCCGCTTTGGGTTAGGAGAAGGGTGTGAGGTAGCCTAGTTTTGGACAGGTCACTTTTTTCTTTTAGTTTAGGTAATTTTATATTGGGATATATGGTTTTTAAGGAAATGTCGATAGTTTTTATTTTACTTCTATTTATAAGTGGATGGAATTGCTGTTAATGTTGTGTGAGATTTATTTTCCTTTATTTCTACGTTATTTGATTTTTTTTATTTTAAGGATCGATTATGTGTATTTATTGCATTTTGGCAGAGATTGTTTCGTGTCGATGAGGTATTCTTTTGTTATTTAAATTTTAACGAGAAATATTTGCGATGTTTACATCATACTGCTAATTCATCTCTACGGTTCAATAGTGCGCTATTGATGGGGTATTTTAGAATGTGTAGCTTTTCACTTAAGCAAAAAAGGTAGATGTCGTTAAGCGAGTTGCAAGTTCTAGTTTTGTCCATGGTTCATTATTGTAGAATAGTAGGGATTTGTGGCAGTGCATGATCATTTTAATGTCTTCGTCTGTAATTTTTATATGTTGTTGTGCCAGTTGTATAGCCTCATTTAATATGTTTTCTGTGATGGATGGGTAGAAGTCTACGATATCGAATTGGATGAAAGTGGCTTTGTCCTTGGTTTTTATTCTTGTAAACCACTCTATGACAGCTTTGGTATTCTTCCATTGGTTAAGATTCTAATAAGTTGATTTTAATAAGTTGATTCTAATAAGTTGGCAAAAGATCACAAAACCAACTTCATAGAAAGTCCTGCATTCAGACTACTAAACCCGGCAAAAAGCGAAATAGAAATAATCAGCAAAAAAATATTAGAATCTATCAACACCAACTTAAGGAACAAATTAGGCCTTAACCAATGGAAGAATACCAAAGCTGTCATAGAGTGGTTTACACACCATTCGAATATGCCAACCGAATGAGTGTGTATGTGTGCAACGGCACACATATACATATATATACCGAACCCCGCACGATTCGCATGTGTATGTTTATACAAGCCTCAGTGACCGAACACGGGTACGTGTGTGTGTGTGTGTGTGTGTGTGTGTGTGAGTGTGTGTGTCCTTGCGCGCGTTGATGGGCGTACAAATGTATATATATATATGCCTGCGTCTGTCGTGACGACAGATTTTCCCCCACTTCCACAAAAATACACGAATATAACCAATTTCTTTTTTAAATTAATCAGTTTGTCTGACGATCGCAAAAGCGTGAAACCCAGGGTTACAAACTCACACCTATCTATATGAATATGTCAGCTCTATCAATGATATTGAGCGCTTTTAAATAAGTACCAGGCATATATAATATGTAAACAATATAATATATATAACAAATTGCATATTTATATATATATAGATATTTATAATTATATACATACACTTTTCACAGACATATATATATATATATATATATATATATATATATATATATATATATGTATGTATACATATAACCGTACTGATGGGATGTATCACAGCTCATCAGTACGGTTAGACAGCCAATTACTTTTTACCCAGGATTGAAACCCGACCGAATTGGTGTCAGTCGTTGATTCTACCTCTGAGCTACGGGCGCTCGGTAGAAGGAGGCAGACTTTTTAGCGTGTATATTATCATTATACACGCCTAATAGCCGAGAGTGTTCTAATTCAGTGCTGAATAAACAATGCGTAGTTGCCAGAGTAGCTACTGTTTTTCAAAGTCTACCATTTTTCCAGAATGCTCAATATATATATATATATATATATATATAATGAAAATAATGAAAATAAAATGGATGCCTTTATAAATTCGTTGGTAATAGTTTATTTCGCGGAAAAACATCTACACAGACCAAAATTCTTTACAAAATGAATGAGTTAGATCTATTCAGACGAAAAGAATACTAGGTCATTATAATACTCTTTTAAAAGCTAACATTGATTTCTCATCGGATTACGATCCCCTGTGGAATTAACCTGACAAACTAACAAGGATACGACTTAGTTTTTTTGTCATAATAAAACTAGTCCAGTGCACATTTTATATTAAAACGTGTTCCATACAATTATATTGTAGAACTTGTTGATAAATGGAATACATACATACATACATATATATATATATATATATATATATATACAAAACGGTCTTTATTATAATAGAGAGCATAGTCAGTAAAATGGCGTATTTGTTTGTATTTATATTTTAATGTGCAAATATACGTTCTAGAAGTGGGCGTAAGTTGAGTGGAGAAAGTAGCTTCAGTTGTCGATTAGAATAAAAAAAAAAGAAGTTGTTTCTTTTTCTACTGTATATCAGTGAGAAGAGAGGAAACGAACATATTGCGAGAAGAGAATTGTGACACCTGCTCAAGGAAATTTACAGATTCGAAAACAGATTTTGCTGTCCGGCAAAGTTTTTCTTTTCTAATTATTGCATTCGCCTCTCTGTACCCATTCTCGCTTTCACTCTCTTTTCATATATATATATATATATATATATATATATATATATATATATATATATATGAATGATTATTTCGTTGTCTTTTGTCTATGTCGCTGTTTCTTTTGCAATGATTCTTTTGCAAAAGCCATTACAATTTCTTCATGATTGCTGTCCGTGTCTATGTTGTACCTTCACTTGACATAAAAAAGGTGAAATTGATACATATATCAAGCAGGTGTCTTTATGGATAAACACACCAGAGGCTCGGGAATGGCGAATAAATTGTCGTAGCAGAATCACACAAATATAAATGTTCTGATGATGACGTAAATAAATGAATACGTAAATAATTAAATATATCATACTCCAGCTTCTTTGTATAAATTGCATTAATTGTCGATTAAATTTATTGTAAATTAAATTTATTCTCATTTTTTTATATATATATTTTTGATTTTCAGTGTATCTGTCAGTTAATACGTGATACATGCTTGGGCGATCATGTCTCGAAAGAGTCATGACTGACTGGGTTATCCGCAGTAAGTTGCCATTACTTTATAGAGTAGATTGGTTGCTAGCCAAGGCTATAAAAGGCAATCTGTCCTGTTATTTAACCCATAACTGTAGGGAAGTGACGTATAATTACCTTTCCCAAGGATATTTGCGCTTAAGTGCATGCAACGAATTCAACTGTAATTTGAACTCGGCGTATACCAAACTTTTAGAAATGCTAAATATATTGCGTATTAGAAAATATAAGAAAGATATATTGTAAAATAAAGTGGTTATTTACTTAATTTATACATTTTAGATTTTATCTTATTTTAGCTTAAATTTAATAAAATAATTCAATCATTATATATACATATATATACATACGAGATGTGATCAAAAAGTATCGGGACTGGTCCGAAAAAAATTATTTAACCACATATCAATTCGGTATTCAATATGCTTCTTTAATTGTCCGCTTTTAAAGCGACACACATTATCCAGTTTCGATTTCTTTCATTTGCATTCTCTGAAATTTCTTCGACGTCTTGACATCTTTTTTCTTTCACATGAAATTTGATTTTTGGAAAGAGGAAAAAAGTCGCTGGGCTGAGATTTTTTTAATCGTATCAACCCGAGCAAGGAGGTAACGCCACTGATGTGCAGGGGTCCACATAAGAGTAAAAAGATTAAGGGGCTACATAAGAGTAAAAAAATTAGATAGGAGGAGAGTAAAGAGAAAGACAAACCAGTGATGACAGGTGCAAAGGTGGAGAGAAAGGAAAAGATATACAGGGTGGTGCAGAAATAATATGGAAGCGAGGACAGTGCGAGAAAATAAGCTACAGGAGTAGAATTGTCGTCTGCATTTGGTTGACCTAACTGTGAATAGGTGAAACCCAGTTGCCAGTCTGGTTGCACGTGTAAACACCTGTTGCAGGGGCACCAGTGATTTAAGTTTGTTGGAGCAGAAGCCATGAAAGTATTTATAGAACAGACAGAGGAAACCCACATTCCGTCGGTGGGGAAGTGGCTGGAGTCGAGCCGCCAAGTTGGTACCCATCACATTACTGATTATCCTTTAGAGCTTATCAAGAATACTGAGATGAACAGCATGGGAGCCTGAACATATATGACAGCAGTACTCCATGCACGGACGAATGGTTGATTTGTATATATGCAGGATGGATTCAGGCGGAAAAAACATCCTACCCCGATACAGTGACCCAACCTTCCAAGAGGTGGATTTAGCTATTGACTCATTGTAATAATTTCACTTGAGATCGGAAGAGAGGGTAATGCCGAGGAGGCGCAGTGTATTTCTCTCAGGGAGACTCGCTTGGTCCATGCTTATGGGAGGCAGGAGAGATTGCTAATAATATGTAAATAATATAATATATATAGCAAATTGCATATATATATATATATATATATATATATATATATATATATATATACATTTCTAATCTCGCTCATTCAGTAATGAATTAGGGCACTCTGGCTACTGGCGTTTGATACATCATACGCTAAATGTCTGCCTCCTTCAACCGAGCGCCCATAGCTCAGAGGTAGAATCGGCGATTGAGGTCAGTTCAGTCCGGTTTCAATCCTAGGTTAAAAGCAATCGGATGTCTAACCGTACTGATTAGCTGTGATACAGCGAAACAGATCTGTCTGCGGATGACTATATATATATATATATATATATATAAATAATAACTAAATAGACTCTGTAAGTATGTAGGCCGTAAATTTATACTAAAATAAACCTTCAAAAAAACCACTAACAAACAGAACCTAATTCCGTTACAATCCGGTTCACTAAGGCGTCGGATAAATGGGGAGAAAAAAAAGAAATCCGCGGAACAAGAACAAAATATTCAATACTCCGCAGCAAAGAAAAAAAAACCAAACGGAACCAACCACAAGAAAAAGTGCTCGATACAAAGTGCAAAAGAATATATACAAAAGTAGAGCAAAGACACACAAAAATCTAAAGTGAGCCAAAACCTACCGCGGTTTCACACTACGAATCGTCAGAGCAAAGCCGTAGTGTGAAACCGCGGTAGGTTTTGGCTCACTTTAGATTTTTTTGTGTATATATATATATATATATATATATATATATATATATATATATATATTGATTTATGTATGAGAGTTCTGGTTTCTGCAGTGTCTTCAGATTTAGTTGGATTGTTTCTTTTGTACAACCTCACTGCATATTAAGACATTGATTTAAATAATATAAGGCTTTATATTGATGATGGACTCATGTTAATAAATAAATCTACTGGAGTTAAGATTGTTAAACTTAGAACATTTATGCCTAGCGTTCTTAAATCATTTGGTCTTAACTTAGTTATTAATTCTAATTTAAAACAAGTTGACTTCTTAGACATAACATTAGACTTAGTTTCTAATAATGTTCAATCTGACATGAAAAACAATGCCAACCCAATTTATATAAACCCTGGCTCTAATCCTTCACCATCGTTTATCAAAAATATTCCATCATCGGTTGTACGTCGCATAAACATACACTCCTCTATCAAAGAAATATTCGAAAAACTTAAAACAATTTACGATAAAATTCTTAGAGTTTTAGGTTTATAGATCTTCTGAGATTATTTTTATGGAAGTTGTTCTAGAAAGAAAAATAGAAACAGAAAAATCATCTGGTATAATCCTCCATTTAATCAATTATTTTACTATTAAACTGGGACATAAATTTCGTAAATTAATTGATACACATTTTCCTAAAAATAATCTTTTACGTAAAATTTTCAATCGGAACACTCTAAAACTTAGTTACAGACACAATATATATATATATATATATATATATATATATATATATATAATATTACGTTACAAGAAAATATTGAAATTATATAAAAATAACAATAGTAATTCTACTAGTCATAATAAAAACTTATGTAATTGTAGGGATCCCAACAAATGTCCTTTATTTTAAAAGTGTTTAATTAAAACCCTTGTCTAGATGTGCTCTACTTCATCAGTAGAAAATCTAAAGACTACTAAAGTTGATATTAGTAATACAATGAACTATTTTTAAAAATCCTTTTCACAGTCATCTCTCATCTTTTACTAATAAGGACAAAGGAAATACGACATTAATTTCTAAACATATTTTAAGTTAAAAGAAGAGAATAAAGCAACTAAATTTAAATGGAAGATCCTCAAACAAGCTAGAATTTCTAGATCGGTGAACGAACCATGTTTCTTCTGTCTACAAAAAAAAAAATGGAAATTATAAAGTGCATGAAAAGTGACATAATACTAAATCAAAGGCATGAAACTAGAGTAAATTGTAAACATATTACAGGATTAAGTTTAAAATCCCGCTCGTAAAATGTAAAGTACAAAGATATAACAACTGTAAACATTTTAAAGTATAAGCCTTACTATCTTGTTAATTTACTTTAACGATATGATCTCTCTTCTTATGTTATCTTATCCTTATTTTTATTCTCACTTAAATTGTGATCTATTTATTGCCTTAATTATTTATATTGTACTCGATAATTACTGTGAGCTGTTTTAGCCATATATGTATTATATATTTATTTAAATTTTTATTTATATTTATTTATTTATATTTCTTATTTATTTATTTGTTATTATTTGATATTATTATTATATTCTGCTTATTATTATTATTATGTCATTTTTCATCATATTTCGATTTCTGCTTTGGTCTCACTATCAACCAAGTCTGCGGGGAGACCTAAGGCAGGTAGTGGCATGTTGTTATGGCTCAATTTCATGTTTTTCTATCTTCCCTATCATCTCCAGCATTACATAGATAAAGTTTTCCTTAGTGTGTGGGCTGTACTTAATAAGACAATTTTTTGTATATCTCTTAAGCTGGGGTTTCCAGGGATTCTTTCAATGTGTTGTTTTGTTCCATTTTTTATCATTCCAAGTGCACCTACTATCACTGGCACAACTCTTGTTTTCAATTTCCACATTTTTCCTATTTCAATTTCCAGGTCTTTATATTTTGACAGTTTTTCAAATTCCTTGATTGCTATGTTACAATCCGCTGGACAAGCCATATCAATTAATAGACAAGTTTTCTCCTTCTGGTTTTTAACAATAATGTCTGGCCTGTTTGCTTCAATTTTTCTGTCTGTGTAGATGGTGTAATCCCATAGAATGGTTACATCTTCTATTTCTCTAACCGGTGCTGGGTGATGTTCATACCAGTGTTTGCCTACAGCTTTTCCATAATGTTTGCATATTGCCCAATGTAAATATTGCCCAACTCTATCGTGGCGATTTTTATATTCATTTGGGGCAAGCACAGAACAGCCTGAGATTAGGCGGTCTATTGTTTCTTGGTGTTTATCACAAAACCTGCATTTTGGATCCATATTATTATGCATAATATTTGCCTGAAAGTTTCTCGTGAAAAGACTTTGGTCTTGTGCTGCAAGAATAAAGCCTTCAGTTTCGGACTTTAATCCAGATGCACGTAACCATCGATGAGTATTAACTTTGTCAACATTAGATTTATTGGCACGTACTGGATATTGGCCATGCAGAGGTTTGTCTTGCCAGCGCTGTTTCATCTGTTCAAGAGATTTGTCTTTGGCTTTCATTTTCATATTCTTTGCCGCAATAGTCGGCTCTTGGCTTCCGTTCTGCTTTTCTACAGAATCTACTAACTGTAAATCTTGTTTGAATTTACTGCCTTCTTTTATTATTGAATATTTTTTCTTTCTTTCTTCATGTTGCCTTACTAATTGTAACATCCAATCCTTTGTTGTTTCTATGTATGTTAGCAAGCCAATAGTTGTTGTCTTGTATGACAATTCCAGCTGAATAAGACCTCTTCCACATTCTTTACGGGGTATGTATAGACGATCTACATCAGCCTTTGGATGATGCATCTTATGCTTAGAAAGAAGCTTTCTTGTTTTAGCATCCATTCGCCTGATGTCGTTTAGAGTCCAGTTTAAGATGTTAAAGCTATATTGGACAACTGGGATTGCAAGGCTATTAATGGCCATAACTCTGTTCTGTGAATTTAATTCAGTTTTTAATATCATTCGTAGCCTTCTATAGTACTCTTTACGCACTATTTCTTTCATTTTTTTATGGTGAATGTTTTCGCTCTCATTTACACCTAGGTATTTATAAGCTTCTTCTGGTTTCAATTCTTTTATTGTTACAGCAGTGTCTAGGCTAATTGAGGATGTTTCTTGTATTGATCCACGTAAAACTGTAGCTTTAGCACATTTATTCAAATTAAATTTCATTCCAATGTCTTCGCTGAAGCATTTTACAGTTTGCAGAAGACCTTCCAGTTCATTATCATTCTTAGCATATAACTTTAAGTCATCCATGTAAAATAGATGGCTTATTTTCTTTTGGCATATTTTATAACCACATTCTGTCTTATTAAGTTGACTGGTTAGTGCTATTAATGATATGCAGAATAGTAAGGGAGATAAAGAATCACCTTGAAATATACCTCTTTTGATGTTTATTTCATCAGACTTATAGGTTCCATTTATATGATTGAGGTAAAGGGTTGTTTTCCATATAGACATGCACTGTTTGATGAAATTGATGATGACGGGCGATATCTTGTATATATTTAAAGTCTTTAAAATCCAGTCATGTGGCACACTATCGAATGCCTTTCGATAGTCTATCCAGGCTGTACTAAGATTTTTCTTTGTACTGTAGCAGTTTTCCAGGATCATTTTGTTAATCAGCAATTGGTCTTTACAACCATAACAGCCACGTTTGCACCCTTTTTGTTCAAGCGGTAACATGTCATTTCTTTCTAAGAATAAATATGTCTGCTTTGTTAAAATAGATGTTAATAGTTTATATGTTGTCGGGAGACATGTAATTGGTCTGTAGTTTTTCGGATTTTTTGTGTCACCATTCTTGGGTAGAAGAAATGTAATTCCTTTTGTCAACCATGCAGGAATTTTAGTGGGGTCGTCAACCATTTCTTGAAGTTCTTTGGCTAGTTTTTTATGTTATGCGCTTAAATAATATAGCCAAAAGTTAGGAATTTTATCTATGCCTGGGAATTTCCAATTGTGTGTGTTTTTTTAGTGCATATTTAACATCATCTTCTGTAATTCCAGACCATGTCTGTTCGGGTTTATTATTATTATTATTATTATTATTATTATGCATTATTATTATTATTATTATTATTATTATTTTTAATCATTTTGTTATATAGTTCATATTTATTATTATTATTATTATTATTATTATTTTATAATATATTTGTTATTTATTTATTTTATTTTAATTAATTATTTATATTATATCATTATATTTTAAACTAATCTTAATATTAATTTTAATTAAATTTATTTTAATTTTAATTTTTCAAAAAAATTTTCCAAATTATTATATTGGGTCTAATAAATCTAATAAATTTATATTTTCGTGTTATGTTTTTTAAATATCCTTTATTTTACGCTTTATGAATAACTTTTCTGTTTGTGTATGGCATTTCATCATATTTTAATGTCAAAATATTTGTCTTGAAATAATGTAACCGATGTCTATATCTGTCTGCAATTCATTTCCGGCCAAAATTTAAAATTTCTCTTTCTTAGCCGTTTCTATTATCTCTCCCCTTTCTTCCCTCTCTATATTTTCTCAAGTTCTTTCGTCTCAATTTTCTTCTTCACTTTCTACTCCTTATGTGTTACCTTTTCCTCTTTCTTTACTTTTTCTTTATAGAAATAAAATTCTTTGTTTTAAATAGCAAAAGATTTGAGCCCAGACACCGTGTCACCGATGTCAATATCTGTCTGCAATTCACTTCCTGCCAAAATTTAAAACTTCATCTCTCCTAACCCTGGCTCTTTCCTCTCTTTATTTTCTCGCTTATTTTCCTCTTCACTTTCTATTTCTTCTGTAACTTTCCCTTTCCTCTTTCTTTTCCTTTTCTTGTTTTCTCATCTTATTTTCTGATCTTTACTTCCCTCTTCCTTTTCCTCCTTTGTTAATCTTTTTACCTAAAAAAAAATTCCAAAAATAAAGGGAAGTGATATTTTTAATTTTTTTTCAATAAGACGTTTATTACCATTATTATTCACAACCCGATGTGACATTGTGCTTTTAATCTCGAAACAAAATTTACAATTTTGTAATAGTTTGCCTATATTCTAAAGTGATAATTAATAATTATTATTATGATAGATAGATAGATAGATAGATAGATAGATAGATAGATAGATAGATAGATAAGCAGACAATCGGAAAGAATAAAACAGATAGATAGATAGATAGATAGATAGATAGATAGATAGATAGATAGATATGAACTTAATCACAGTAAGTCAACACTAATAATAACAGACTGAACTTCCAAAGATACTGCTAACTTAACAGTAATTTAAACCCTCTTGTAACCCGGCGAGAACTACCCCGTGGGTTAAATAATAGGGGCAGGAAAAAAAGAAACCAACAGCGCACAAGAACAATACGTCTAGTGCTCGTTTGAAAGAAAAAAACCCAAGACGAAACCTTAACAGCAAAGTGAAACCGCGGTAGGTGGTGGCTCAATTCTAGATTATTGTATTGTGTATATATATCGCCCGGTTCACACTCCACCCACGTCTATTGAACAGGTGTAGAGGCTGTTTTCCCTGTTTAGGACGTGGTTTCCGGCTTTCTCATTTCTAATCTATTCACTCTTACGTAACCCTCTGCACAACAGTGGCCTTACCGCCTTGCTCGGGGTGATATGATTAAAAAAAATATATATATATATGAAGAAGAACACAGTCATGGCTATCATACAATCAATTTTGAGACCACATTAGCCCTTACACTTGATCGTCTACCTACCCAGACCTTTGATTATTATTTATGGGGTGCGGTTGATTATTATTTATGGGGTGCGGTTGAACGAGAGACCATTAAAATTCTTTGTAATGCTAAAAATTCACCAACTTAAATATGGTAACTCTTCAGAAGGAATGCAGGAGATTCCGAAATCGTCTAGAGACTGTGGTTGAAGCCAAGAGCAATTTTATTAAATAAATTGACACTTTAGCATTTCAAGATATATTTGTTTAATTTTAGTAAATATGAAGGAGAAGCTTGAGGCAACAGAAATGTCGTTTTACGAAGGATGCTTAAGACACCATAGACAGAGCACATGTGCAATGATAAGGTGTTGGAAAGGATGCAAACTAGAAGAAAACTGATAATAAATATCAGGAAAAGACAAATGAGGTTCCTGAGACACGTAATGAGGAAGAAGGGCCTGCAGAATTTGATACTCACAGATAGGATTAATGGATAAAGAGACAGTGGAAAGCAGCACGAGACGTACTTGTTAGGTCTGAGCAAATGGTTGACGGAGCGGGGCTTGGAAGAGATACCAAGAGAAAAATTACTGGGAGCGAAAAGAGACAGAGCCAAGTGGAAGTCCATGATGCCCTACGACCTGAAGGAACACGGCACATGAAGAAGAAGATATTTTTGAATGAGATCTCAGTTGTTTTTATTTTTGCCTGATTTAGACGACAATTGATCTATCGTACCCCCCCATATATATATATATATATATATATATATATATATATATATATATATATATAGTGTTTATTGAGTTTGGTGTCAGTCTTGTAAGAATCGAACGTATGACCCTAGATTTGATCTGTTAGATTATGATTTTGACTATCGTTGTTGTAGTGTGCGTGCTTTAACATGTGTCTGTATGAATGCATCCATGCGTCTATATGTGTGGGAAGAAAAGGCACGTGGCCTCAATGATAGGAGGCGGGACAACTTCTTCCGATCTACGGAGGGAGATCAAGCAATAACGAGAACAGCTTCGGTAGTTCCATTGCCAGGAACAGCTGTTTCACTCTTTCTGTCCCCAAAATAGGCGGAGTTTCAGTAAGAAGTGATAAATTTCTGGAACAGGTGCAAATGAAGACATCTACAAGAAACATTTACAGTGACATCATAACATGTAGATGCCTCGACAAACAAGGGAAATTGTAAGAAAGTTCTATGCAAAAAAACTTCTTAGAATCATTAATAACAGCAGTAGACGCAGCAACAATAAAGAATAAAAATAAAGGAAATGATAGAGTTCTGATATCGCAATCGGTTTCCCCATTTCTGATTGCAATTCACACACACACACACACACACACACACACACACACACACACACACACACACACATTGAGAGAGGGAGAGAAAGATAGAGATAGGTTTTATTATACATGAAACTTTTAACATTTCCAAAATTTAAAAAAAATTAGTCAGGAATCTATATCCTATTATAAACAAACAAACAAACACACACACACACACACACACACACACACACACACACACATATATATATATATATATATATATTTCTAAACATATACTGTTAAATATAAGAGACAATGAATGTCTATTATGCTTAATCATGAGCCGTTCTAAACATTGTATTTTGGCTTTAATTTCAGGTAAAAATAAAGACAAACATTCTCCAACATTTGGATATTTTTTATTAAGTTGATTCTAAGGTTTCGGCTCACATGAGTCATCTTCAGAGAAGTGAAAAAGACGTTAACGCAAAAACATCCACTATATATATATATATATATATATATATATATATATATATATATGTGTGTGTGTGTGTGTGTGTGTGTGTGTGTGTGTGTGTGTGTGTGTAGCAACCTTTCTTTCAAAGATGCTTCTTTAAATATGACAAATAAGTAAAATGTGATGTTTTGTTTTCATTTTTCTAGTATTCTTCAAAGTTTTAAATTGGCATTGGTAAGAGAGGGCAAAATAGTCTGTAGCATCTATTGTCCTAAGCACATTCAGCCACTTATTTAGTCATTTTTATGGGGTATGTTGTTAATTATTGGTCATTTCATTCCATGGTTGTTTTTTAAGATGCAATTTTGTGATACATATTTATTCCGAGACGCACGAAAAAACAAAGTGCATTGAATTGAAGTTAGCTTCGTTCTATTTTTTTAAATCACCTTTAGCCTATTTTTTCCATTAAGTAATATTAGAATTTTTTTATACAGAGTGCTACTCTCACTTAGCTGGTTTCGGTTGTGGGATTGAAAAAGGACGAGCATTTTATCAACCACAATTTGACACATGGGTTCTTATAGGTTGTTGGATGTTTAATGCATTTCCTTAGTGGCATGTGAGGCTCAATGAGGTCATGGTGTAACCTATATAGCTAATTGAGTTATGAAGACAAAATCAGTTTAGTACTGGCCAGTTAAATTGATAAATTATATTCGTCATCGGTTGTTTAGGTTTAATAGAGCTGTTGTGGTGTGGTTAGTGACGACGAGGTCGGTTTAGATATATATTAGGTCGGTTTAGATATATATATATAGGTCGGTATATATATATATATATATATATATATATATATATATATATATATATATATATATTAATAAGTTATTTTTTGTTCATAATTAATTAGTTGTATTATCTCTTAAGCTGGTATTTCCAGGGATTCTTTCAATGTGTTTTTGTTCCACTTTTTATCATTCCAAGTGCATCTACTATCACTGGTACTATTCTTGTTTTACAATTTCCAGAGTTTTTCTTTTCAATCTCTTTATATTCTGATAATTTTTCAAATTCCTTGGTTGCTATGCTACAATCCGCTAGACAAGCTATATCAATTAGTAGGCAATTTTTCCTTTTTGTTTTTTGACAATAATACCCGGCCTATTAGATTCAATTTTATTTTTGGTTAGATGGTGTAATCCCATCTTCTATTTCTGTAACCAGTCCTAGGTGACTTTCATATCAGTATTCGTTTACATATTTATTCTTATTCTTATTCTTATTATTGTTGTTGTTGTTGTTATTTTCATAACATTTACATCATTTGAGATTGTGTGTTTATACGTAGTTTATTATTTAATTAAAGTGTTTATTTACTTTTTGTTTATTTAATTTCTTTATTTATCTATAGGTACTTGTTTAGTTTATTTGTTTAATTTAAAGAATTTTCCTTGTTTAATTTATGTGACATTATGTTAGTTTAATATAGTGTACATATTTGTATTTTTCCTGGTAGTATATTGCAAGATTTAAAGATTTTACTTTTAAATTTTGAAATACTGTAATAAAAAACCGTTTTCGCGTATATATGCTTTTCGTATATATATATATATATATATATATATATATATATATATATAGGCTTTTCGTATATATGCTTTTCCTATATATATTTTTTTTTCTTAGTAATTTGCAGCATTTTTAATGAGTACACGTTTTATCTTATAAACCAGTATAATTCATAAAAGCCGGCCTAAATTGGGAGGATCTACATAAGAAGAAATGTCCCCGACAAAAATAGAACCAGCATTTCTTTTATCTATATGAGAAACCTCTTGTTGAGCAAAAACGTAAATTTACCATTTCGCTCACTGAAAACAGACCGTTTGGGTTAGGTTAGAATTAACTCTTTAAAGGAAAGCACTTTTTTCTCGTTGGGATTTTTACGATTTGAAATCTGCTAGATTCAGTTTCATATATGAAACGTGAACAACTGTAATTTTTAAAAGTTCTTTTATCCGATATTGTTTTGAATTCCATAAATATTACATTTAGTGGAGAGACGTGTTTGATTTGATATCCATGCTTAATTTTATTTTATTAAACAATGAAATTAATAACAATTGACCTAAACTGAATTATCTTACTAAAAAAATATATGAGATTCAGACAGGACTCAAAACTGGATCCCTTTTTTCTATTAGAGAAAACCATATTTTGAAACAAAGTGTACCTTGATGTGTTCGCTCGCAGAACCCATCTGACAAGGCACGGTTACAATTACCTAGTTATCTACGTGGTCGAATCACTAAGACATTTTAGTACCCACTACAAACAACCTTTATATTAATAAGAAATTATGTCGGATAAAAATACACTTTTAAAAATATATAGGTACTTCCACTTTTCAACATAAATTTTCGATACCTAATTTTAAAATGAAATTTTAAAATGAAAACGCATTCTTGAACATTTCATTTTAGATTTAATTTAAAGCTTACTGATTAAATTTATTGTTTCCATTAAGTAAAAATTCCTAGCATATTTCAGATAGAAATTATATAGATTTGAAAGATAAATTTAATTTCGGTTTCTTAAATTATCTTAAAAACAGCCATTTTCTTAATTTTAAAAACTTATAAACTAAAATCCATCGACTTTAATAATATTTCAAAAGATTTCTGATACTTTATTTTAGTAAAATTAGAAAGTTGAGCGTTAAATTAAGCTGAATATAAATAAAAAATTACTTACAACATAAAAAAGTAATATACAATAAATTATTAACGATTGGTCGTGTTCATCTGATCAAAGGTTTGACAGATTCTTGACTGATTAGGCGATGACAGGTTCTTCGCATGCCCCAAAACGACAACTTTCATAAATCTAAGTGAAGGGATTAATTTACGTAACCTTTTCATAATAATGACACTTTCAGTCTACCATACATGAAAATAAGGTAAAAATATAATAAATTAAAATATTTGAAAAGTAAATAACGTAACTACGTTTATTAATCTTTGCAATTTTGAACTCGTAAATTTCGTTTCCAATTAAATACAAAAAAATTCAAATTAATGTGTTTCAACAGAAAAACAAACGCGAAAACATCAATGTTAAACTTTGTTGAAGGCGATGACGTAAACAAAACAAAAATTTCGAACGTGTTAGAAAGGATTAAAAATATTCAAAAAATAATTAAAAAATTCTTTGATCTTTCCTCTTAATAATAACATAATCATTTTGACGATAAACCTTTATTTTTGTTAAGTTTGTTGCCTTTTGCATTACGCTATGCTGCTTTTCCCGCAAATTAGTAGAGGTACCTATATATATATATATATATATATATATATATATATGATAGAATTAAGTAAAAGAACAAAATAAGAAACGTATCTCATTCTAACATGTTTCACGTTTATTAAAGCTTCTTCAGAGATCGAGTGAAAAATGAAAAGATAGCAAAAAAGATTCTCATGATAAAATTTTAAAATAATATGCGTATTAATACACGTGACAGGTGTATTAATATATACACATATACACATATACCAACTAATGTTACCGTGCAGCATACATTAAAACAGACAAGCGTTCATTTAAAGACATACACATAGACTATTATACTGTTTATCTTCCAAAATATTCCATGCATATGCATAAAAATAATTATCTGTTGCTTTAATACTCATGATACATATTTGACCAATAAGTTTTAACCCCAAAGCACAGCAAACTAATTACTGTCTCTTTGTTATTTTTTCATTTTTCTCTCTATCTCTAAAAATGTTTTAATAAAAGTGAAACGTTTCAGATTGGGATACATTTTCTATATTGCCCTTATAATTTATTCCGTCATCTTGTTGAATTCAGATCCAATTATTCTAATCATATATAACTTTTTTCTCTAAAGAACTACTGAATTTTAATATTAATCCGATAAATTTGAAATACTTGTTATTTTTAGTGAACAAATATATTTAGGTAGAAGCTTCCTTTATTTTAATACGTATTTTTGGTCTTTCGTTAATATTTTTCTCGAGTGTGCAGGCGTGTAAAGAAATAAATACCGCTTAAATCTAAACTGAACGTCTACTCAAATAGGGGTATCTACTAAAAATAACATTTAAAGAAATATAAAAATGTCGGATTAAAACATAGAATCGATTATTAGTTGAATATGTAGATCTAAATACTAAATGAGAAAATAAGGGTAGACAACTAGAAAACGTATCTCAATCTAGCATATTTCAAATTTACTAAAACTTCCTGAGAGATCAAAATAATAATGAAAAACGCAGAATAATGGAATGTGATTTTGGGTCAATTCTTATTGCTCACGTATTTTAATCCACCAGATAATTTTCAAATATATGTGCGAGGAATATTTTGGGCTAGATAATATATATATATATGTAATATGTATACATATGTGTGTGTGTGTGTTTATGTTTTTGTGTGTATATCAGAAAAATTCCTATGTAGGGTATTGAAATGTCGCGCTGTAATGTAGCGAGATGTTGCGATAATTTCGTACTTAGTTTGAAATCATACATTTACGTGCATATATATATATATATATATATATATATATATTAAAAAAGGATTAATTCAAAGATGTTGAATGGCCATTTCGATATGAAGATCCCCACGGGGGACGACACATCACCTCAGCAGCAGAAAAAACCTTTCAGAAACTGGAGAAAAATTAGTCTACTTTTCCTTTTTAAATAGATTGCAAAGAAATTAAAAAATAAATAATAAAATAAAAATTTAAAAAAATAAAAAAATAAAATAAAATGCTTTTTTCCCTGGGATTGAAGTATATACCAAATGATTTTTCTATTTCTATTTTTCCTGTTATGGCTATATTTTGTTATATACTTGATGTCTTGGTTTTTGTAGCCACTATTTTTAGGGACTTATTGTGAAGACTTTTATGTTTATTATATATATATATATATATAATAAACATAAAAGTCTTCACAATAATAGAAATAGGTAAATCATTTGGTATATACCAAATGCTAAATACTAAGTTAGGGCAGAAGTTCCTCAATTTAATTAAAAAACACTTCCGCACTAACAACCCTCTAAGCAAAATTTTTAACAAAAATATACTTAAACTAAGTTATGGTTGCACAAATAAACTTGAAAAATCATTACAAATCATAATAAATATATCTTAAATCAGCACGTTGATCAAAATAAAAATAACAACCAAAATATTAAAGAGAACAGCACAAACTTATGCAATTGTAGAACCCCCAATAATTGCCCAATACAAAATAGGTGTAAAATAAATTAAATTATCTATCAATTGAAAACCCAACGGTAAATAAAGTCTACATCGGATCTACAAAGAACACCTCTAAACAACGCTTGTATATGCACTTAACTTCATTCAAAAACATGTATCGAAACCAAACATCCCTTTCTGCTTATCTTTCGAAATTAAAGGACACAAAAAACCTAACCCAAAGCCTTACCTCTATGGTTGCAAACTGCCGACAGACCGTCTTAGACACACTAAATTCCCATCCCACATATCACTTACATATCACATTCTCAAGAATGAATCGTTTTTACCATTAATTTTCATTTTCACTAATCACCAGAAGAAGGGCACTTGTGCTCTGAAACATAAGAATTTTTGTGTAGGGATACTATGCTTTTATAAACCATTGTAACAACTATTACACTACACACACACACGCACACACACACACACACACACACACACACACACATATATATATGTATGTGTGTGTGTGTGTATATATAGTATATATATATATATATATATATATATATATATTCGTCATCCACATACAAACCTGTTTCGCTGTATCACAGCTCAAGAGTGTGGCTAGACATGCATTTGCTTCTGGACAGGATCGAAACTTGACCGATTTGGCGTCAGTCGTAAGTCATAGGCACCTGGAATCAGAGAAGAGAAATTTTAGCGTATTATATATAGGCGGTGTATACACACGCCATTCACCGAAAGAATGCAAGTCATTGCAAAAGACTTATGCATAAATCGCAGAATTGGGAACTGGTATGCACTTTTTTTTCAAATTTTCGTCTCTAGATTGAGAAATTTCTTTTACTTACTCTTCTATTTCTTCAGGTTATTCTTCTATTTCCTTTAATTACTCTTCTATTTCTTTTACTTACTCTTCTATTTCTTCAGGTACTCCTGAATTTCTTTTACTTACACTTGTATTTATCAGGTTACTCTTCTATTTCTTTTACTTAGACTTCTATTTCTTCAGGTTACTCTTCTACATCCATTACTTATTCTTCTATTTCATCAGGTTACTCTTCTATTTCTTTTACTTTCTCTTCTATTTCTTCCGGTTTTTTACTATTTTTTTACTTACTCATCTATTTCTTCAGGTTACTCTTCTATTTCCTTTACTTACACTTCTATTTCTTCAGGTTACCCTTCTATTTCTTTTACTTACACTTCTATTTCTTCAGGTTACCCTTCTATTTCTTTTACTTACACTTCTATTTCTTCAGGTTACCCTTCTATTTCTTTTACTTACACTTCTATTCTTCAGGTTAATCTTCTATTTCTTTTTCTTACTCTTCTATTTCTTCAGGTTACCCTTCTATTTCTTTTACTTACTCTTCTATTTCTTCAGGTTACCCTTCTATTTCTTTTACTTACACTTCTATTTCTTCAGGTTACCCTTCTATTTCTTTTACTTACACTTCTATTTCTTCAGGTTACCCTTCTATTTCTTTTACTTACACTTCTATTTCTTCAGGTTACCCTTCTATTTCTTTTACTTACACTTCTATTTCTTCAGGTTACCCTTCTATTTCTTTTACTTACACTTCTATTTCTTCAGGTTACCCTTCTATTTCTTTTACTTACACTTCTATTCTTCAGGTTAATCTTCTATTTCTTTTTCTTACTCTTCTATTTCTTCAGGTTACCCTTCTATTTCTTTTACTTACTCTTCTATTTCTTCAGGTTACCCTTCTATTTCTTTTACTTACACTTCTATTTCTTCAGGTTACCCTTCTATTTCTTTTACTTACACTTCTATTTCTTCAGGTTACCCTTCTATTTCTTTTACTTACACTTCTATTTCTTCAGGTTACCCTTCTATTTCTTTTACTTACACTTCTATTTCTTCAGGTTACCCTTCTATTTCTTTTACTTACACTTCTATTCTTCAGGTTAATCTTCTATTTCTTTTTCTTACTCTTCTATTTCTTCATGCTACTCTTTTATATCTTTTTCTTACACTTTTATTTTTACAGGCTAGTCTTTTCTTTCACTTTCTTTTCTATTTCTTCAGGTTTCTTTTTTGTTTCGTTTACTTACTCTTTTATTTCTTCACCTTCTATTAATTTTAATTACTTTTCTATTCCTTCAGGTTTCTCTTGTATTTTTTTCATTTACTCTTTTTTTTTCTTCAGGTTACTCTTCTAATCCCTTTATTTGCTCTTCTAGTTCTTCAAGTATCTCTTGTATTTCTTTTACTTACGCTTCTATTTCTATTACTTCTCGTCTTTTTCTTCAGGTTACTCGTCTATTTCTTTGTACTTACTCTTCTAATTCTTCAAGTTTCTCTTTTATTTCTTTAACTTACTCTTTTATTACTTCAGGATACGCTTCGATTACTTTTACTTCCTCTTTATTTTTTCAGGTTACACATTTATTTCTTTAAGTTACTCTTTTTTTTTCTTTGATTTTCTGTTGAATTTTTTCAGTTTATGCAACTATTTCCGGTACTTCCTCTTCTGTTTCTTCAAGTTGCTCTTTTATTATTTCTACTTACACTTCTTTTTTGTCATGTTACTCTTCTGTTTCTTTCACTTACTCTTTTATTCCTTCCGGTTACAATTTTATTTTCTTTATTTACTCTTCTATTTCCTCAGATTACTCTTGTATTTCTTTTACTTACTCTTCTATTTCTTTTACTTACTCATCTATTTCTTCAGGTTACTCTTCTATTTCTTTTACTTACCTTCTATTTCCTCAGGTTAATCATCTATTTCTTTTATTTACTCTTCTATTTCTTTAGGTTACTCTTGTATTTCTTTTACTTACTCATCTATTTCTTCAGGTTACTCTTCTATTTTTTTTTTTACTTATTTTTCTGTTTCTTCAGATTAATCTTTTTCTTTTACTTATTCTTCTTTTTCTTTAGGTTTCTTTTTCATTTCGTCTTTTCTTTTTTTTTTTTTTTTTGCTGCAATATTCACTATTCCATGCTTTCTTTTTTATTGAATGTTGTTTCCTTATCTTTTTTACTCGTCTTTTTTTTTTAATTCTCTTCTTTTATTTTATTTTCCACTCTCTCTCTCTCTTTCTCTTCTATTTTTCAATCTACCTTTTTCTCTTCCTTTGTAAATCTGTCTTTTATGCTTCTTTTTTTTCTTTAATTTCTTCTTATCCTGTCGTTCGTTCGCCTTTTTTGTTAATTGTTCCGCGTTTCTTTGGTTTTTTTTTTGGTTTTTTTTTTCATATCTCTTTTTATCATTGATGTTGAACACGTTTTATTCCAAACATTACGGACAAAGCAAAATTATTTTTGCTTCTGCTGTTAAAGAGTAATACACGTTGAGACGCAGTGTGTGCATACCCATGTGGACGACTTCTATGTATAGTACTAGGACAGAACCTTATAATAAATAATTCAATTTTTCACCATCAACTGTCCATAAAAGTTAGGTAACATCTTGCAAGAAGATACGTGTGCATGCGTGTTCGGGTATATATTTTTATTTTAAGACTTGGCCTCCAAAATGGCCGCAGTCTATTTAGCATGAAATGCAATTTACGCTGCATGATTGCTATGACATTTGCACTTTATACTGCCGAGGTACCGTAAAACTAAACGGATGCAAATGTTCCGATTTTTGTTTCGTATTTATCGTTTCCGTTTTGAAATTACAGAGAAAGGTTTAAAACTCCACCTATGATTCTCTTAGGGTGAAACACACCTATTCCTCAGATAATGGGCTCTCTCTCTCCTATATTAATAAGAGTTAAGAGGAACTTCTTAGGAGTCATTACAAGTTCTAGAGAGTTCTTTAGAGTTCTATTGGAGTTGAGAGGACGCAAACATCACGTCAACAATCGTGTCTGTGTCCAGAGTCCGTGTCATGGGGGTCTAGTACTGCCGCGCTTGATGGGCCATTAGGTCGATTCAGGGTTGGTTTTTCTCAGGCGTGCCATTCTGGAAGACTCATTGCTGGCGGGGATAGTGAGGAACATGTTTCCTAGCCTTATTATTACTCCCGGTGACGTAAGCCTCGAAGGCGATTGAGTTTTCTCCTCGAATGTCTGGCGACCCTGCGAGCCATTCCACGGTCTAGTGACCTTTCACGGCCTAGGAGAGTCTTCTATTGTGGGTTAGTAGAAGGTGTCGCGAAGGATTCAGTACGTGATGTGCTCCGCTTGTCGGAGGATGAGCTTCGCTCGTTCTGGTCTTGGTTGCCAAGTGCCGATCATCTTAGCAACTTGAGTTTTGGCTCACCTCGCGATTGGCTCGGAATCGGTTGTCTTTTATTGACAAGCTTTTCATATGGGGCCTGGTGGATTTGCCAGATTGTGAACGCTGCAACCTTGGCTTGGAAGTAACGGCTTCGCACGCCTTCTACCATTGAATCACGGGTTCGTCCTCTATGAGATCGTGTCAGCGAGTTGACTGCTCCTATCGCGCCGCGTGAGCTCGTACTCATTGATCGTGCATTCGCTTGTGATAATGTGTCGCCCTCGTTCTCTGGGATGTCGCTGCTGGCCACGGCTCGAATGGTGATATGGACGACGCGAAAGGAGAATGTCTTGCGAGGTAAGCGTCTTTTACATCAGAATTTGATCCGATATTTTGAGCATCAGCTCACCATAAAAATTAGAACTCATTGGAAACGTTTGACTTCGACAGACTTCAGCAAAAAATGTGTAAATGTGGCGAGCCTGGTTCGAGTGAACGGGGCTAGCCTTGATTTTCTTTTTTAGATCTCATAGTTACATCGGAGGGAATTCCTTTGGAACCCTCTCCTGGTCAAGGTAGCTCTCTTTTATGTGAATGAATATGTTCCTAGCCTGTACCCGGCTTTCTCTTTTGTTATGATCCAAGTCGAGGTTTACAACCTCTCCAGTTTTTTTTATGGCCTTCTTTTATCTCGGCTGGTTCAGCTTCTGATTGTCCCGTTCCATTAATTATTTTACACCCCCACTCCCTTAGCAAGTGTACTTCTTGATTTCGTCGTTTGGCGGAATACAGCTCCCACTCTTTTTGTTTGATGGACGGGTCTTACTAACATTTATTTTATTTTAGTTTGAAAAATTATGTTGTATTTTATTTTGTTTTTGGGTTAATCTCCATTCCATCATTCCATTTTTCATTAAATGTTTTAAATCTATATTATATATTGTATATAGTTGCATTTTTATTGTCATGGGTTTTCCCCCTTTTTTAGGTACCCCTTGTAAATTTGTGGTGTATGAAGTATTGAGAGGTGATGGATGGGTTCTTGTGGTGAATGTGCAAATTGTAATGAATGTTTTGGTCGTGATAGTGGCTAGCTAGGTATAGGATAGTTAACTGAAGACCACCCTCTACCCACCCACCCTTTCGGCCCAGTGCCATAATTTGTGCATTTTTTACGCAAATAAATATTGAGTTTTATTGGTGTTCAGTAGAACTACTAGTTAGTCCCAGTTTGGATATAGTTGGTCTAAGGCAGTTGATATTAGTCGGCAGTTAGCCGAATACTAAGAAATCAGCTTTCAGTGGAAGTTTACCAAGTTCCTAACAGTTTGGGTACGTTAAGTTGATTAGCAACAGATATAGCACGATTATAACCTTCAGTGCAAAAACTACTCTAAGAAAACGCAGAGGAAGCTCATGAAAGGAAGAAGTTAAAATATGACGAACTGCTGGAGAGTTGCAAGGTTAAAGGCTGGAGGGCTAGCTGGACTCCTATAGAAGTGGGGACTAGAGGATTTGCAGCAAGGTCCTTATGCAAAGCCGTAACAGATATTTGGGTAATGGGAGTAAAAAAAAAGAAAGCACTCAAGTCCATAACCGAAACAGCGGAAAGAACAGCTAATTGGTTATGGATCAAAAGAGAGGGTGCCTGGATTCCAAATTGTTAGCTAAAATTCCCCGAAATTCTGCGTCTGAGTTAATGTTTTCGCCTCTAAATGGAAAGTGGCTCTGACTGTCGCCAATCGGAAGCATTTGCAGGGTTTTGTACCGGGCCTAAACGTAATTTTCCAGTGTCTGAAAGCGCTTATCGAGGGTGGGCCGGAGGCTGATCATCTCTGGTCGGGTCGGCGCGGTGAGGGGTGTATGATGTTGAAAGACCCGAAACCCCCTAGTGATCCTCGCGATGACATCAATGACGACACCCTCTAGCGCCCCCATTACGGTGCATATGTTGGAAATGTACGAAATATACAGACTGTATTACAATTATTGAATCAGAATAATCAGGGACAAATCAAGGACCACAAATGATAGGGTAATAAAAATTAGATTTATAGAAAGGTAAAGACATTTTAAGATTAACTAAAATTTAGCTTCAAACATGATTTAAAATTGTCCAGAGAAGCGCTAGAGGATTTGCTTCAGGTGTTCGCCGTTCAGTTGAAGGACCTGTTGAATGCGGTGTGCAATGTTGTTGATAACGCACGCACATTAATGCGATTACCCTCCTGATTGATTGCATGAATCTTCTCAGTGTTGGCTGCCTTCAATGGTGTGAGATGTTGTTTTTGTGAAGCCCCCACTGGTAGATGTTGTTTTTGTGAAGCCCCCACTACCTAATCAGAACCCCCCAGATTTATTCCATCTGGAAGGGTTGACGTCAGGCGAGTGAGGTGCCCATTCACCTTTTGCATTGCAGCTGATGAGACACTCCCCATATTTTCCACAGAGCCATGCCCTAGTGTCATTAGCAGTGTGAGGAGGAGTACCATCCACCTGGCACCACTGTTCTTCCTCATCAAGTACTTCATATTTCTCGAACTCTGACTGATCTGAAATGCCGCGCCTTTGATTCAACAATTGTGAAACACTCTACACTCATTTTTGGCATTCCCATACGAATATCTTCTTGTAATGTAGGAAAAGCCCAAAATGAAAACTCCGAATTGGAGTTATCAAAATGAAACAAGTACAAAAGTTTAAATATCTAGGAATTATTTTAACAGCTAAAATGTGACACCGAATCCAAACGTGGATTGGAATAGCAAATGATCCATTCGAAAAACTAAACAAATTATCAAAAAATAAAAATAGAAAAATTCGTTAGACAGTAAGTATATACTGATGTACTGTTATTTAAAATTAATCTTCATATATGACAGGGATGCTGAAAAATGTTCTTCAGATGACTTTTTTTTATATATCAGATCGTATTCTCTTATATTCTCTGAAAAAGTCCAGTACGCTCAAACCCTCGGTTATGAAGACGTGTGTCTTCTTTCTACCACAACTATCGACAATTCCCCAAAACATCCGTCTATTATAGGCAGGTAAATGAGTGTTTAGAACGCTTCTTTTTTAATCATGAGATCTACCTTGGAATCTCCCTATACTCGATTTGAGAAGAAGGTGATTTTTTTATGTTATCGTCCTGTTAAGGCTTTTCTAGTAAGAGACGACTTTGGAAAGTGCCTGAAAATCATAACATGGGTTAAATCAAAACCTTATTACTGAAATTGTGTTAACAGAACGTTTCGGGAGCTTTCAAAGTCTCAATAGTTTGGTCTAACCGATTTCACTCACAAGACTTGGATCAACACTTGGTGTGGATTAAAGGAACTTTCCAAAAAGTCCTGATCAAGAAGTCGCCTTTCAGACAAACCGACAATGGTGAAATTAGAACCTGGTGTCATAATCGTGAAGCGAAAGTTCTAGGCATCCAGCCACGTTCCCATAGTAGACGGAATTATTTAGGCGGAAGTTACAATTTCTCATGTACTAGCTTTGTTCAGACTGCTGATCACACGAAATAATGTGCTCTCTCCAAGGAACTATAACTAAACTCCACTCAACTTAGCTGCAGTATAAACCATAGATCATCTCTATTAGATCTAATGTGTCTGAGAGAGCGTCTGTAATTAGGGATTGGCTAGCCATCTTAATAGACAGGAACTAAAGTGGCCAGACATTATATGTAAAAAATGCATCTGTTTCAGTATTTGAAAAGTGTCATTATTCTAAATAAAATTGATTGCACAGTATGCATTTAATGTCTCCTATTTACGACCACGAGATCCAGAATGTATGCAATTCTTTAAGTGAAGTCAGCAGAAAGAGATGTTCTCTGAGCGAAATATTATATTTTTACAAAAATAAAAACAGAAATTTCTACTCGAAACACTTCTACTTTGATGTTGCTAAGGTCGTGGGTTTTTCGCGTGCAATCAAATGGAACGGTCTGAGTAAAGCAGAAAAACAACCCTTTTAAGAGGTTAACCAAGGGAAAATAATTCAAGTAGATTAAAGTCTTTGAGAGACAGAAGGTTCTGAAACAATGAATTCCTAGAGCCTAACAAAGTCATTTAAGGAAGAAAAAAAACTAAGATAAGTTTGAAAAAGAATAAGTATGAAATATTAAATATCAAGAATGGAAAAGATAAGTGGAGAAAATAAGAAGCAAAAAGATAAAAGAACGATGTAATGTACGTCAGAATCAACAAATAGATATGAAAATATGATCAATGCATTGAGGAGAAAAAGAAAATGGTGGACGATTACAAGCAAAAAGAGAAAAAGTGAATTTAGAAAGAATATGTCAACGAATTGACCAACGTAAGAAAGAAACATTTGTAATAGAAAACTCTAGAAATGTAAAATTACTTGAAATGAAAACAAAAAAAGAATATTGTTTGAAAATAAAAACAAGAGACCAGAAAATTAAATTTATAGAGAAATTTGATTAACAAAAAAGGGACGGTATCATTTTTAAAATGGCTATGTTGTAGTTGATATTTGCAGTAATTATAAAACAGAAATCGGTTTGTTTTGAACGCTGCAATGCCCACTTATCTCTTGAACATTTTAAAGGAAAACATTTCAAACAATAATGAAAAAATTGATGAGGTCGCGAATCAATTTTAACAAATAAATATTTACAATTTTCTCTGCTAGAATGACAAACGAATTAAAACTGAGAAAATCAAAAGAATTCTCATTATTTTCCATCTCTTATTAAAAAGAAAAGACAGCAAATACAGAAAAATGAAATAGAACTTTATCTTTGAACCGAGCGAAGTTGTCGACGGAAACATAACAGTGTAAAAACGGTAAACAGCCAAAATTTCAACAAATTTATATATGATAATAAAATCAATAATGATAACATATGCTGCTGTGAATATAAAAGTGTATACTAGATTGGGGAGAGTGATTCACAGATAACATCGCAAATAACTGGAATACGACCATATGTCAGTGTTTTGAAAACAAAAGAGAATTAAACACTGGATATTCAAACGAAATATGCAATTAACGTTATATATATATATATATATATATATATATATATATATATATAAGGCAATCTGTGAGTCTGTGTGATTGTTCCCTATGCATGCCTACATTTCTAAGTTACGCCATTTAAACTTTCTAGGGACACATATCTACAGGGAAGCCAGGTTGACACATATCTTTTGAGTTTAAGTTCAGCAGTTTTCATTTTCGCAATTTTTGGCCAGTGGTGCTGATTGTTTACATTTGCTCCGTAAAACATCTAAGATGGTTGCTAGATTACGTCACAGAAATCAAATCACACGTGTCAAACGCGACTAAAAGAAAATGAGCCTTTATATTTAATTTTTATTCCGACGTTTTAAAAATTAATTTGATCAACCAAAAAATGTTAATATTTTCCCCTGTAATTTTGAAACAAAATAAATATTTAAAAAGCAAAAAAAAAACAAAATCTGTAAAAAAAAAGTGACAATGGTTAATTTAATTATTTAAGTCATTTTTTTTTTCAGATTTAATATTTCATACTTTAGAAAATAAAATAAAAAAAGCATTTTTTTCGTTATATTTCATGCAGGAAATCAACTGTCTGTAAATTCGTGTGGTAATGATGCAACTTTTCCTTTAACATGAAATGTTTACATTTTTAAATATTCTTCGAAAATTTCTGAACTGAGAGCGTAATAGTTTTTATATTTCAGTAAAACAAAGTAAATAATTGATAACCCGAAACCTACTACCACTGATCAAGCCAGCTCCAGAGTAACAACTCCTAGTCGAGCCAGCCTTAGTTCTGCAACTTTTAACCAAGGCAAACGTAGAGGTGCCCGGAATTCACAAGACAAAATAGATAAAGCTGGACATGACAGTCATACACCTAAATGAATGTAAAATCAAAAATGAGTGTCCTATGGGTGGAGAATGTATGACAGAATTGGTGGTATATCAAGCTATGATATACCCAAAAGAAGATACAAACGTGAAGAAATACTACATTGGTATTTCAGCAGGTGCTTGGAAGCAACGGTTATACAATAAAACACACACCTTTTACAACCCTGAATTAAGAAACCAGACATCTTTATCCAAATATCTCTGGTCATTGAAATACAAGAACTTAACCCCTGTGATTAAATGGAGTATCGTTAAAAAATCTAACACACCCATCAACTCCAAAGATTGCTGTCACTTATGCCTTGATGAAAAAAATACTAATATCAAACACAAAAATCATTTGAACCTGCTGAATCTGAGAAGGGAACTAATTTTTAAATGTCGACATAGGAGCCGATATAAATTATGTTAAACTTTTAGCCCCTCATTCATTCCTCTGAAGACTTTACTAACATCACACTGTCTTACAAAATATCTATTATTTATTTATAACTTAATTTTATATGTGTCGATTTTTTTATATATATACGGGTTTATATATGTCTATGGTATTGCTTACATATTTGTTTTTGCGGGTGTATCTGGGTATATATATATGTTCGTATATATATGTACATGTGTGTGTATGTACATATATGTGTGTACATATATATGCGTGTTCGTGTATGTGTATGTACGCATTTACGTGTTGTTGGAAGTTGTATGTGTAAATATATGTTTTTATACATGATTAAAGTTATATTCTATTATAACTGTACCGTTGACCGAATAATTATCCTACATTATTAAGGTTATATTGTTTTATAATTGTATTGTTAACCGAATAATTAGTATAATTTTGATTATATAGTGGGGGGGTAATTGTGATAAAAAAGGTTTGATTATTATATCTTAATTGTTTTTAGATTCTAATTTCTTATCCTTCCACTATTAATATGTTAAATTTATTTTTAAGCAAAATAATTAAGTTTCAACAACTAAATTTAAATAAAATAATCAGGCTTACTTTTAAATTATTTTTTTAACTTTATATTGTAATAATTAGTATAATTTTGATTATATGGTGATGAGATGGTATTTGTGATTACAACGGATTGATTAACTATTATCTGTTAAATATCTTTAATTTTTTAGACACTAATTTCTTATTCTTTCACCGTTAATATATAATATTTAATTTTTATTTTCTTCTCTCATCTTTTCTTTTTAATTTAAATTTATTTCTCTCTTCTTTCTTTTTCTTTCCCTTTTCGTTTACGCTTTCAGATACTTACCCTTTCTTTTAACGCTATCTCTCTCTCTCTCTCTCTCTCTCTCTGACACACTCTCTCTGACCTAACCCCCTTTCTTTACTTTCCAAATCTACGTGTCAGCAGTCTAACTGACTTGCATAATGTATCTTTGACATCCGCTCTTACGCGTGCTCTTTGATTATATATTGCGAATATATATGCTTATGTATGAATGTGTGTGTGTGTGTGTGTGTGTATTCGCCGAACTGATGTAATGATGTATTTTTTCTGAATTTTTTTCTTTTAAGGGAGCAATCTTTATTTTTATTCCGTTTTTTACGGTGGGGGGTCTTGGTTTGTGAATTTCATTCGAGTAAAATCTTCTGTAAAATAAAGCGGAAGCTGATGATGGTTCACCTGAAATAGGCCTACACTACCAATTTACCATAAAATAATGTGTATGACTAAATGTTTATTTATAGTTGCTTCATATATATTTATATACATATATATTTAGAGCTCTCTTTAGAGTCATCATACCACTGTATATACAGGATACTCCTCTGTATTCTTCAATCTCTACACCACATGCTTATATATATATATATATATATATATATGTGTGTGTGTGTGTGTGTGTGTGTGTGTGTGTGTGTGTGTGTGTGTGTTGTACCTCAATAGCACGACTCAAAGTTTCATGCATTATGCATTCATCAGGTGCATATTTAAAACTGACAGTTTAATAGACACTGAAGATAAGAACGGTAGATAGCAACAGAAAATTATGTTGTTGTGCAATATTAACAAAAGAACCATTCTATTTTCATTTAAAATTATTCACTTGACAATAAATACTAAAAAATTGTATGAAATACATAATTTCTATTAAAACACTGGGGGTGGCCTAATAATTATGGCCGGTAGTATATATATATATATATATATATATATATATATTTGCACGTCAATGGTACGAATCGAAGTTTCATACATTATGCATTCATCAGGTGCATATTTCAAACCGACAGTTTAATAGATTTGAATTTAACTCACTCGATGTTCATTGTAATTAAACCTCATAAAGTTAAGTTACTGCTTTTTTATGAACAACATAGAAAATTCAAATATTCTAAAATTACATGTAGATAAAAAATATAACTAAAATTTAAAATTATGTTATAAAATAAAATAAAAATATTAAAATACATGGAGAAGAGACTAAAGTGGCGTATAGCATAAAACGTAAAAATTTAAATATTCTAATATTATATGTAGATAAAAAATTAAAATTATAAAATTTCAATAAAAATGAAAACAAAATAAAAATAATAAAAAAGTAAAATTTAGAATTAAAATTAAACAATGCAGGAAGCTAAAAGCAGGAAGAAAGAGAGACTGTAAAGGGCAAACGTATAGAGGAATCGATATCAATCTAAGAGTTTACCAACACCGTGAAAAAGTAGTTAAAGAAATTAAAACATCTGATAAAATATTCGGGAAATCGGATAAAACAGCCAATTTCTATAAAGTAACACAAAAGGAATACAATACTCAGATTATGAAAAATTTAACTGTGAATCTGCGAAAACACTCCTTCATTACAAAGTTTTGATTGCCACTACAGAATCACAAATAAGTGTACCAAATAAAAGAAACCAAATCGCTTAAAGACTTTCAACAGCAGCAACAACTAAAATCGATAGCACATAATAAAAGACAAAACAAAGATATAATCACGACCTTTTGGCCTAGAGCTACAGAATCACAAATAACAGAAACGATATCACTTGATGACATTCAGCAATATATATTTTATTCTATATCAATCTAAGTGTTTAAGTAGGTATTATTTCTATGACTGCATGTGGTCATTAAATATCTTTTTGGTAAGCAAATTAAGATTGATGATATGGTTTAAAATGACATCTAGACCTAAAAGGCAAAGACTGCATGTCTCTCCTTTTCCGTTGTAAGGTTTGTATTTAGCTACCATATCCCAGGTAACAAATGTGTTGTTATTTTTAAAAAAACTTTAATAATATATTGATAAAACAGTAGTTTTGCTGTTTACTGTTGTAACATGCGGTCTTTAAAATTTTCTGTTCCACCTGTAGAAAAGGCTTTCAAAGTCAAATTTATCATCATTATCATCCGAATAAATTCGAGCTCTATAAACAATATGCATATTTTGGACATACTTTGGCCATTTAAATGGCTGGTTTTATTATTTCGACAGTTGCAATTATTTTTAGAATGGTCATTGTTGTTATTAGTAGGGTGATGGATGTTGTTGATGTGAACCAATTATTTATTTGATATTATAGTATTTTGCTTGCAAAATATATTTGCCTACGTTATTAACGCACCTAAAATTGACTTTGGGGATAATGAAGTCTGATGTTATTAGAAAGAATCATAATGAGAAAATTTGCTGAATGTGACATGAAAGACGACTACCTTCGCTGACCATCAAACAAACTTGAAACGCATATGTAACAATGAACATCCTTCATTCTAATTTATTCCTGCAATTAAAACGGGAAAACTAGAGATGACAGATAAAAAAAAATGAAGTTCTCTGTTTTTAGGTTTGATTGATTTACCCTACAATGAAGTAGCGTTTCAAAAATAAGCTTATAAGTGAGCAGTAAATCCAAGGTTATTAGCTACATTAAAAGGACAAGAGATGACAAAGCCACTGTGATGCTTTCTTCCTTCTAGGTACCTTCACTTTTTCACGGCAAAAAACAGCATAGCGTAATGCAAAACCCCACAAACTTAACGAAAATAAAGTTTTATAGTTAAAATGTTGATATTATTATGAAGAGGAACAATTCAAAGAATGTTTTAATTATTTTTTAATTTTTTTAAATCCTTTCTAACACGTTCAAAATTTTGGTTAGAATGCTTGTTTTGTTTACGTCATCGTCTTCTACAAAGTTTAACATTGATCTTTTGCGTTTTTTTTTTTTGTTGAAAACAGATTAATTTGAAAATTCTTGTACAAATCAAATAATTGTCTGATTTTAATGAAATTTTCAGAAATTATTCACAAATGAATGAAATTATTTTTAGAAAATATTGATAAAACTATTTTTTTTTAATTTTTTACCTCCCACTTACTTAATTTCATTAAATTTTACACCGTTTATGGAATTTTCTTCTTTTTTTTTTTTTGTTAAAAGGAGTCATTGGAGATTGCAAATCACCTCTTTTTTTTCAAATTTGTACTATTTAACTGGAAATCTGCTCTGAATTGAAAAATAAAGAATCCAATAAAACTATGACATTACTTAATTAGAAAAGCTTTTAATTGTTTTTGTAAATAAGTAAAATTAAGGATATTATTGTCTGAAGAAATAAAATTTTTCTGATGAATAATGAATTTTTACAAGAATTTTTCATTTCTTTTTACATTTTAATTATAATAATTTATAATAGTTTAAAATCGTGTAAAATTCTGTATTGTTTATTGAATGTGATATAGTAATTAATTAAAAACGAAATTTACGAGTCCAAAATGGCAAAGATTAATAAACGTAGTTACGCTATTTTTTTAAAAAAGTAATTTTTATTTACTTATATTTTTACCTTATTTTCATGTATGGTAAACTGAAAGTGCTATTATTATGAAACGGTTACGTAATTTAAGAGTTTTGTCCCTTCACTTAGATTTATGAAAATTTTCAGTTTTGGGCATGCGTACAACCTGTCATCACCAAATCAGTCACGAATCCCTCAAACCTTCGATCAGATGAACACGACCAATCATTAATAATTGGTTGTATATTACTTTTTTATGCTATGAGTAAGTAATATTTATTTTTAAATCAGTTTAATTTAACTTCCAACATTTTAATTTTACTAAAATGAAGTGTCAGAAATCTTTTGAAATATTTTTTAAAATCGATAAATTTTTGTTTGTTTACAAATTTATTAAGATTAAGAAAATGGATATTTTTAAGAAAATTTAAGAAATCGAAATGTGATTTCAAATCTATATAATTTCTATCTGAAATACACTAGAAATTTTTACTGAACGGAAATAATAAATTTAATCATTGGATTTTTAATTAAATTTAAAATGAAATCTTCAAGAATGTTTTTTAATTTTAAAATCAGGTATTGAAAATTTATACTGAAAAGTGGAGGTACCTACTTCCTTCTCTCACATATAAATTGGTAATGTCAATAGATTTTTTAAAGTTCAAAAACATATCTGTGGACTGAACGAAATTCAAAACCCTGGCAAAAACTTGGTAAATCGTCAGACAAGATTGAAAAGAGTTATTAAAATGATCATCACTGATTCTAATACGTTTGTGAGCGGGGGAAAAAAAGCAAGAAGAGAGGAGGAAATAACATGGTCTGTTTTTAGTTGGTTTATTTACCCTACATTAAGTAGGGTTTCAAAAATAAGTCTAAAGACTCATTAAATTGTTCCCGGCCACGGAAATCTTTAGTAAAAGGCGAAAGATTTATCCGCAATTTTTGACCGGAACTCGAGATAACGATCTGGCTGACAGTTATGAGTTATCTTAAGCTCTGCCGACAGTGGGCTGGTCACACTCACTATGTTTATTAGAATTACAAATTATCCTAGCAATATTTCCACAAAATTTTACATCAGTTTACACTTATTCTCTATTTACATACGTTAGCATATAAAATCTTCTTAGAGTCGATTAAGAATATATTCAATATTTTGCATTTATCTCTTTGTCTTCAAACAAAGAAGTATGACCTTCACCTTTGTGTTGATACACATCCGGTCATCAAAATAACAATAAAATTTTAAAACTTTTACGACAATTTTTAAAATGCAGAATTTAATATTAGATCCATTTCTCTTAAGAGTTTCATTATTTTAAAAAGTATTTCAACAGTTTATGGCGAGTAGGGAGGATAGGCAAGTGTGTACACCCGGGCGACAGCCTGAAATTTCGTTTCGGTTTTGTTTACATACCTCCAGTAATTCGCGGAAAAAAAACAGCATAGGGTAATGAAAAAAAAGGCCACAATCTGAACAAAAATAAAGTATTATTGTCAAAATATTCATGTTATTATTTAGAAGAAAGTCGAAAGTATTTTTAAGTCATTTTTTTAAATTTTAAAAAAACTTTTCTAACACGTTCGAAATTTTGGTTTAAATTTTGTTTTGCTTACTTCATCGCCTACGCCAACGATTAACATTGATTTTTTTTGCGATTTCTTTTTCGTAGAAAACACATTAATTTGGAAATTCACGTAAATATCAAATAATTGTCCGATTTTAATGAAATTTTCAGGACATATTCACAAATAAATGATATTATTTATTAAATATTTTTAAAAAAATTTTGGTAAAAAAACTTTT
Organism: Ascarosepion bandense; assembly: GCA_037127315.1. NCBI lineage: Eukaryota > Metazoa > Mollusca > Cephalopoda > Sepiida > Sepiidae > Ascarosepion > Ascarosepion bandense. Next base: position 1,589,365 of record JBBBDQ010001156.1, read on the forward strand.
CTTTTTCAAATGTGCTACCCCCCCCCCCCCCTTACTTAATTTCATGAAATTTTGCACATAAACTTTTTGTTTCCTCACAATTTTTTTGGTATAATTGGGAGTTTTTGGAGATAGAAACAATGTAGGTGATTTACAAATTAGTGCCCAAATAAATGAAAATCTGCTTTGAATTGAAGATTAATAAATCCAATAAAACTATGACATAACTTAATTAGAAAAGCTGAAGAAATAACATTTTTTTGATGAATAATGACTTTTTACAAAAATATTTTTCAAGTTTTTTTTACATTTTAATTATAATAATTTAATAGTTTAAAATCTTGTAAAATTTTCTATTTGTTTGTTCACTGGAGTTATATAATAATTAAATTTACGAGTCCAAAATTTCAAAGATTATTAAATGTAGACGTGCCGAACTATTTTCAAAATAATTTTTATTTACTTAATAGGTTACTTAATACGTTCCTTATTTTCATGTATGTTTGACTAAAACTGCCATTATTATTAAAAGGTTACGTAATTTAAGAGTTTTGTCCCTTTCTTTTTAGATTTATGAAAGTTGCTTTTATGTTCTTGCGTAGAAAGTTGTCATCGCCTCGTCATTTAACAATCCGTCAAAGTTTGATCAGATGAACACGACCAATCATTAATAATTGGTTGTATGTTACTTTTTATGTTATAAGTAAGTAATATTTCTTTAATATCAGATTAATTTAACTTTCAATTTTATAATTTTACTAAAACAAAGTGTCAGAAATCTTTTGAAATATTTTTAAAATCGATCATTTTTTGTTTGTTTATAAATTTCTTCAAATTAAGAATGGCCGCTTTTAAGAAAATTTAAAGAAGTCAAAATTAAATGTGACAATCCAATCTATGTAATTTCTATTTGAAATACACCAGCATTTTTTTCTTAATGGAAATAATAAATTTATTCATTAATCTTTTAATTAAATCTAAAATGAAATCTTCAAGAATGTTTTTTCATTTTAAAAATTTCATTTTAATCTTAGGTATCGAAAACTTATGCAAAAAAGTGGAGATACCTAGTTTTGTTTATTGTTTTTAATGTTGCAACTTAATTTTCTTCCATTTCAATATTTTACGAAAATTTTTAAATGGCTCGTAAAATTCACTTCTTCCAAAACGAAGCTGCTGTCAATTAACCACCACAGCAACCGCACCTCCCTCCCATTACCATGGAATAGGTTTGCCTCCCAGAGAGTAAATCACTACGCCTGCTTGGTCTGACACTCTCAGCGGACCTCAAGTGGAATGAATACGTCGAATCCATTGCTAAATCCGCAGCTATGAAAGTCGGCTCTCTGTGCAGGGCCCGGAAATTCTTTCCGCCTGAATCTATCCTGCAATTATATAAATCCACCATCCGCCCGTGTATTGAGTACTGCTGCCTCATCTGGTCGGGTGCCCCTTCTATTCTCCGCGGGGTTCTTGACAAAATACAGCGAAGAATCTGTTATGTGATTCATACCGACTTGGCTGACCGCCTGCAGTATCTCTCTCACCGGCGTGACGTGGCTTCATTGTGCCTCTTCTATAAATACTTTCATGGCTTCTGTTCTGACGAACTTAAATCACTGGTGCTCCCTAGATATGAATTTGCACGAGATACTAGATTGGCAACTAGGTCCCACCCTTTTACAGTGAAACCGATGAAATGTAACCACAATTTCTACTCCAACAGCTTCTTTCCTCGCACTTCCCGCATGTGGAATTCCCTACCACATGCTTGCTTCCCCGACGGCTACAACCTCCAGGAGTTTAAATATAAGGTCAATAGACACCTCCTAACACACTAACTCCCACCCACTCTCTCCAACTCTCTCCCTATGTACATCCTAAGTCGTCTATCACCCTCCTTCTGACATTTCCTATACCCAATCACTCTATGTAACCCCCTGCGCTATCGTGGTATTGGAATGCCTTGCTTGGGGTGGCACGATTAAAAAAAAAAATTAATATTAGATTTTCTTTCTTTTGCTAGTTGTTTTATTTTTTTTTTAACTTTCTCCACAAATTTACTGATCATCTAGTCTTGATGAATCGATCGCTGATAACACAATTATTACAGCCACAAAAAATGCAACGAGTGGAGCTTGTTTTTGTTTAGACATCTTGATTTGCTTTTACGATCATAAATAATTATACAGAAAGTGTAATCAATTTAATTCTACTATGAAAAAATATTGTTACATCGCAAGAAAATTCAGCACATCAACGATTATAACTCTTCACAGCTTCCCTTTTCAAATCTCTTTTGTTTCTGGAGAGACAGAGTTGTCGAACGTAGGAAATTTTCTCTCTCCAAGTTAACAGTAAAAAAATTTAGACATCTTTGATCAGAAAAAAGTAAAACATCTCTATCTCGTTTCATGAGAGAAATTAAAACACTTTCAAAATTACCTCAAATTTCAATTTTTGTTAGACATTTATTTGGTAGAAAGAAAAATAGTAAATTTAAGGATTATTAAACTTTGCAAAAATATAACATTTTTAGTTTGTAAACACTTATGAGGAAAAATACACATTTTTTGTAGCAAATGGCAAAAAATGAGAAAAATGTAATTTTGTTTTTAATAAATTTAAATTATATAAAAGATAAATAGAATAATTAAATACTTTTAGAAAGAAAATAGTAAATTTAAGGATTATTAAACTTTGTAAAAATATCACATTTTTAGTTTGTAAACACTTATGAGGAAAAATAAACTTTTTTGTAGAAAATGGCAAGAAATGAGAAAAATGTAATTTTTTTTAATAAATTTAAATTATATAAAAGATAAATAGAAAGTTAAAAATATATTTTTCTTTTTCCTTTTGTCCTTTTTTGTTTTAGAAAATGATTATATACAGAGAAAACTGAGAGAATAATTTTGTAACAAGAATGGATACATCAACTGAAATGAAGTCTAGACATGGGTTTTAATCGACTGACACTTTTGCCGTTAAGGTTGAAAGAAGAAATCAATTATTCTTAAAAAAATATAAACTTTTTCAAATTTAAAGGGACTCGTTATTCTGAGTAATTAAATTGAACACACATACATTTTTTTCTGTTCTCTCATATCCATGAATAACAGACACATTATTTTTAAAACAATGATCTACCATTCCCTGCTGACAACGTAAGAATCTCGAAAGATAGAAAATTCTGTGTCGCAATGTCAACTATATTACCTTTAAATAAATAAATAAAAAACAAATTTTATTATATTATGCAAGGAAAATTTAATAAAAGAACAGGAGATATATGGTTTTAAAAGAAAAAAAATCATCCCTATACATTGAAAAGTTCTGCGGATTCGAAAATTATTTACTTGATATAATAATTAATGTACTTTTTCACAAAATAAAAAATTATTTTCGACAGCACCTTAAAAAAGTAGCGAAAGAAATTAAAATATCTGATAAAATATTCGTGAAATCTGATAAAACAAAAAATTTCTATAAAGCAACACAAAAGGAATACAATACTGGTCATGAAAAAATTTAACTAAGAACCATAAAAATGTCGATAATAGCTACTAATTATTAAGAATTGTATTAGAAAACTATAATAATATAATAGGTTTTATAAAAATAATAAAAGGAGTTTCAAATTTTTAATAAAGAAATAGATATTTAAAAAATTGTCTTTGCAAATTAAGAGTTTTAGGAAAAATTAGAGTAAAGTGCATTCAGAATCGAAATAAAAATTGTATAATTACATTCAACGGTCCCTTTATATCAGATCAAAGATATAAAATGTTTTCTTGCTTTTTCTTTCTCTTTTCATTGAGACACAAAGAATACTAAAAGAATAATTTTGTAACAATAATGTCTACATCAACGGAAATGAAGTTTAGAATAGGGTTTTGATCGACTGACACTTTTGCCGTTAAGATTGAAAGGAGAAATAATATATTCTCCAAAAATATAAACGTTTTTCAAATTTGAAGTGAATTTCGATTCTGATTAGTTAAATTAAACAAACACATAATTTTTTCTGTCTTCCCATAAATAACAAACGTATTATTTCTTATTTTCAAATGAAAATAATTTTCTCAATTTATTTTATTATCTAATATTGCCTGATGACTAGGTAAAACTGGTGCCTCCTCAACAGGTGTTTACTCGTGCAACCAGACTGGCAACTGGGTCCCACCCATTCACAGTCAGGTTAGCCAAATGCAGACGTCAATTCTACTCCTGCAGCTTCTTCTCTCGCACTTCCCACCTGTGGAACTCGCTCCCATATTCTTGCTTTCCTGACGGCTACAACCTCCAGAAATTTAAATGCAATGTCAATACTCATCTATTAAACACTGAACTCTAGCTCTCTCCCCACCTCCGTATATCCTTCCCTTTCTCTCCGCCTATGTATGTGTCATCGCACCTGCATTCTCAGCATACAATTGCTCATTTCTAACTAGTTTGTACTCCCCACTCTTTTCTAATTAATCTTTTTACAGGTATGTAGCCCCCCCCCCCCGCTCATCAGTGGCATTTCTGCCTTGCTTGGGGTGAAATGATTAAAAAGAAAATCTCGAAACAGAAATATCTGTGTTGCAATTTAAAGTATATTTATTTTAAATAAGGGTATTTATATATATATATATATATATATATATATATATATATATATATATATATATTGGAAAAATAAATAGGATTATTTCAACGAAAGAAGTTTGCATAGAATAAAGTGTGAGAAGCCGTGAACGTTTTGTTTAAAGTGTATATATTCATTGTCTCTATTATTATACATGTTATCATACATTAAGTGTCAATAACGGTATTTGTGACGCTACAAGTGTTTCGAGTCTAAATTTGACTGTTTTCAGGCGAATAAACTTGTGGCTTTACGTATAGAGTTACTTTTGTTTCTGAGGGCCAAGGTGTTGTTTATAAATAAGTAGTTAAGTAAATCAAATAAATAAATAAAATAAAATGAAATAAAATAAATAAATTGTTGGTTGGTTGAAATGTTTGTGGTCTTTCACATCAGTACGTGCCTAAATGGATAAACAGATAAATAAATAAATAAAAGTGCCTTCCCCAACTTGAAATGATTTTGTGTTGGGGTTTCCCACATTAGTACGTTAAATTTATCTTATAGGGACCTCCCTTATCTAGGATTGTCTCTGTGACTGTTTTCTATTGGTCATCTGGTTGTTTTTATTGCTTTGACGATCTTTTTAGAATTTGGTGTGCGCGCGCGCGCGCGTGTGTGTGTGTGTGTGTGTGTGTGAGAGAGAGAGAGAGAGACTTTTTTATTTCATCTTTATTCTTTAGAATTGTTTTTTTTATGAATCATCTGGTTCTTTTTATTGTTTGGGTTTGCCATTTGAATTTGGTGGGTGTGTGTGTGTGCGTATGTATATGTGTGTATGTATGTATGTGTATGTGTTTTTTTTTCGGTGTGTGTGTTCTTCATGTTGTTTTGTTGAGCAAAGGCTTGTATTTGTTTATGAATCTATTTTCCTGCATTATTAGTGTGTCATAATCTGCATTATGGTAGATTGGTGTTACTTTGAATTTACCCAAACTGCATTCATGCAAATGTTGGGAGACATAATTTCCTGTTATTTGATATTTTTATATTGTTTTATGAAGGAATATTCTATTGTTCAAGCATTGTGTCGCTCTCACGTATATCTTTGCGCATTTGTCGTATTTTAGCGCATAAACTACATCTTTCGAGTTGCAGCTCAGATCCGATTTTATTTCGAATGTAGATGTGTTTTCAAACTTGAAGTGTTTTCCTTCTATTATTATGTTGCATACCCAACATCTTTTTTATTGCATTTTCTAACCCCCTGTGTTGTGTGCTGTTCGAATTTTGATTAGGTTAGGATGTCTTTTAAATTTTGGAGCTGACGTTTGCTATTCAGTATTTTAGTTATCTTTAAGATATCCTTTATTTTGTCATTATTGTTGAATAATTCCATGTGTGTTTTGATCTTTGTAAATAATTCTGGATTGTGTGTGGAAACGTATGCTAGAATGTTTTCTTTTTTTCATGTTTTTCTTGTTTTTTTTTTGGGGGGGGGGGATTCCGGAAGGATTCTAATGGTATTTTTTCTGCAAGTTGAAAACACTTGTTTATTTGTGGAGTGGGGTATCCTCTTATTTGTAATGTGTTTCGTAGTTCTTCTAGGAGTATTTTACGAAGGGTTTTCGTCGGCTACTATTATGAAAATTCGTCGTCGAATAGGGGATGGATTTTCAACAGCTTTTAGGTGTGTGACTCTTGAAAGGAAATTTTCTCTCTTCAAATTAACAGCAAAAAAAATTTAGACATTTTTTATCAGAAAAAAGTAAAAACATCTGTACCCCGTTTAATGAAAGAAATTAAAACACTTTAAAAATTACTTCATCAATTTGTATCAGACATTTATTTGGTAGAAAGAAAAATAGTAAGTTTAAGGATTATTAAACTTTGTAAAAATATAACATTTTTGGTTTGCAAACACTTATGACGAAAAGTACACATTTGTTTGTAGTAAATGACTTGAAAAGATAAAAATGTAATTTTTTTATAAAAAAAATAAAATATATAAACAATAAATATTTTTTCTGTTTTTCTTTGTTGTTTAAAGAAAGTAAATGGCGGAGAACTCGGAATTGTAAAACTGTTGGTTCACTTCACCTAGAATTTTAATCACTCCCATGACGGTATCGCCCTGGATACATTTATTTTTTAAGAAAATAATATGGATAAGATAAATTTTGGAATCTCTCTGAAAAATATACTTAATAATAAAAAAAGAGAATATTTCGTAAGATTATTATACAAAACAGAGGATTTGATTCGACGAATGAGATGTGGATCTTTGCTGATGCTATCCTTCATCAGTCATTGTTAATTACCACTACAGCATCGCAAATAACTGCACCAAATAAAAGCAACCACATCGCTTGAAGACTTTCAGTAGCAGCAACAACTAAATTACAAATAGCACATAACAAAAAACAAAACAATGATAATATCTCGACCTTGTGGCCTAGAGCTACAGAATCACAAATAACAGAAACGTTATCGCTTTCAACAACAGCGACTACAATGGATAGTACCAGTAACTTGACCTTGTAATGATCTAATCAAGATGGTGACAAATTTTTTACTAATAAAATAAAGAAAGCGAACAAGATCACTACTGGTATGAAGAGTAACAGTCCTGAAAATTGTTTTAAGAGAAAGCTTTGCGAAATTTCGACAGACACCTCGGTCACTGACTATCGAATGTTTCTTTATAAGTGAACGGCTAATATTACTATATATATATATATATATATATATATATATATATATGTATGTGTGTGTGTGTATAATATATATATAGATATATATGTGTGTGTGTATAATATATATATATATATATATATATATATATTTAATATATATAATTACATATACGAATACATTTATATTCATACCAGTGCGCATGTACATTTAGATATTAGAAGAGGGGAAATATGAATTAAAGATGTCCGCCTTAGAACATGTTGTTCCTGGGTGCGTTCAATAAATTCAAAAGAAATATCAATGGGATTGAAAGATGGCACTTTGGGGAGTGACTGCATAAAAGATACGTGAATTGGGGGGGGGGGCGAGTAAAAGACAGCCACAAGGTTAAGTAAATGAATATTAGCACACGGAAGAAGAGGCACAATGTACAAGAGGAATATGATATCGTAAATGAACGATTTTTATACAGCAGATGCAACACGAACAGAAGAAAGAAATATTTGTCTCGAGAAGAGAACCAGACAGAAATAAGAAAGAAAGAAAAAAGGAAGAAAAAGAAAGAAAGTTAAAAAAGGAAAAAATATGTATGAAGAACAATTAAAGAAAGAGTTGTGAAAAGAAAAAGAAAGAGAAGATGAGAAAAGTAGATAGAAAGAACACATATTTTTATTTGTTCTTTTATTCGGACAAACCTTCTTAAGAGACTCGTAACCTAGTGGATTAAACCTAGTTTTAAAACGAAGATATTCAATTCTTTGGTATAGCAATACTTAAAATTCACTTACATTTGTTCTGTGGAAGTAAGAGATCAAAAACAGAAAGAATAATAATACGTTTTCCTGTTCCATGTTCTTCCTGTACATCGTCAAATGTCGTTCTTTGCACCTTACTCTTTTTTATTTGTAGCTCTAAAAAAAAAAAACAAAAAAAATTACGGCCATATCACATTGAAACATTGGTTCCTGTACAATCACTGAATTTAAGCAAGGCGAGCCTGATCAGTATGTAGACCCGCTTGTGAATAGTGATTTTCTAAGTGCAGCTTAGATATGGCACAAGGCTGAAAGTATCGGGGCACCCAGTGAGGATCAAACTTTTCTCAGTTGTAATGATTCTCGAGAGACAAGCTTGATAAACATTATATCACGGTAATGAATATAAGGCGATGTAAGCTTGGATGTACGACATAAGATTGAAGTTTGGAGATCGGAGAGCCGTGTTCTAATTCGATTCGGTTCCATTCTGTCTATTTACGCGCAAGTATCTTTGAGAAAATATGAATCCAGTGGTCTTTCTTCAGCTACGGGTTAATTAGTAAGATTATCGCCAAAAATTTTCTTTAACCTCAAAATATTTTCTCAAGTTAAATGAAATGTAAAACGTTGATAATACGTAAAATATTAATCAATCAATCAATCTAAATAATACCTGATCTATTACTGTTGATTCCAGTCCATCTACCACCCATTTACAAAAGGTTGTGAATGTTTGCTATTTATTCAGGCAATACAAGACCTGGTCTCGTCCTGGGTATGACGATAAATTAATCCGGTAGTAAGGACACTGATCAGGAGATTTTGAGGAACGTCGGGCCACTTCTTAACTGCTGTTGTTCCCAGGTCTACCTTGACTCAAGTTGGTAACACCGGTTAGGGTCCCACCTATGAGCAACCATCATACTGGGGTCAAGCACTATTAAAGCATAGAAATATTTTTATAGTAAAAACGTCAGCAATACATTGGAGTAAAAATGAGATCTTTTGCTGTGTAATGATGGCATTTTAGGTCTAATTTAGCCATTTTTCAGCCATTAACCACATCAGTCAGTCTGACATACACGCTTGGGCGATCATGTCTCGAAAGAGACATGACTGATTGGGCAGAAGATTATCCGGCAGTAGGTTGCCATTGCTTTCTGCGGTAGACTGGTTGCCGACCAAGGGTATAGAACTCAATCTGCCCTATTGTTTAACCCATAACTGGAGGGAAGAGATGGATTAATAACTTTCTCAAGGGTATTTGTGCGCAAGTGAGTGAAAGGAATTCAACTGGAATTCGAACTTGGCACCCCGATTTGTCGTTCCGAGTTGATATCTACTGCACCACAACACACATCCATTAACATTAACCCCATACTTAACGAAAAAACAGAAAGAGACAAATAATCTTGTATTAGCAATTTTATTGGTCCTGAGCTGGCGTCTCGGCTTCAGTTATTTTCCCAGTACCGTCAAGTTGCATCCCTGAGTTTTAATTTTCATCGTAATTGTTCTTATGAGCTCTTTGCTATGAAACGTATACTTTATTAATTTAAACGTAGTACTAGATTGGCAACAGGTTCCCATCAATTTACAATTTAATTAGTGATATGTAACTGTACGTTATACGCTAAGAGTTAATTTTTTCACATTTCATGGTTGTGGAACGCTTTTGCGGCTTATTGCTTCCGAGTCAACTTGGATTTTCAACATTTTAAATGCAATCTCAGTCGTTATCGACTGTATTCCTGATCATTTTTTTTTATTGTAGTCTCTTCTTAATAATGTTTCTGTTTTCTAATTATTTTACAAGTAAATTCTCGCGTTTTAGGGGTTTTACTGATTTCATAATCGTGAATGTGATTTTAAAAATTAATAAATGAAATGGCTAATTTTTAGAACCTTTGTTCTTTTAGCAAGAATAAAAATGTGAGGAAAAATTAATTGTATGCATTTAGTAGAAAAGGAAATTGAAATGTAGCCAAAATTAGTACAAAGGGCCATGAAGCCTTCTACTCTCCTATCAGAACACAAATTTCAGTGAAGTAGGAGATTCGACAATATGCAATGTGGAAAATAAATACCGAATTCGTTTTCATGTGACTCCAGATTATGAGTTACACTTTGAAAAAGTAATTCATGCACTGAAAACCTCTTTATCAAATGACATATCCAATTTTCTAATGTGACGTATACTAAAGAATAGTTTCAAATTAAAAAAAATACTTGTCTATATTACTGAGATGAGGTAGTATTTACACTATTTACATTTTTCAGACTATTTTCTTCATATTTGTTGCCATCTGTACGACGTTTAATAATAGATCGTTCTATTTGTCTATATTTCTGGGATGAGGTAGTATTTACAGTATTTATATTATTCGGACTACTGTCGTCATCTTTGTTGCCATTTGTACGACGTTTCGGCCGTTGTACGCTCCGGTCTTCTTCAGGTGCTATGAATTTCGAACCGAACCCTTTATTACAATCACTGGGGTATAACATCTACAAGAAATTTGTAAGAAATAAAGAAAAAAACATTGAACTGTTACGTGACATCTGTCCTCCTGTATGGCAGCAAATGATGGACAATCTCATCAACGATGATAGATGCAGCTACGTCATGGAAATTTGGGTCACTGTCGTTTCAGAAATGTTTTCACGTTAGAGTCTATCTTGTACATTTACAAATCTAGCATTCATCCATGCATTGAATACTGCTGCCATATCTGGACTGGTGCTTCTGATATTCATCTCGAGGTTAATGACGAAATACAAATAAGGATCTATTATGTAATCGATTCTGACTTGACAGCCAGTCTTCAGTCCCTTTTGCACTAGGGTGGCGAGCCTTCCATCTGTCTTTTCTATAAATATGTTAATATCAACTACTCTGACGAAGCTTTTTTCCTGGTTTTCTGACTACATGAATTTAAGTGTGCTACTAAGTTGGCAATTAGGTCTCATCAGTTTACTGTTAAAATTGCTTTGTCTGTTCTATAAATACTTTCATGGCTTCTGCTCGGACGAGCTTAAGTCACTGATGCCTCCTCAACAGGTGTTTACTCGTGCAACCAGACTGGCAACTGGTTCCCACCCATTCTCAGTCAGGTTAGCCAAATGCAGACGACAATTCTACTCCTGCAGCTTCTTCTCTCGCACTTCCTGCCTGTGGAACTCGCTCCCATATTCTTGCTTTCCTGACGGCTACAACCTCCAGAAATTTAAATGCAAAGTCAATACTCATCTACTAACCACTGAACTCTAGCTCTCTCCCCACCCCTGTATAACCTTCCCTTTCTATCCACCTATGTATCTGTCATCGCACCTGCTTTCTATTGTTCCTTTCTAACTAGTTCGTACTCCTCACTTAATCTTTTTTCATTTATGTAACCCCCTGCACATCAGTGGCGTTTCCGCCTTGCTCGGGGTGAAATGATTAAAAAAAAAATAACTTCTGCCTTTCTGCTTCCTGCTTTCCTGCCTGCTGGAAATCCTCTTCCGTGGTTCTTATATATAAAAATATTGCAGAACCATCTGACACCGCTAATTTTAAAGTCAGTTCTCGGTGCGTTAATCACGTAGACAAAAATATTCCGCAACATAATACTATGATATCAAATAAATAATTGGCCCACATCAACAACATCCATCACCCTACTACTAACAACAATGACCATTCTAAAAATAATTGCAACTGTCAAAAAAATAAAACCTGCCCTTTAAATGGCCAATGTATGTTCAAAATATGCATATTGTTTATAGAGCTCGAATTTATTCGAATGATAATTATGATAAATTTTAAATTGAAAGCATTTTTACAGGTGGAAGATAAAATTTAACGACCACATGTTACAACAGCAAACAGCAAAAATACTGCTTTATCCATGTATTATTTGAAAATAAAAAAAATAACAACACACTTGTTACCTGGAATATCGTAGCTAAATACAAACCTTACAACGGAAAAGGAGATAGATGTAAACTATGCCTTTTATGCATAGATATCATCATAAATTTGCTTAATAAAAAAGTGTTTTAATGACCACATGCTGTCATACAAAAAATACCTACTTAAACACTTAGATTGATATAGAATGAATATATATTGCTGAATGTCATCAAGTGTTATCGTTTCTGTTATTTGTGATTCCGTAGCTCTAGGCCACAAGGTCGTGATTATATTATTGTTTTGTTTTTTGTCATATGCTATCGATTTTAGTTGTTGCTGCTGTTGAAAGTCTTTAAGCGATTTGGTTTCTTTTATTTGGTACATTTATTTGTGATTCTGTAGTGGTAATCAGCAATGTTTAATGAAGGATTGTTTTCGCAAAGATTCTCAGGGTTAACCCAGTTAAATTTTTCATAATCTGAGTATTGTATTCCTTTTGTGTTACTTTATAGAAATTGGCTGTTTTCTTCGATTTCACGAATATTTTATCAGATGTTTTAATTGCTTTAACTACTTTTTCACGGTGCTGTTGAAAATGATTTTTTCTTTTGTGAAAAGGATATTAATTATTATAACAAGCAAATCATTTTTAAATCCGTACAAATTTTCAATATATGGCCTTTTTTGTTTTTCGTTTTCTAAACCAAATACTTCTTGTTCTTTGGGTAAATTTAGCTTGTGCAAAAAGAAATGAGATTTCAATCTCATTCGTCGAATCAAATTCTCTGTTATGTATAATAATCTTACGAAATATTCCCTTTTCTTAGTATGAGGTATATTTATGGAATCCAATCTGTCCTATTTTTTAACCCATAACTGGATCGAAGAGACGGATTAATACCTTTCCCAATAATATTTGTGCGTAACTGAATGCAACGAATTCAACTGAAATTCGAACTCGGCTCTCCGATTTCTTGTTCCGAGTCGATATCTACTGCATAACTGCACCACAACATCCCAAAATAATATGTGCCAATAAGGTATAATTACTTCCCTGAATCTGGGCGGTTAGACCGCTCGACCCTGCTGCTGTTATTTATGACTATAGGAAGACAGAAAAAGTTGTATGTGTGTTCAATTTAAGTAATCAAAAAAAAAGATTCACTTTAAATTTGATAAAAAAATTATATTTTTTTAAGAATACATGATTTCTTCTTTCAATTTTAACGGCAAAAAATGTCAGTCGACCAAAACCCTTGTCTGGACTCCATTTCCGTTTATGTATCCATTATTGTTACAAAATCATTCTCTTAGTTTTCTCTGTATATAATCATTTTCTAAATCAAAAAAGGAAAAAAATATATATATATATATTTACCTTTGTATTTATTTTTTATATAATTTATATTTATTAAAAACAAAATTTATATTTTCCTCATTTCACCTCAATTGCTACAAACAAATGTGTATTTTTCGTCTTAAGTGTTTGCAAACCAAAAAAAAAAAAGAAAAGAAAAAGTTAATAAACCTTACATTTATTATTTTTCTTTCTACCAAATAAATGTCCGATACAAATTGAATGTTGAAGTAATTTTTGAAGTGTTTTAATTTCTCTCATTAAATGTCTAAATTTTTTTTTTTTTATATGTTTAGAGAGAAAATTTCCTCCGTTCGACATCTCTGTCTTTCCTAAAATAAGATATTTGAAAAAGAAAGCTGTGGAGAGTTATGATCGTTGATGTGCTGAATTTTCTTGCGATGTATCAATATTTTATTCATAGTCAAATTAATTGATTATTCTTTCTGAATAATTATTTATGATTTTAACAGCGAATAAAAACAAAAACAAAAACAAAAACAAGATACACACGTTGCATTTTTTGTGGTTGTATTAATTGTTTTTATCGGCAATCGTTTCATTAAGTTTAAATGATTAGTAATTTTGTGGAGAATGTTAAAAAAATGAAACAACTAGCACAATAAAAGAATCTAATATTAAATATTAAATTTTGTATTTTAAAAATTGTCGTAAAAGGTTGAAATCGAATAAAATTTAGTTGCAAAATTAAAAAAAAATAAACATAAAACCGAAACGAAATTTCAGGCTCTCGCCCGGGTGTACACACTTGTCTTCCACCTCCCCCACTATAAACGGCTGAAATAAATTTAAACAAATTGAAAATTTAAATGAAAAGAATCTAATATTAAATTTTGTATTTTAAAAATTGTCGTAAAAGTTTAACATCGAATAACATTTTACTTTTATTGTGATGACCGGATGTGTACCGACACAAAGGTGAAGGTTATATTTATCCTTTAAAGACAAAGCGATCAATGCAACGTTTTGGATATATTCTAAATCAGCTTTAATACGATTTTACAAGCTAACGTATTTAAATAAAGAAGAAGTTTAAACTGATGTAATATTCTGCGGAAATATTGCTAGGATAATTTGTAATTCTAATAAACATAGTGAGTGTGACCAACCCACTGTCGGCAGAGCTTAAGATAACTCATAACTGTCAGCCAGATCGTTATCTCTCGTTTTCCGGTCAAAAATTGCGGATAAATCTTTCGCCTTTTACTAAAGATTTCCGTGGCCGGGAACAATTTAATGAGTCTAAAGACTTATTTTTGAAACCCTACTTCATTGTGGGGAAAATCAACCAACGAAAAACAGACCAATTCGCTTTATCCTCTTGATTTATCCACCTTTCAGGAGCATATTAGAATCAGTGATGATCATTTTAGTAACGCGTTTCAGCTTGTCAGACGGTTCAACAATTTTGAGTCCTGATTTTCCGTTCAGTCCGCAAGATGTTTTTTCCAAATTTGACATAACCAATTTATATGTGAGACAAGGAAGTAAGCATCATGTCCTTTCAATGTTGGTTGTTTTGTTTTTATGCTATATCAACCTCGGCGTGTCATTTATTGCCAACTAAATTTTATTTATTTATTGCTGGTAATACTTTTTTCTTTCAACAATTTATTGTTGTTTTTTTTATATAAGTTTTGTGTCTAGTAATATTTTTTCTTTTCGAGTATCAAGATTCATTGGGATTTCTTTTTAAGAACATGGTCTCCTACACTGTTATTTAACCCATAACTGGAGAGAAGGGGCGGATTAATACCTTTCCCAAGGGTACCAGTGCTTAAGTGAATGCAGGGTATTCAACTGGAATTCGAATTCGGCTCACCGATTTTTCTTTCCGAGCCGATATCCACTGCACCACAACGCACATCCGTCAATAAATGCTTACAGCACCTGGTATTCCCAAGCGGTCACCCATCCCTTTCCATGTAGCGACGAATCCTGGATTTAGTGCTCACTTATAGTTTTATGTTTGAAACGCTGCTTCATTGTAGGGTAAATCAATCAAACCTAAAAACAGAGAACTTCATTTCTTTTTTATCTGTCATCTCTTGTCTTCCCGTTTTAATTGAAGGATCAAATTAAAACCAAGGATGTTCATTGTTACATATGCGTTTCAAGCTTGTTTGATGGTCAGCGAAGGTAGTCGTCTTTCATGTCATATATAGCAAATTTTCTCATTATGACTCTTTCTAATAACATCAGACTTCATTATCATCAACCTCACCTCAGACTTCACAGTCGAAGATGGTAAAAAAAAGATTAGAAATTTAAATATTCTCCGGTCTCATGTGGATAAAAAATTAAAATAATGAAATCCATGGAGAAGTAGCCAAAAATCATGATTCTTAAATATTCACATATTACATGTACATAAAAATTTTAATCTTCTTATTAAAAAAGCAGTAACTTAAATTGATAATATTTAATTCCCATTAGTATCGAGTGAACTTAAATTAAAATCTATTAAACTGTCAGTTTTAAATATGCACCTGATGATTCCATAAGTCACGAAACTCTGAGTCGTGCTATAGACGTAGGATAATATGTATATTTATTAATATATATATATATATAGTAGACTTATGACTTTCTTTCGCTCAGTATTTCTCTGTCGTAAATCTATGAAACTTTGTTCAAAATTAAGAAAAAAGTCATTCATTTGTTTTTAGTTCTTGCTTTAATTTTGAATTTGTTATGCGTACAACCTTATAAATAAATAAGATTTTTAAACAAACAGAAACTTCGTTTGTCAAGTTGCTAAGGATGCAACTGGATAACACTCATGTATTCTTAACATTTTTAATATTTTATAGATAGAGCATAGCATACAAATTTACAGATCAACCATTCGACCGTGCATTCAATACTGTTGTCATATCTGGTCAGGCGTCTCGGCCTTCTTGACCGGCCCCAAAAGAGAATCTGTAACGTGATTGGTCCCGACCTGGCAGCTCGACTCTAGCCAATTTCTCATCGGCGGGATGTGGTCTCCCTCTCTCTCTTCTACAAATATTTTCATAGCTTTTGCTACGAAGAACTGAGGTCACAAGAATTTACTAGGGCAACCAGACTGGCATCAAGGTTCCACCCTTTTACAGTTAGATCAACCAAATGTAGGCACAATTTTACCCCAACAGCTTCTTTTCTTGCGCTTCCCGCTTGTGGAACTCCCTTCCATATACTTGCTTTCCTGACGGCTACAAACTCCAGGAATTTAAATGCAAAGTCAATTCCCATCTCTTATCCACTTGACTTCAGCCCTTTCCACATCACCCCGTGTATCTTGGTTCTTTTCCTTTCTCTCTGCCCTCATAACTGTATTCACTCCTGTGTTCACATACTTCTCTTTCCCTTTCCCCTTCTCCCCCTGTAGCTGGTTCGTTTTTCTCTTCACTCTTTTCCGGTTTAAAACATTAACTCTCTTAAGTAGACCCTGTATATCAGTGGCGGTACCACCTTGCTTGAGGTGAAATGATTAAGGCAAAAAAAAAGAAACAAGTTATAGAAGGTTCTATAATATGCTAGAATGTTCGAGGAAGTTCTAGAAAGGAGTAGAATATCATAGTACTTGTATCGTGACAAACGTGCAGTAATGACTTTCGGGAAGAAAGTGAAAACTTAGATTTCCTCGTTTCTTTCATCGTTTAACAGGTTGGAGTTACCAGCAAAGCTGAGCTCATTCTTCAACTTTTTTATGCTCTATCATGCCTCTCCTGTTCCTTGTAATTTTTCTTTGTTTTTGTTTTTTCCTAAACCCCGTTCCGCTAGCCATTTATTGAAGATTGCTATGTACATTATTCACTGTTTTTCAGATACCCTTCTATCTTTCAATCTGTTTGGTTAGAATAAGATTTTCCAAGCCTTCTTTCCTCCTTTTCCTTACTATAATGGCTTATTATAATATCTTATTTATCTCTGTCTTTCCACTTAATGTATTCTCGGTTGCAATAAACCTTTCTTCTTTCCATCTACTATTGTGTTGGTTGTTCATTCCCTTTGTATCTTGTAACTGAAGTGTAGGGAGCTGGTTAATAGTCCTTCCCTTTGTATATTGTAACTGAAGTGTAGGGAGCTGGTTAATTGTCCTTCCCTTTGTATATTGTAACTGAAGTGTAGGGAGCTGGTTAATAGTCCTTCCCTTTGTATATTGTAACTGAAGTGTAGGGAGCTGGTTAATAGTCCTTCCCTTTGAATATTGCAACTGAAGTGTAGGGAGCTGGTTAATAGTTCTTTTGTTCGGCTTTGTGTCAGATTTAACCGAACTCCCAACAGCTTACAGGATTTTATGCTGAATTATCATCATAATCAGAATAATTATAAGATGGATTTCATCGGAAGGTTGTTTGTCGGCAGATTGGAATATGTAGAATTAGTGCAGAAAAGTGGAATAATAAAATATACATTTTACATAGAAATTCATTAAAAGGAAGAATAAAAAGAGTTGTAGAAATTAATGTTCATTGAGAAAGTTAAGTGTATCAAGAGTTCGTACGAAATTTTCTAGTAGTAATTGTTTAAATACATGCGGAGAAAGAAAAAGAGAACAAAGTTCGACCTGACCTTATCTCCGGGTCGACTGACCGCTGTAACCGGTTTGAGACCATCCTTAAATATTCAATCTAGTCACGTGGAGTGGCTCAAAGAACGATTTTTTCATTAGCTGTAAAAAAAAAAACCCGTTTCTCTGACGTATTTTGAATTTTGCGATTTGATGACCAATCTCTTTTGCAAGGATACAACAGTGGCCGACTAGGATTTGAAGAATTCACGCCGAAAATGCTTGCAACAAGTGACTACGACAGATTCCGAGTAAAAACTTACGCAAAAGTATTCGGCGAGACTGTTTTAAACTATAACAATAAAAAATCTGGGATTTTTAAAGATCTCTTTTTTTAAAAAGAAATTTTAATTGTCTCTTCCTGATGTCAAGTATAAGTTTGTTTTTTTTTTATTTCCATTTTCTCCAATAAAACGTCGTTTACCACATTAGAGAGACAAAACCAGATTTACGTTAAGCATACGAAGGCTTCATTAATACTTTTTATCGTTTTAACAATTTCAACTCATTTTCAATATATTTATTAATATATTCATTTATTTTAATGTTTACGTATGACACACCTGATTATCAATTCATTAATAACAAACGATAAACCGACATAGCCTGGTCGTATCTTAATCGTGAGGGACCCAATGTTCATAACATTATCAGTGCATCTTCATGTAAATTATATTCATCTATTACTACAATAAAAATGTTCATGTCAAAATTATGATGTTCAACCGGTGTAAGTTTAGGTTCACCGTTTTATATGCTATTTAGCAGAGGCCTGCTTCTGATGGGCTCCTTTCCCTGTTTCACACTGATTCAACCTTTTGGGGGTTATATAAACAAAGAGGATGTGCGTTGTGGTGCAGTGGATATCGACTCGGAACGACAAATCAGAGTACCGAGTTCGAAATCTAGTTGAATTCCTGGCATTCACTTACGCGCAAATACCATTGGGAAAAGTATTAATCCGTCTCTGCCCCCAGTTATGGGTTAAATAATAGGACAGATTGGGTTCTATAGCCTTGGTCAGCAACCAGTCTACCGTAGAAAGCAATGGCAATCTACTACGGGATAATCTTCTTTCTAGTCAGTCATGTCTTGAAAGAGACATGATCGTCCAAAGAGTGTATCACGTATGGCACTCAACTGACTGACTGAATATAATAGTTGAAAACATGATCACTACTACTATTGGTCATAAAGTGGGGGATCCTTTTTATATTGTTATGAAGTAATAAACTGATCCTCCACTACTTACTATTTAATAATATAATGCATCTCTTTTCCCTCTAACTATGAGTCAAATAACAGGAGAGATTGGGTTCTATAGCCTTGGTAGGCAACCAGTCTACCGCATAAAGTAATGGCAACCTACTGCGGAATAATCTTCTGCCTAGTCAGTCGTATCTCTTTCGAGACATGATCGCCCAAGCGTGTATCACTTATGGCACTTAACTGACTGACTGAAACTTAAAGAAAACTGATTGAATGATCATCAGCAAAGAGAGGAGCCCAGTAAGCCAACTACAAGTTGGAGAAACTAAACTAAAACAAGTAATAAAATTCAAATATCTGGAAAGTATTTTGAAAGTGAATGGAGAGTGTAACATGAAAATCTAAAGACTCATTTGCATGGTCAAAGGCGCATTTCAGGAGCTAACCAGAGTACTGAAATACGGGAATATCTCATTTGAAACAAAGAAAAGAGTGCTGGATTGTTATGTGATATATGTTCTTCTGTATGAAAGTCAATGTTCATCAAGGATGAAGGAGAGGCTTGAGGCAGCAAAAATGTGGTTTTACAGAAGGATGCTGAAGATACCATGGACGGATCTCTTGTGCAATGATGAGGTGTCGTAAAGGATGCAAACGAGAAGAAAATTTATACTTGATCTCAGAAGATACAAATGAGCTTCCTGGGACACGTAATGAGAAAAATGGGCCTGGAGAATTTAATACTCACAGGACGATGGTAGAAGGAAAGAGAAACGGGGGAAAACAGCAGAAGACGTATTTGTTTGGTCTGAGCAAATGAATGGCGAAACGGAGCTTAGAAAAGATGCCAAAAGAAAACATATTTAGAGCTACAAGGTACAGAGCCAAGTGGAAGTTGATGATCGCTTATGTCCTGAGCGGACACGGCACATGAAGAAAAAGAATCTGTTAGTATGTAGGGGTGCGCGTTGGTATAAAGAGGATGTATGTAGTATGAATGGAATACACGTTTTAGTGCAATGGATCACAGTGAGAAATCAGAGAGCCGAATTCGAATTAGTGTTAAATTCATTTAGAGGCTAATTGGGAAAGGTATT
This sequence comes from Ascarosepion bandense, assembly GCA_037127315.1. Taxonomy (NCBI): domain Eukaryota; kingdom Metazoa; phylum Mollusca; class Cephalopoda; order Sepiida; family Sepiidae; genus Ascarosepion; species Ascarosepion bandense. The sequence continues at coordinate 1,609,509 of JBBBDQ010001156.1, forward strand.
GATCCATCTCTTCTCCCTCCAGCTATGGGTTGAATAGAAGGGCCGATTAGGTTCCATCGACTTTTTTGGTAACGCAGAAAAAATGGCAACATACTGCGGGAAAATATTCTGCCTAGTCAGTCATGGCTTGAAAGAGACATGATCGCCAAAGCGTGTATCACGAATAGCACTTAGCTGACACACTAACTGAATCAGTTGGTAATATCCTCTACTAAATTTTCGTGTTGCCATCTAAATTTTTATCTTATTTTACACACACAGATCCATCGACACACCAAATTCGACCATATAAAAATCCGTACACACATCAAAACTAAGACATATACAGAGTTTTTAGATACACATACATCTACTACTTCTCATACGGATCGACATGAAAAATAAAAAGAGAAATGGAAGAGCAATGACACCAGCCATTTATTACAGATGGGCATAGAGCTACAAAATATCATAATACTAATGTATATATATATATATATATATATATATATATATATATATATGCACATTCGTATTATATATATACGTATGTACAAAGCAGCAGAATATATATATATATATATATATATATATATATTAGTCATCTACATACAAGCCCGTTTCGCTGTATCACAACTCATCAGTGTGGCTAGACATATCCACTTGCTTCTGGCTGGGATGGAAACTCGACCGATTTGGTGTCAGCCGGTCGGGGTCTCTCCTCCCTAAGCCATTGGCGCATGGCATCAGAGAAGGGAAATTTTAACGTTTTGTATATAAGCAGTGTATACAGACGCCAGTCTCCGAGAGAACTCAATTCATTTCTGAAGAGTCACGCATACTTATTTATATATATATATATAAATAAACCCAATGAATACCCATTATACATCCACCCAAACTCAAATCACCCGCCAAGTATAATCAAACATATACCCTCCTCCATAGAATATAGAAGTAGTAAAAACTCTTCCAGTGAAGAAATATTTAACAAACAAAAAAGTCTTTACAATAAGTCCTTAAAAAATAGTGGCTACAAAAACCAAGACATCAAGTATATAAAAACTATAACCATAACAGGAAAAATAGAAATAGAAAAATCATTTGGTATGCACCTCTTTCAACCAAATGGTAAACACCTATTAAGGCAGAAGTTCCTCAATTTAATTAAAAAACACTTCCCCACTAAAAACACTCTAAGTAAAACCTTTAACAAAAATACACTTAAACTAAGTTATAGTTGCACAAACAACCTAGAAAAAATCATAACAAATCATAACAAATATATCCTAAATCAACACGTAGATCAAAATAAAATTAACTACAAAAATAATAAAGATGACAACAATAAAAACCTATGTAATTGTAGAAACCCCAACAATTGCCCACAATAGAATAAATGTAAAAGAAACTCAATAATCTATCAATGCAACATAACATCAATTGAAAATCCCACTATAAATAAAGTTTACATCGGATCTACTAAGAACACTTTTAAGCATCGCTGGTACATGCACTTAACTTCATTCACAAACAAATTATACCGAAACCAAACATCCCCTTCTGCATATTTTTGGAAATTAAAGGACTCAAAACAGAAGCCCAAAGTAAAAAGGAAAATCCTAGAAAAAAGTAGAACTTGCAACTCGCTTAACGACATCTTCCCTTTATGCTTAAGTGAAAACCTACACATTATAAAATACTCCATCAATAGCGAACTATTGAACCGTAGAGATGAATTTGCAGTATTATGAAAACATCGCAAATATTTATCCTTAAAATTTAAATAACCAAAACAACCTCATCCACAATCCCTCCCAAAATGCAATAAATACACATAATCAATCCTCTAAATAAAAAAAAAACAAATAACGTATCAAAGAAAGAAAATAAATCTCACACAATATTAACAGCAATTCCATCCACTTATAAATAGAAGTAAAATAAAAACTATCGAAAACTGCCTTAAAAACTATATGTCCCAATATAAGAATTACCTAAACTAAACGAAAAAGTGACCTGACTAAAACTAAGCTACCCACACCTTTGTCCTCAACCAAAGCTGCATCTCTAGGACTACAAACGGACGACTAGATCGTACTAAACTTCCACCCCACTTTTACTTACATCGTTTTAATACTAAATCAATCTTCATTGTAGGGTAAATCAGCCAACTAAAAACAGACAATGTCTTCTCCTCCCTCTCTTCAAGGATGACGGAAGGGATCGAAGAAACATAAATGTGGTTTTACAAAAAGATGATGAGGATACCATGTCCCGAGAACGTGAGCGTGAGCAATGGCGATGTGATGGAGATGATGAAAACAAGAAGAAAAGTAATACTAAGTATCAGGAAGAGACAGCTGAGGTTTCCGGAACACGTAATGAGGTATGGTGGTTCGAAGTATTTAATACTAAATCAATCAGTTAAGTGTCATACGTGATACACGCTTTGGGCGATCATATCTCGAAAGAGACATGACTAACTGATTAACTAACATGACCAACAGAAGATTTAGTCCGCAATAGGTCGCCATTGCTTTCTTCGATAAACTGGTTGCCAGCAAAGGCTACAGAACCTAATCTATCCTATTATTTGACTCATAACTAGAGGGAGAAGAGATGCATTATATTATTAAGTTGTAATTAGTGGGGGATCAATTTATTACTTCATAATAATATAAAAATGATCCCCTTGTTTATGCCCAGTAAAGGCCATAATCATGTTTTCAACTATTGTATTCAGTCAGTCAGTTAAGTGCCATACATGATACATGCTTTGGGCGATCATGTCTCTTTCGAGAAATGACTGACTGGGCAGATGATTATCCTGCAGTAGGTTGCCATTGCTTTCTGCGGTAGATTGATTACCAGCCAAAGCTATAGAACCCAATCTCTTCTATTATTTAACCCATAACTTGAGGGAAGAGACAGATTAATACCTTTCCCAAAGGTATTTGTGCGTAAGTAAATGCGATGAATTCAACTGGAATTCGAAATCGGCTCCCCGATTTGTCGTTCCGCGTCGAAATCCACTGCATCACAACGTACATCCTATTAATACTCACAGGACGGATAAAAGGAAAGAGAGAGAGAGAGGAAAGCAGTGCGTGATATTACTTCATGGGCTTGAGCAAATGGATAGTGGAGCGGGTTTGGGGCGAGATAACAAAAGGTAAAATATTAAGAGCGACAGGGGCAAATGGAAGCCCATGACCGCTTACGACCTGAAGGGACAAAGCACACGAAGAAGATAATAGTTTCTATAATTCTGAGACACTTTGAAATAATTGCTATATAAGATTTAAGCGTTACATATTAAAATATATATTATGTGAATATAATTTAATTTCCATATTCCCTTAACCGCCTATTTAGACATAAGTTCAATCCAAACATAAAGTGAAACTCGCACTTAAGATCCATTGATAAAGATATTGGAAAAATGGCCGCTTCCTGGTGCCTTTCTATTAAGTACCAGACTCCTCCTAGTTTCCCTTGCTTTTACAAGAGCTCTATCAAGCCTGAAATAGAGTACTTCTGCCATATATGGCCAGGAGATGCGAAACCTTTATTTTTCAGTTTTGATAGCGTCCAAATGCTTCTATTTGTCTCTGTGGGTGACGAATTATTTCCCAAAACACAGCATCTCTCGCAGAGACAAAGCGTCGCAAAACCTCTCGCTGCTCAATCGCTATTTCATGGAAAGTATTCAGACGTGCTACATTCCTTAAGCTCATCAGTTTTAACCTTCAAGGCTAAGACCCAAAATGGCATCGATCTATCTTCATTTTCTTCACATGAACCACCACTTATTCCCCCTACGATCTTAACAGGCTTAGGGTCCACTGTTATCTTCTCCACATATCACCATAACCTGTAACTACATAACTCGAATGACATTAGAATCTTGTACAGTTGTTATATATATATATATATAAATAAGTAGGTAACCTACAGCCAACGGACCTACCTAGATTTCACCTAATGGATCATCAGGGCAACATGGCTTTTTTTGTTTCCAGTTTTTCCCCTTCGCGTTTATACTCGGTGTGTCTCTCGAGATATGTTTAAAGATAAATTTACAGTTATATCAGCTCTAGGTAATACTATAGAGTACTTTCATAACCTTTCAAACATGGAGCGAGTAGAATTAGGATGCTCACTAAAGGAGAGCCAACTTGCTATGATGATCTATCATACGCATATTTATTTGCTCTGCTATTGTATTGAGCACTTTACGTGTTAGGTTCCTCGTCTCGGGTTTTTTTTCTTTCGACTCGTACTTTGACTAATGTTCAAGTGCTTCGTTCGTTTCTTTTTTGTTTCCATTTTTTCCCCTCCGCGTTTATCCTCGGTGGGTTTTTCGAGACGTGTTTAAAGATAAATTTACAGTTATATATATATATATATATATATATATATATATATATATATATATGTATATATATATATTTATATATATATATAACAGACAATAAATGTCTTTTACATTTTATCATGAGTCATTTTAAACATTGTATTTTAGGTTGCTTTAATTTCTGGTGAAAAAAAGATAAAAGTGTCCAACATTTGGATATTTATTACGCTAGTCCTAAGTTTTCGGCTAATATATATATATATATATATATATATATATATATATATATAAACGCGAATACACGTACATATATAAATATGTGTCTGGTGTTAATAAAAAGTGCTCAGTATAATATAAAAGAGCGATAAAGTATATATTAATAAATACAGATATTATCCTTTGTCTATAGAAAGACTCAGAACTTTATGCACTATGCAATCATCAAGTGCTTATTATTATTATTATTATTATTATTATTATTATTATTATTATTATATAAGAATCTGATGATTACATAGTGAATAATATTCCGAGTCATGCTATCCACATAGATGTATATTTGTTAATTATATATAGGTACCTGTTTTGTCGAAAGATGACCGAATTTGTCTTCACTAATTGTTATACTCGTCCATTCACTTTGCTCATAAGGACGAGTATCGCAGGACGTAGAATCGAAGTAGACGCATGCCTCACTAAACAAAGGTATTGGGTCTGTATAATGAAACTAAAACCCGCACATCATAAAACGTTTTCTTCACCATCTTTTGTTCCAGTGTTTCCTTACAATGTTATTAACCAGAATCTACAAGCTTATACAAATTTATAACTAGTTACAAGAGATATTTTGTCATTTTATTTTCCTCGGGTCGTTATCACTTGGGGCCATATCACGTTTAAACAACAGATCATTTATATACACCGAAGTTAATCCATGTCGATCCTTATCAGTACTTAAATGGGTAACGACTTGGGAATACTAAGTGCCGTAATCTTGAATGTGCGAATGGTGTAATGGGTAATGGCTTGGGATTGTTAATTGGTGAGCCTAGTGTCAATTCCAGTTGATATCATATCTCGAAAGAGACATGATCTCCCAAGCGTGTTTCACGTATGGCACTTAACTGACTGACTGACTTGCTTTCTTGGTACGCGTTGGCATTCTTCTATCCTTCTTATTGTTCAGCTGGACCCAAGCTTTTAAGTGTATGTTAGAAGCTTCATATGTTTTGCCAATATGAACAGTTTCTTTCCAGTGTTAAAGTATTGCCTTTTCTTAACAACACTTTTTGGAAGTCTGGAATCGGAATGCTGGCGATAATAAGCTTGATTATCCACTGCTGTTTTTCAGATTCGGTTAACGAACATCTCTGTGTGAGTCGTCAACATCTATTTACAAAATCATCTAACAACTCTTTTTGTTTCTGTTTATAAGACATTACTTTTAACCGATTGACTCTGAAATTTTCTTTTGATTCTAGCTGCTCTATGAACCAATTAAAAATAATTTCAGGAGAATATTTTCTTCCTCCGTCAACGACCGCCTGTTAAACCTTTTTAATCATTCATTAGCGATTTGCAATAAAATGTAGTTTTTTGTGCTGTTTTTATTTTGTTTAGAATAAAATTCAGTTCCAAACATTGTTTGAACTGTTTAAAAGTTTCGGCCGGATTTGGAGATTCACAATCCATTAAAGGAATATCATTACAAGACATCGTAGATAAACAGTAAACACGTTGCAAGGTAGGCTGTCATGAAAAGGGAGTGGTATTAACAGATTTAAGATGGCGGTCAATCGAGCACAAAAAAACATCACACGTGGAGAGTTAAAAATGATTGAATTCAATACCTTGGCAATGTTTGGGTATTCTGTGAAAAACAACTTTTTTTTTCTTTGTTTCGTTGTTATTTCCAATGCGGTTTTGTTGTTGTTGTTGTTGTTGTTGTTGTTGTTGGTTTCTTCGGCTTCCGTTTTTGCCGTTGTTGAAAAAGTTATCTCATGTCGTTTTTCATGTTTTTTTTAAACCCATGCGGCCGCCACGTACAGATGTTGATGTGTCGAGGCGTGGTAAATTGTAACAGAAACAGAGTTATTTTATTAGTGATTTTATTTAACATGCATACATTAGAGGAAATACGTGTCTTGTTCTAAACCATGTTCGGCGTGAAGTGAAGTGTTATTTATATATTCCTACGCTAAAGTGTTACAGATATTGCGCGTAGGAAAATAGTTCTATGTTATAACTACAGTCTTAAGATCCGTTCATATGAGATTGTTTGTTTTAGTCATTGTTCAAAACACAAAGCATGTGAAATTTCAGTTTCTGAAATCATTCTTGCATTCTGATTGTTAGTTTGACGTTGACAGTCACCAGACCATCATGATTCCAGCGTTTACACCTGTTCTGGATCTCTATCTGTGTACGTCCGTGTGGTTGTCTCCGCGTGTATCTGTGTCTGAGTAACAGTGTGTGTGTACTTACGTATGCCTGTGTGCACGAAAGTGTTGACATTTTCAGACAGATTAGATAGTATATACATTGAAATTAAAAAGAAAATCGACATTTATATTCTTTTATATATATATATATATATATATATATATATATATATATATATATATATATTATAAGCGTTTCACCCGGAGCAAGGCATGTCACTGCCACTACTGCGCAGGGGGCTACATAGAGTGGAGAAAGGATGATTAAATATAGGAAATGTCAGAGGGTGGGTGATAGGCGGGTAAGGATACCGAGAATGAGAGTTGGGTAGATGAGAGTGTTCTGAGAATAATTGGGAGTTAGTGTGATAGGAGGTGTCTATTGAACCTACATTTTAATACCTAGAGATTGTAGCTGTCTGGAAAGCAGACTTATGGAAGGGAGTTCCACAGGCGGGAAGCGCGAGAAAAGAAGCTGTTAGAGTAGAATTTTCGGTTACATCTTATTTGTTTAACTGTAAAAGGGTTGCTAATCTAGTATCTCGTGTAAATTCGTGCTTAGGCGGCACCAGTGATACCTTTCAAAAAGTGTTGTCCGAAAGGTTCCTCAGGTTAAGGTAGTATAATGATGTCCATTTCGTTCAGAACAATATATATATATATATATATATATATATATATATATATTTCTGTTAATTTTTAAGTTACAATTCTCTTTCCTTTTTTTGCGAACGCAGACGATGTCAATTTTTTCTTTTCTTGTTTATTTAATTTGATTTTGTTTTATCTTTTTCTTTTTTTCTTTTTCTTTTTTATTTTCTTTTTTAATTTCTTTGCAAATCTATTTAAAAAGGAAAATTAGACTGATGTTTCTCCAGTTTCTGAAAGGATTTTTCTGTTGCTGAGGTGATGTGTTATCCCCCTGGGCATTTTCATATCGAAATGGTCATTCAACATCATTGAATTAATCCTTTTTAATTCATATATATATATATATATATATATATATATATATATATGTACATATTTTTAGCATTATTTTTATCGATACTCGTATTTGAGTAGGTATTCTGTTTTTAATTAAATAGTATATACATATATTTCGACCGGCTTGATTATTTACGAGACATTTTGTCACGGAAATATATGTTATTTGGCAGGATTAAAACCTACGACCACTAACAATATCGGGAAGCCACTAATTGATCTGTTGCGTCTTAGACCGCCCGACCACAAATGATTCTACAGTCTAATCGAAGTTAATTCAAGCCTTATATCTCCTTCGCAAACATACCAGTTATACGTACTAACATTTACAGCGTAGAATCATTCCTTCAAATAAACTTACCTGACATCTGAGCTTTCTGTGAATCTAACCTTGACCCTTCTATCTGAGTTTTACGTTCCTGGTTACCTTCTCCTCTTTAGTAAGAACTCCAATGTCCATATGCATGTGTTTGGTATTTATGTCAGTGAAAATATCCTTCTAGCTATAGTTATCTCTCTTGAATCCCTAGATCATTCTTTCATGTGTTTCCGTCACTCACTTCTAAGCTCGGTTAGCTATCTTTTTTTTCTCTACCGCTCAACCTCATATCCTGACTGTTCAGTACTTGACAGAATCTCCAACAAAATAGATGAGGCCATTTCTTCTCATCTATCTGCTCATATATTTGTGTATGGTGACTTCAAGGGCCACCACGCCAAGTGGCTCGAAAACTCTGTTACTGATCTTGCTCGTGTCCACGCAATGTGTTTTTCAATCACTCATTCCCTTACGCAAGTGGTGGATTTCCTCACGCGTTTCTCGGATAACCCTAATGGAAGTGACTTACTGCTAGACCTTTGCTTCTCTTCCATCCCTAACTCTTGCATTGTCAAGCAGTTCTGCCCTCTCGAAAACTCTGACCATGCGGTGGTTTCCTTCAACCGCCACTCCACCCAAGAAACACAGACCAGGAGAATATCCTACTGCTAGCAAAGAGCAAACTGGGATTCGTTCCGTGATTTCCTGTGTGACGTTTCTTGAAATAATGTTTTAGTCTTCCCGTTGAAGACTGTGCATCAGAGGTCTCCTCTTGAGTTAAGACTGGCATCGATGCTTCCATCCCAGCCAGGAAGTTGCGGCTTAAATAGCCATTCGTCCCCTTGATCTCGAACTGTTCCCCGGATATTTTTAAAGTATTTTACTGTCTAGCATGCTGGCCTTCTATTCGTTTTATTTCAATTAATTTGCACAAGTGTATATATATATATATATATATATATATATAAATATATATATATATATATATATATATAATGCACATAAATCCCTTGAACTTTAAATTCCTATATGAATTTTTTACGGTATTTAAAAATATTTAGCAACTCTAAAAATTCCATATTATCTGATAATTCACGCCTCTACGTGATCATATATTTTCACGCTTGCACGTGTTTACATTATTACTTCCCTTGAATTTTGAAAAATTTTCTTAGCGTTTATTTAGTTCTTCAAAATGTCGTGACATGTTTTTTGCGACAAGACAATTGTTGATGTTTAAAACTGTAAATTTGACCCTGATGATGAACGATGACGTTCGAAAGTGCTCGGTTAACCTGTGAACAATATTTCCATAAATATAATTTGGAAATAAAAAACCTCATTAGAAAATATGAGAAAATACAAAAGTAAAAGTTGTCTCTATCGTTTAATACAACGTGTTTAATATAGAAATATATATATATATATATATATATATATATATATATATATATATATATATATATAAAAACGGGCTTGTATGTGGATGACTAATATATTACGCTCTCATTATGATTGGGCTCTCGGGAAAAGAAAATTTTAAAAACAGGTTCCATTTCAGCTATAATGCATGACTCTTCAGAGATGAATTGAGTTCTCTCGGTGACTGGCGTCTTTATACACTGCTTACATACAAGACGTTAAGATTTCTCTTCTTTGACCCCATGCGCCGATGGCTTAGGGAGTAGAGACTCCGAATGACACCAAACTGGTCGAGTTTCGATCCCGGCCCTAAGCATGTGGATATGTCTAGCCACACTGATGAGCTGTGATACAGCGAAAAGGGGTTAGTATGTGGATGACTAATATATATATATATATATATATATACACGAGAAACTAATTCTACCAATAAATGGTATTAAAAAGTTTCGTAGTTGTGCTGGCTAGTTATGATGTGAGACGCTGCCAATTCCAGTTCTAATGGGTCTCATAGAGATGTCCGCTTTGTGTAATTTCGGTCTTACTTAGACTTCATTATTGTTCTCGGTCTGAATTCAGTTAGATTGAGCCTGGAAATTTCTATCATTTTTATAGTAATTTCTTGGTTTCGTTTATGAATATTTGTGCCTCATTTATATACTTGTGTTCAGTTATTTTTGTAGATATTATTATCATAGAAAAATGTTTCATTTTTGTCTGTCTATAATTTTGATTCCTCCGCTTCTATCGGACAGGGATATGCGAATGTTTTTTTTTCATGTTTTTGTTGCTTTATTAGATATTTTTTGTTAAATATTTCTTTACAGGCTTTTAGATATCTGCAGAAAAATGCTGTTTCATTTAATTTCTCGAGTGTGGTTTGAATTAGACCCTATATGTATCATTTGTTAAAATCCGAGTCGTTGGTTTTTTTAATCATGAAATCCGTAATATCAATTTTTTCACTCAGGCGTCAAAAATATATATATTGTCATCCGCAGATATATAATAACACTACACAAAATATTTTACGTTTCGAAGCTGCTATGTGCGCTTCTCATCAGGTGATAAGTTGAAATGAAAATTAAATGGTGAAAACTGGTTTATTTATGGGGATATGCTGTTTAAGTGAATGTGGGGTGGGAGCTTATTCTGATTTAGTCGGCCGTATTGTAGCCTTAGAGATATAGCTTTGGGTTAGGAGAGGTGAATTAGTTTAAGGCAGGTTCCTTATTTATTTGGTCTGGGTAGTTCTTATATTGGGATTTATGGGGTTTTTTTTTAAGGAAGGGTAGACATTTTTTGTTTATTTTACTGCTATCCGATTTCACGAATATTTTATCAGATGTTTTAATTTCTTTCGCTACTTTTTCAAGGTGCTGTCGAAAATGATTTTTTATTTTGTGAAAAAGTACATTAATTATTATATCAAGTAAATAATTTTCGAATCCGCAGAACTTTTCAATGTATAGGGATGATTTTTTTTCTTTTAAAACCATATATCTCCTGTTCTTTTATTAAATTTTCCTTGCATAATATAATAAAATTTGTTTTTTATTTATTTATTTAAAGGTAATATAGTTGACATTCCGACACAGAATTTTCTATCTTTCGAGATTCTTACGTTGTCAGCAGGGAATGGTAGATCATTGTTTTAAAAATAATGTGTCTGTTATTCATGGATATGAGAGAACAGAAAAAAATGTATGTGTGTTCAATTTAATTACTCAGAATAACGAGTCCCTTTAAATTTGAAAAAGTTTATATTTTTTTAAGAATAATTGATTTCTTCTTTCAACCTTAACGGCAAAAGTGTCAGTCGATTAAAACCCATGTCTAGACTTCATTTCTGTTGATGTATCCATTCTTGTTACAAAATTATTCTCTCAGTTTTCTCTGTATATAATCATTTTCTAAAACAAAAAAGGACAAAAGAAAAAAGAAAAATATATTTTTACCTTTCTATTTATCTTTTATATAATTTAAATTTATTAAAAAAATTACATTTTTCTCATTTCTTGTCATTTGCTACAAAAATGTGTATTTTTCCTCATAAGTGTTTACAAATTAAAATGTTATATTTTTGCAAAGTTTAATAATCCTTAAATTTACTATTTTTCTTTCTAAAAATACTTAATTATTCTATTTATTTTTTATATAATTTAAATTTATTAAAAACAAAATTACATTTTTCTCATTTTTTTGCCATTTGCTACAAAAAATGTGTATTTTTCCTCATAAGTGTTTACAAACTAAAAATGTTATATTTTTGCAAAGTTTAATAATCCTTAAATTTACTATTTTTCTTTCTACCAAATAAATGTCTAACAAAAATTGAAATTTGAAGTAATTTTGAAAGTGTTTTAATTTCTCTCATGAAACTAGATAGAGATGTTTTTACTTTTTCTCATCAAAGATGTCTAAATTTTTTTACTGTTAACTTGGAGAGAGAAAATTTCCTACGTTCGACAACTCTGTCTCTCCCGAAACAAAAGAGATTTGAAAAGGAAAGCTGTGAAGAGTTATGATCGTTGATGTGCTGAATTTTCTTGCGATGTAACAATATTTTTTCATAGTAGAATTAAATTGATTACACTTTCTGAATAATTATTTATGATCGTAAAAGCAAATCAAGATGTCTAAACAAAAACAAGCTCCACTCGTTGCATTTTTTGTGGTTGTAATAATTGTGTTATCAGCGATCGATTCATCAAGACTAGATGATCAGTAAATTTGTGGAGAAAATTAAAAAAATAAAACAACTAGAAAAAGAAAGAAAATCTAATATTAATTTTTTTTTTAATCGTGTCACACCCCAAGCAAGGCATTCCACTACCACGATAGCGCAGGGGGTTACATAGAGGGATTGGGTATAGGAAATGTCAGAAGGAGGGTGATAGACGACTTAGGATGTACATAGGAAGAGAGTTGGAGAGAGTGGGTGTGAGTTAGTGTGTTAGGAGGTGTCTATTAACCTTACATTTAAACTCCTGGAGGTTGTAGCTGTCGAGGAAGCAAGCATGTGGTAGGGAAGAATTCCACATGCGGGAAATGCGAGGAAAAAAGCTGTTGGAGTAGAAATTGTGGTTACATTTCATCGGTTTCACTGTAAAAGGGTGGGACCTAGTTGCCAATCTAGTATCTCGTGCAAATTCACATCTAGGGAGCACCAGTGATTTAAGTTCGTCAGAACAGAAGCCATGAAAGTATTTATAGAAGAGGCACAGGGAAGCCACGTCCCGCCTGTGAGAGAGATACTGCAGGCGGTCAGCCAAGTCGGTATCAATCACATTACAGATTCTTCGCTGTATTTTGTCAAGAACCCCGAGGAGAATAGAAGGGCCACCTGACCAGATGAGGCAGCAGTACAACACACGGGCGGATGGTGGATTTATATAATTGCAGGATAGATTCAGGCGGAAAGAATTTCCGGGCCCTGCACAGAGAGCCGACTTTCATAGCTGCGGATTTAGCAATGGATTCGACGTAGACATTCCACTTGAGGTCCGCTAAGTGTGTCAGGCCAAGCAGGCGTAGTGATTTACTCTCTGGGAGGCAAGCCTATTCCATGGTAATGGGAGGGAGGTGCGGTTGCCTGTGGTGGTTAATTGACAGCAGCTTCGTTTTGGAAGAAGTGAATTTTACGAGCCATTTAAAAATTGTCGTAAAATATTGAACTGTAAGAAAATTAAGTTGCAACATTAAAAACAATAAACAAAACTAGGTATCTCCACTTTTTTGCATAAGTTTTCGATACCTAAGATTAAAATGAAATTTTTAAAATGAAAAAACATTCTTGAAGATTTCATTTTAGATTTAATTAAAAGCTTAATGATTAAATTGATTATTTCTATTAAGCAACAAATGCTGATGTATTTCAAATAGAAATTACATAGATTGGATTGTCACACTTAATTTTGACTTCTTAAAATTTTCTTAAAAGCGGGCATTCTTAATTTGAAGAAATTTGTAAACAAACAATAATTGATCGATTTTAAAAATATTTCAAAAGAATTCTGACACTTTGTTTTAGTAAAATTATAAAATTGAAAGTTAAATTAATCTGATATTGAAGAAATATTACTTACTTATATCATAAAAAGTAATATACAACCAATTATTAATGATTGGTCGTGTTCATCTGATCAAACTTTGACGGATTGTTAAATGACGAGGCGATGACAACTTTCTACGCAAGAACATAAAAGCAACTTTCATAAATCTAAAAAGAAAGGGACAAAACTCTTAAATTACGAAACCTTTTAATAATAATGGCAGTTTTAGTCAACCATACATGAAAATAAGGAACGTATTAAGTAACCTATTCAGTAAATAAAAAATATTTTGAAAATAGTTCGGCACGTCTACATTTAATAATCTTTGAAATTTTGGACTCGTAAATTTAATTATTATATAACTCCAGTGAACAAACAAATAGAAAATTTTACAAGATTTTAAACTATTAAATCATTATAATTAAAATGTAAAAAAACTTGAAAATTAGTATTGTAAAAATTCATTATTCATAAAAAAAATGTTATTTTTCAGCTTTTCTAATTAAGTCATGTCATAGGTTTTATTGGATTTATTAATTTTCAATTCAAAGCAGATTTTCATTTATTTGGGCACTAATTTGTAAATCACCTATTTTTTTTCTATCTCCAAAAACTCCTAATTATACCAAAAAAAATTGTGAGGAAACAAAAAGGTTATGTGCAAAATTTCATGAAATTAAGTAAGGGGGGGGGTAGCACATTTGAAAAAAAAAATTTTTTACCAATATTTTTTTAAAAATATTTAAAAAATAATATCATTTATTTGTGAGTATGTCCTGAAAATTTCATTAAAATCGGACAATTATTTGATTTTTACGTGAATTTCCAAATTAATGTGTTTTCTACGAAAAAGAAATCGCAAAAAAAATCAATGTTAATCGTTGGCGTAGGCGATGAAGTAAGCAAAACAAAATTTAAACCAAAATTTCGAACGTGTTAGAAAAGTTTTTAAAAAATTTAAAAAAATAATTTAAAAATACTTTCGACTTTCTTCTAAATAACAACATGAATATTTTGAAAATAAAACTTTATTTTTGTTCAGTTTGTGGCCTTTTTTTCATTACCCTATGCTGTTTTTTTTCCGCGAATTACTGGAGGTATGTAAACAAAACCGAAACGAAATTTCAGCCTGTCGCCCGGGTGTACACACTTGCCTATCCTCCCTACCCGCCATAAACGGTTGAAATATTTCTAAAAATAATGAAACTCTTAAGAGAAATGGATCTAATATTAAATTCTGTATTTTAAAAATTGTCGTAAAAGTTTAAAAATTTTATTGTTATTGTGATGACCGGATGTGTAGCAACACAAAGGTGAAGGTCATACTTTTTGTTTGAAGACAAAGAGATAAATGCAAAATATTGAATATATTCTTAAATCGACTCTAATAAGATTTTATAAGCTAACGTATGTAAATACTGAATAAGTGTAAACTCATGTAAAATTTTGTGGAAATATTGCTAGGATAATTTGTAATTCTAATAAACATATTGAGTGTGACCAGCCCACTGTCGGCAGAGCTTAAGATAACTCATAACTGTCAGCCAGATCGTTATCTCGAGTTCCGGTCAAAAATTGCGGATAAATCTTTCGCCTTTTACTAAAGATTTCCGTGGCCGGGAACAATTAAATGAGTCTTTAGACTTATTTTTGAAACCCTACTTCATTGTAGGGTAAATAAACCAACTAAAAACAGACCAATTCGCTTTTTCCTCTTGCTTTATCCACCTTTCAGGAGCATATTAGAATCAGTGATGATCATTTTAGTAACGCGTTTCAGCTTGTCAGACGGTTCAACAATTTTGAGTCCTGATTTTCCGTTCAGTCCGCAAAATGTTTTTTCCAGCTTTATGTCCATTGACATAACCAATAATTTATATGTGAGACAAGGAAGTAAGCATCATGTCCTTTCAATGTTGGTTGTTTTGTTTTTATGCTATATCAACCTCGGCGTGTCATTTATTACCAACTAAATTTTATTTATTTATTGCTGGTAATACTTTTTTCTTTCAACAATTTATTGTTGTTTTTTTTGTTTTTTTTATATAAGATTTGTGTCTAGTAATACTTTTTCTTTTCGAGTATCAAGATTCATTGGGATTTCTTTTTAAGAACATGGTCTCCTACATTGTTATTTAATCCATAACTGGAGAGAAGGGGCGGATTAATACCTATCCCAAGGGTACCAGTGCTTAAGTGAATGCAGAGTATTCAACTGGAATTCGAACTCGGCTCACCGATTTCTCTTTCCGAGCCGATATCCACTGCACCACAACGCACATCCGTCACTAAACGCTTACAGTACCTCGTATTCCCAAGCGGTCACCCATTCCTTTCAATGTAGCGACGAATCTTGGATTTAGTGCTCACTTATAGTTTTATGTTTGAAACGCTGCTTCATTGTAGGGTAAATCAATCAAACCTAAAAACAGAGAACTTCATTTTTTTTTATCTGTCATCTCTTGTCTTCCCGTTTTAATTGCAGGAATAAATTAGAATGAAGGATGATCATTGTTACATATGCGTTTCAAGCTTGTTTGATGGTCAGCGAAGGTAGTCGTCTTTCATGTCATATATAGCAAATTTTCTCATTATGACTCTTTCTAATAACATCAGACTTCATTATCATCAACCTCACCTCAGACTTCACAGTCGAAGATGGTAAAAAATAGATTAGAAATTTAAATATTCTCCGGTCTTATGTGGATGAAAAAATTAAAATAATAAAATCCATGGAGAAGTAGCCAAAAATCATGATTCTTAAATATTCACATATTACATGTACATAAAAATTTTAATCTTCTTATTAAAAAAGCAGTAACTTAAATTGATAATATTTAATTCCCATTAGTATCGAGTGAACTTAAATTAAAATCTATTAAACTGTCAGTTTTAAATATGCACCTGATGATTCCATAAGTCACGAAACTCTGAGTCGTGCTATAGACGTAAGGATAATATGTATATTTATTAATATATAGATAGTAGAATTATGACTTTCTTTCGCTCAATTTTTCTCTGTCGTAAATCTATGAAACTTTGTTCAAAATTAAGAAAAAAGTCATTCATTTGTTTTTAGTTCTTGCTTTAATTTTGAATTTGTTATGCGTACAACCTTATAAATAAATAATATTTTTAAACAAACAGAAGCTTCATTTGTTAAGTTGCTAAGGATGCAACTGGAATAACACTCATGTATTTTTAACATTTTTAATATTTTATAGATAGAGCATAGCATACAAATTTACAGATCAACCATTCGACCGTGCATTCAATACTGTTGTCATATCTGGTCAGGCGTCTCGGCCTTCTTGACCAACCCCAAAGGAGAATCTATAACGTGATTGGTCCCGACCTGGCAGCTCGACCCTAGCCAATTTCTCATCGGCGGGATGTGGCCTCCCTCTCTCTCTTCTACAAATATTTTCATAGCTTTTTGCTACGAAGAACTGAGGTCACAAGAATTTACTAGGGCAACCAGACTGACATCAAGGTTCCACCCTTTTACAGTTAGATCAACCAAATGTAGGCACAATTTTAACCCCAACAGCTTCTTTTCTTGCGCTTCCCGCTTGTGGAACTCCCTTCCATATACTTGCTTTCCTGACGGCTACAAACTCCAGGAATTTAAATGCAAAGTCAATTCCCATCTCTTATCCACTTGACTTCAGCCCTTTCCACATCACCCCGTGTATCTTGGTTCTTTACCTTTCTCTCTGCCCTCATAACTGTATTCATTCCTGTGTTCACATACTTCTCTTTCTCCCTTTCCCCTTCCTCCCCCTGTAGCTGGTTCGTATTTCTCTTCACTCTTTTCCGGTTTAAAACATTAACTCTCTTAATGTAGCCCCCTGTATATCAGTGGCGGTACCACCTTGCTTGAGGTGAAATGATTAAGGCAAAAAAAAAGAAACAAGTTATAGAAGGTTCTATAATATGCTAGAATGTTCGAGGAAGTTCTAGAAAGGAGTAGAATATCATAGTACCTTGTATCGTGACAAGCGTGCAGTAATGACTTTCGGGAAGAAAGTGAAAACTGTTAGATTTCCTCGTTTCTTTCATCGTTTAACAGATTGGAGTTACCAGCAAAGCTGAGCTCATTCTTCAACTTTTTTATGCTCTATCATGCCTCTCCTGTTCCTTGTCATTTTTCTTTGTTTTTGTTTTTTCCTAAACCCCGTTCCGCTAGCCATTTATTGAAGATTGCTATGTACATTATTCCACTGTTTTTCCGATACCCTTCTATCCTTTCAATATGTTTGGTTAGAATAAGATTTTCCAAGCCTTCTTTCCTCCTTTTCCTTACTATAATGGCTTATTATAATATCTTATTTATCTCTGTCTTTCCACTTAATGTATTCTCGGTTGCAATAAATCTTTCTTCTTTCCATCTACTATTGTGTTGGTTGTTCATTCCCTTTGTATCTTGTAACTGAAGTGTAGGGAGCTGGTTAATAGTCCTTCCCTTTGTATATTGTAACTGAAGTGTAGGGAGCTGGTTAGTAGTTCTTCCCTTTGTATATTGTAACTGAAGTGTAGGGAGCTGGTTAATAGTCCTTCCCTTTGTATATTGTAACTGAAGTGTAGAGAGCTGGTTAATAGTCCTTCTCTTTGTATGTTGTAACTGAAGTGTAGGGAGCTGGTTAGTAGTCCTTCCCTTTGTATATTGTAACTGAAGTGTAGGGAGCTGGTTAGTAGTCCTTCCCTTTGTATATTGTAACTGAAGTGTAGGGAGCTGGTTAATAGCCCTTCCCTTTGTATATTGTAACTGAAGTGTAGGGAGCTGGTTAATAGTCCTTCCCTTTGTATATTGTAACTGAAGTGTAGGGAGCTGGTTAATAGTCCTTCCCTTTGTATATTGTAACTGAAGTGTAGGGAGCTGGTTAATAGTCCTTCCCTTTGTATATTGTAACTGAAGTGTAGGGAGCTGGTTAATAGTTCTTTTGTTCGGCTTTGTGTCAGATTTAACCGAACACTGTTCAGCTTACAGGATTTTATGCTGAATTCTCATCATAATCAGAATAATTATAAGATTGATTTCATCGGAAGGTTGGTTGTCGGCAGATTGGAATATGTAGAATTAGTGCAGAAAAGTGGAATAATAAAATATACATTTTACCTAGAAATTCATTAAAAGGAAGAATAAAAAGAGTTGTAGAAATTAATGTTCATTGAGAAAGTTAAGTGTATCAAGAGTTCGTACGAAATTTTCTAGTAGTAATTGTTTAAATACATGCGAAGAAAGAAAAAGAGAACAAAGTTCGACCTGACCTTATCTCCGGGTCGACTGACCACTGTAACCGGTTTGAGACCATCCTTAAATATTCAATCTAGTCACGTGGAATGGCTCAAAGAACGATTTTTTCATTAGCTGTAAAAAAAAAAATACCGTTTCTCTGACGTAATTTTGAATTTTGCGATTTGATGACCAATCAGGATCCAGAGTTCCGCTATATATCTCTTTCTCAAGGATACAACAGTGGCCGACTAGGATTTGAAGAATTCACGCCGAAAATACTTGAAACAAGTGACTACGACAGATTCCGAGTAAAAACTTACGCAAAAGTATTCGGCGAGACTGTTTTAAACTATAACAATAAAAAATCTGGGATTTTTAAAGATCCCTTTTTTTAAAAAGAAATTTCAATTGTCTCTTCCTGATGTCAAGTATAAGTTTATTTTTAATTTCCATTTTCTCCAATAAAACGTCGTTTCCCACATTAGAGAGACAAAACCAGATTCACGTTAAGCATACAAAGGCTTCATTAATACTTTTTATCGTTTTAACAATTTCAACTCATTTTCAATTTATTTATTAATATATTCATTTATTTTAATGTTTACGTATGACACACCTGATTATCAATTTATTAATAACAAACGATAAACCGACATAGCCTGGTCGTATCTTAATCGTGAGGGACCCAATGTTCATAACATTATCAGTGCATCTTCATGTAAATTATATTCATCTATTACTACAATAAAAATGTTCAAAAATGTCAAAATTATGATGTTCAACCGGTGTAAGTTTAGGTTCACCGTTTTATATGCTATTTAGCAGAGGCCTGCTTCTGATGGGCTCCTTTCCCTGTTTCACACTGATTCAACCTTTTGGGGGTTATATAAACAAAGAGGATGTGCGTTGTGGTGCAGTGGATATCGACTCGGAACGACAAATCAGAGTACCGAGTTCGAAATCTAGTTGAATTCCTTGCATTCACTTACGCGCAAATACCCTTGGGAAAAGTATTAATCCGTCTCTGCCCCCAGTTATGGGTTAAATAATAGGACAGATTGGGTTCTATAGCCTTGGTCAGCAACCAGTCTACCGCAGAAAGCAATGGCAATCTACTGCGGGATAATCTTCTTCCTAGTCAGTAATGTCTTGAAAGAGACATGATCGTCCAAAGAGTGTATCACGTATGGCACTCAACTGACTGACTGAATATAATAGTTGAAAACATGATCAATGCTACTATTGGTCATAAAGTGGGGGATCATTTTTATATTGTTATGAAGTAATAAACTGATCCTCCACTACCTTACTATTTAATAATATAATTCATCTCTTCTCCCTCTAACTATGAGTCAAATAACAGGAGAGATTGGGTTCTATAGCCTTGGTAGGCAACCAGTCTACCGCATAAAGTAATGGCAACCTACTGCGGGATAATCTGCCCAGTCAGTCGTATCTCTTTCGAGACATGATCGCCCAAGCGTGTATCACTTATGGCACTTAACTGACTGACTGAAACTTAAAGAAAACTGATTGAATGATCATCAGCAAAGAGAGGAGCCCAGTAAGCCAACTACAAGTTGGAGAATCTAAACTAAAGTAATAAAATTCAAATATCTGGGAAGTGTTTTGAAAGTGAATGGAGAGTGTAACATGAAAATCTAAAGACTCATTTGCATGGTCAAAGGCGCATTTCAGGAGCTAACCAGAGTACTGAAATACGGGAATATCTCATTTGAAACAAAGAAAAAGAGTGCTGGATTGCTATGTGATATATGTTCTTCTGTATGAAAGTCAATGTTCATCAAGGATGAAGGAGAGGCTTGAGGCAGCAAAAATGTGGTTTTACAGAAGGATGCTGAAGATACCATGGACGGATCTCTTGTGCAATGATGAGGTGTCGTAAAGGATGCAAACGAGAAGAAAATTTATACTTGATATCAGAAGATACAAATGAGCTTCCTGGGACACGTAATGAGAAAAATGGGCCTGGAGAATTTAATACTCACAGGACGAAGGTAGAAGGAAAGAGAAACGGGGGAAAACAGCAGAAGACGTATTTGTTTGGTCTGAGCAAATGAATGGCGAAACGGAGCTTAGAAAAGATGCCAAAAGAAAACATATTGAGAGCTACAAGGTACAGAGCCAAGTGGAAGTTGATGATCGCTTACGTCCTGAGCGGACACGGCACATGAAGAAAAAGAATCTGTTAGTATGTAGGGGTGCGCGTTGGTATAAAGAGGATGTATGTAGTATGAAGGGAATACACGTTTTAGTGCAATGGATCACAGCGAGAAATCAGAGAGCCGAATTCGAATTAGAGTTAAATTCATTTAGAGGCTAATTGGGAAAGGTATTAATCCATCTCTTCTCCCTCCAGCTAAGGGTTGAATAGAAGGGCCGATTAGGTTCCATCGACTTTTTTGGTAACGCAGAAAAAATGTCAACATATTGCGGGAAAATATTCTGCCTAGTCAGTCATGGCTCGAAAGAGACATGATCGCCAAAGCGTGTATCACGAATAGCACTTAGCTGACTCACTAACTGAATCAGTTGGTAATATCCTCTACTAAATTTTCGTGTTGCCATCTAAATTTTTATCTTATTTTACACACACACATCCATCTACACCCCAAATTCCACCACATAAAAATCCGTGCACACATCAAAACTAAGACATATACAGAGTTTTTAGATACACATACATCTACTACTTCTCATACGGATCGACATGAAAAATAAAAAGAGATATGGAAGAGCAATGTCAGCTGCCATTTATGACAGATGGACATAGAGCTACAAAATATCATAATACTAATGTATGTATGTATGTATGTATATATATATATATATATATACGTATGTACAAAGCAACAGAATATATATATATATTAGTCATCTGCATACAAGCCCGTTTCGCTGTATCACAGCTCATCAGTGTGGCTAGACATATCCACTTGCTTCTGGCCGGGATCGAAACTCGACCGATTTGGTGTCAGTCGGTCGGAGTCTCTACTCCCTAAGCCATCGGCGCATGGCATCAGAGAAGGGAAATTTTAACGTCTTTTGTATATAAGCTCTGTATACAGACGACAGTCACCGAGAGAACTCAATTCATTTCTGAAGAGTCACGCATATATTTATATATATATAGATATATAAATTCTGTTGTTTTGTATACTATACAGAAAACCCAATGAATACCCATTATACATCCACCCAAAGTCAAATCACCCGCCAAGTATAATCAAACATATACCCTCCTCCATGGAATATAGAATTAGTAAAAACTCTTCCAGTGAAGAAATATTTAACAAACAAAAAAGTCTTTACAATAAGTCCCTAAAAAATAGTGGCTGCAAAAACCAAGACGTCAAGTATATAAAAACTATAACCATAACAGGAAAAATTGAAATAGAAAAATCATTTGGTATAGACCTCTTTCAACCAAATGGTAAACACCTAATAAGGCAGAAGTTCCTCAATTTAATTAAAACACACCTCCCCACTAAAACACTCTAAGTAAAACCTTTAATAAAAATACACTTAAACTAAGTTATTGTTGCACAATAAACCTAGAAAAAATCATGAGAAATCATAACAAATATATCCTAAATCAACATGTATATCAAAATAAAATTAACTACAAAAATAATAAAGATGACAACAATAAAAACCTATGTAATTGTAGAAACCCCAACAATTGCCCACAACAGAATAAATGTAAAAGAAACTCAATAATCTACCAATGCAACATAACATCAATTGAAAATCCCACTATAAATAAAGTTTACATCGGATCTACTAAGAACACTTTTAAGCAGCGCTGGTACATGCAATTAACTTCCTTCACAAACAACTTATACCGAAACCAAACATCCCCTTCTGCATATTTTTGGAAATTAAAGGACTCAAAACAGAAGCCAAAGTAAAATGGAAAATCCTAGAAAAAACTAGAACTTGCAACTCGCTTTACGACATCTGCCCTTTATGCTTAAGTGAAAACCTACACATTATAAAATACCCCATCAATAGCGAACTATTGAACCGTAGAGATGAATAGCATTGTTATGAAAACATCGCAAATGTTTCTTTTTAAAATTTAAATAACCAAAACAAGCTCATCCACAATCCCTCCCAAAATGCAATAAATACACATAATCAATCCTCTAAATAAAAAAAACAAATAACGTATCAAAGAAAGAAAATAAATTTCACACAATATTAACAGCAATTCCATCCACTTATAAATAGGAGTAAAATAAAAACTATCGACACTGCCTTAAAAACTATATATCCCAATATAAGAATTACCTAAACTAAACGAAAAATTGACCTGACTAAAACTAAGCTACCCACACCTTTGTCCTCAACCAAAGCTGCATCTCTAGGACTACAAACGGACGACGAGATCGTACTAAACTTACACCCCACTTTTACTTACATCGTTTTCATTACAAGCGACGACACTCCCATCACAATTAGATAGCAGAAAAATAAACAAAAAATGTCTACCCTTCGTTACAAACAAAACATAAATCCCAATATAAGAACTACCCAGACAAAATGAATAAGGAACCTGCCTTAAACTAAGCTACCTCTCCTAACCCAAAGCTATATCTCTAGGGCTACACGGCCGACTAAATCAAAATAAACTCCCATCCCACATTCAATTTAACATCATATGACCATTAATAAACCGTTTTCACTGTTTAATTTTCATTTTAACTTATCACCAAATCAGAAGAGCCCGTGGCAGCTTCGAAACGCGAAAATGTTTGTGTAGTGATACTATGAATTTATAAACCATTGTAACAACCGTTATAAATGTATATATATATATATATATATATATATATATATATATATATATATATATATATATACGTAATAAAGAGTAACCTAGAGAGCCAGACAACCTACCTAGATTTCACCTAAACAGATCGTCAAAGAGCCAGCTTTCCCTGACGATCCGTTTAGGTGAAACCGAGCTAGATAATACAATAGTATTGTGCAATTACATGTGTGTGTGTTTGTGTGTTTGTGTCGTGTGTGTGTGTGTGTGTGTTCTTGCAAAGGGGAGGAAAAAGAGTTTAATACTTCTACGTCAGCTGTTTGAGCACAAAAGTTCAAAATAATAACGTAATGTACATGACAATCTATCAGCAAAAAGAAGACCCCCAAAAATGCAACCTACAGGTCCGAGAGATCTAAATAAAAAGAAATTTAAATACCTGAGAATTTCTCTGACAGAGGATGTATGGGGTGACACTGAGATCCAAAGATGCATTTGCATGGCAAAAACGCATTTTAGAAGGTAACTAGAGTACTGAGAGACAGGAAGGTGTCACGGAAAACAAAGAAAATAGTGCTAGAGTGCTAGACTGCTATGTGATATTGTGGATAAATCTTTTCCCTTTTACTAAATTTCCGTGGCCGGGAACAATTTAATGAGTGTACAGACTTATTTTGAAACCCTACTTCATTGTAGGGTAAATCAGCCAACTAAAAACAGACAATGTCTTCTCCTCCTCTCTTCAAGGATGACGGAAGGGATCGAAGAAACATAAATGTGGTTTTACAAAAGGATGATGAGGATACCATGTCCCGAGAACGTGAGCGTGAGCAATGGCGATGTGATGGAGACGATGAAAACAAGAAGAAAAGTAATACTAAGTATCAGGAAGAGACAGCTGAGGTTTCCGGAACACGTAATGAGGTATGGTGGTTCGAAGTATTTAATACTAAATCAATCAGTTAAGTGTCATACGTGATACACGCTTTTGGGCGATCATATCTCGAAAGAGACATGACTAACTGATTAACTAACATGACTAACAGAAGATTTAGTCCGCAATAGGTCGCCATTGCTTTCTTCGGTAAACTGGTTGCCAGCAAAGGCTACAGAACCTAATCTATCCTATTATTTGACTCATAACTAGAGGGAGAAGAGATGCATTATATTCTTAAGTTGTAATTAGTGGGGGATCAATTTATTACGTCATAATAATATAAAAATGATCCCTTGTTTATGCCCAGTAAAGGCCATAATCATGTTTTCAACTATTGTATTCAGTCAGTCAGTTAAGTGCCATACGTGATACATGTTTGGGCGATCATGTCTCTTTCGAGAAATGACTGACTGAGCAGATGATTATCCTGCAGTAGGTTGCCATTGCTTTCTGCGGTAGATTGATTGCCAGCCAAAGCTATAGAACCCAATCTCTTCTATTATTTAACCCATAACGTGAGGGAAGAGACAGATTAATACCTTTCCCAAAGGTATTTGTGCGTAAGTAAATGCGATGAATTCAACTGGAATTCGAAATCGGCTCCCCGACTTGTCGTTCAACGTCGATATCCACTGCATCACAACGCACATCCTATTAATACTCACAGGATGGATAAAAGAAAGAGAGAGAGAGGAAAGCAGTGCGTGACGTTACTTGATGGGCTTGAGCAAATGGATAGTGGAGCGGGTTTGGGGCGAGATAACAAAAGGTAAAATATTAAGAGCGACAAGGAACAGGGGCAAATGGAAGCCCATGACCGCTTACGACCTGAAGGGACAAAGCACACGAAGAAGATAATAGTTTCTATAATTCTGAGACACTTTGAAATAATTGCTATATAAGATTTAAGCGTTACATATTAAAATATATATTATGTGAATATAATTTAATTTCCATATTCCCTTTACCGCCGTATTTAGACTTAAGTTCAATCCAAACCTTAAGTGAAACTCGCACTTAAGATCCCATTGATAAAGATATTGGAAAAATGGCCGCTTCCTGGTGCCTTTCTATTAAGTACCAGACTCCTCCTAGTTTCCCTTGTTTTACAAGAGCTCGATCAAGCCTGAAATATAGTACTTCTGCCATATATGGCCAGGAGATGCGAAACCTTTATTTTTCAGTTTTGATAGCGTCCAAATGCTTCTGTTTGTCTCTGTGGGTGACGAATTATTTCCCAAAACACAGCATCTCTCCCAGAGACAATGCGTCGCAAAACCTCTCGCTGCTCAATCGCTATTTCATGGAAAGTATTCAGACGTGCTACATTCCTTAAGCTCATCAGTTTTAACCTTCAAGGCTAAGACCCAAAATGGCATCGATCTATCGTCATTTTCTTCACATGAACCACTACTTATTCCCTCTACGATCTTAACAGGCTTAGGGTCTACTGTTATCTTCTCCACATATCACCAATAACCTGTAACTACAGAACTCGAATGACATTAGAATCTTGTACAGTTGTTATATATATATATATATATATATAAGTAGTTAACCTACAGCCAACGGACCTACCTAGATTTCACCTAATGGATCACCAGGGCAACATGGCTTTTTTTGTTTCCAGTTTTTCCCCTTCGCGTTTATACTCGGTGAGTCTCTCGAGATGTGTTTAAAGATAAATTTTCAGTTATATCAGCTCTAGGTAATACTATAGAGTACTTTCATAACCTTTCAAACATGGAGCGAATAGAATTAGGATGATCCCTAAAGGAGAGCCAACTTGCTCTAATGATCTATCATACGCATATTTATTTGCTCTGCTATTGTATTGAGCACTTTACGTGTTAGGTTCCTCGTCTCGAGTTTTTTTTCTTTCGACTCGTACTTTGACTAATGTTCAAGTACTTAGTTCGTTTCTTTTTTGTTTCCATTTTTTTCCCCTCCGCGTTTATCCTCGGTGGGTTTTTCGAGACGTGTTTAAAAATAAATTTACAGTTATATATATATATATATATATATATATATATATATATATATATATATATAACAGACAATAAATGTCTTTTACATTTTATCATGAGTCATTTTAAACATGGTATTTTAGGTTGCTTTAATATCTGGTGAAAAAAAGATAAAAATGTCCAACATTTGGATATTTATTACGCTAGTCCTAAGTTTTCGGCTACTATATATATATATATATATATATATATATATATATATATAAACTCGAATACACGTACATATAACTATGTGTCTGGTGTTAATAAAAAGTGCTCAATATAATATAAAAGAGCGATAAAGTATATATTAATAAATACAGATATTATCCTTTGTCTATAGAAAGACTCAGAACTTTATGCACTATGCAATCATCAAGTGCTTATTATTATTATTATTATTATTATTATTATTATTATTATTATATAAGAATCTGATGATTACATAGTGAATAATATTCCGAGTCATGCTATCCACATAGATGTATATTTGTTAATTATATATAGGTACCTGTTTTGTCGAAAGATGACCGAATTTGTCTTCACTAATTGTTATACTCGTCCATTCACTTTGCTCATAAGGACGAGTATCGCAGGATGTAGAATCGAAGTAGACGCATGCCTCACTAAACAAAGGTATTGGGTACGTATTATGAAGCTAAA
The DNA here is from genome assembly GCA_037127315.1 of Ascarosepion bandense. Lineage (NCBI taxonomy): Eukaryota > Metazoa > Mollusca > Cephalopoda > Sepiida > Sepiidae > Ascarosepion > Ascarosepion bandense. The sequence continues at coordinate 1,636,712 of JBBBDQ010001156.1, forward strand.
ACCCGCACATCATTAAACGTTTTCTTCACCATCTTTTGTTCCAGTGTTTCCTTACAATGTTATTAACCAGAATCTACAAGCTTATACAAATTTATAACTAGTTACAAGAGATATTTTGTCATTTTATTCAACTTTCCTCAGGTAGTTATCACTTGAGGCCATATCACGTTTAAACAACAGATCCTTTATAATCACCGAAGTTAATCCACGTCGATCCTTATCAGTACTTAAATGGGTAACGACTTGGGAATACTAAGTGCCGTAATCTTGAATGTGCGAATGGTGTAATGGGTAATAGCTTGGAATTGTTAATTGGTGAGCCTAGTGTCAATTCCAGTTGATATCATATCTCGAAAGAGACATGATCTCCCAAGCGTGTTTCACGTATGGCACTTAACTGACTGACTGACTTGCTTTCTTAGTACGCGTTGGCATTCTTCTATCCTTCTTATTGTTCAGCTTGACCCAAGCTTTTAAGTGTATGTTAGAAGCTTCATATGTTTTGCCAATATGAACAGTTTCTTTCCAGTGTTAATGTATTGCCTTTTCTTAACAACACTTTTTGAAAGTCTGGAATCGGAATGCTGGCGATAATAAGCTCGATTATCCGCTGCTGTTGTTCAGATTCGGTTAAGAATGTGGAGTGGGAGCTTATTCTGATTTAGTCGGCCGTATTGTAGCCTTAGAGATATAGCTTTGGGTTAGGAGAGGTGAATTAGTTTAAGGCAGGTTCCTTATTTATTCGGTCTGGGTAGTTCTTATATTGAGATTTATGGGGGTTTTTTAAGGAAGGTTAGACATTTTTTGTTTATTTTACTGCTATCCGATTTCACGAATATTTTATCAGATGTTTTAATTTCTTTCGCTGCTTTTTCAAGGTGCTGTCGAAAATGATTTTTTATTTTGTGAAAAAGTACATTAATTATTATATCAAGTAAATAATTTTCGAATCCGCAGAACTTTTCAATGTATAGGGATGATTTTTTTCTTTTAAAACCATATATCTCCTGTTCTTTTATTAAATTTTCCTTGCATAATATAATAAAATTTGTTTTTTATTTATTATTTAAAGGTAATATAGTTGACATTCCGACACAGAATTTTCTATCTTTCGAGATTCTTACGTTGTCAGCAGGGAATGGTAGATCATTGTTTTAAAAATAATGTGTCTGTTATTCATGGATATGAGAGAACAGAAAAAAATGTATGTGTGTTCAATTTAATTACTCAGAATAACGAGTCCCTTTAAATTTGAAAAAGTTTATATTTTTTTAAAAAGTTTATATTTTTTTAATTGATTTCTTCTTTCAACCTTAACGGCAAAAGTGTCAGTCGATTAAAACCCATGTCTAGACTTCATTTCTGTTGATGTATCCATTCTTGTTACAAAATTATTCTCTCAGTTTTCTCTGTATATAATCATTTTCTAAAACAAAAAAGGACAAAAGAAAAAAGAAAAATATATTTTTACCTTTCTATTTATCTTTTATATAATTTAAATTTATTAAAAAAATTACATTTTTCTCATTTCTTGTCATTTGCTACAAAAATGTGTATTTTTCCTCATAAGTGTTTACAAACTAAAAATGTTATATTTTTGCAAAGTTTAATAATCCTTAAATTTACTATTTTTCTTTCTAAAAATACTTAATTATTCTATTTATTTTTTATATAATTTAAATTTATTAAAAACAAAATTACATTTTTCTCATTTTTTTGCCATTTGCTACAAAAAATGTGTGTTTTTCCTCATAAGTGTTTACCAACTAAAAATGTTATATTTTTGCAAAGTTTAATAATCCTTAAATTTACTATTTTTCTTTCAAAAATACTTAATTATTCTATTTATCTTTTATATAATTTAAATTTATTAAAAACAAAATTACATCTTTCTCATTTTTTTTGCCATTTGATACAAAAAATGTGTATTTTTCCTCATAAGTGTTTACAAACTAAAATGTTATATTTTTGCAAAGTTTAATAATCCTTGAATTTACTATTTTTCTTTCTACCAAATAAATGTCTAACAAAAATTGAAATTTGAAGTAATTTTGAAAGTGTTTTAATTTCTCTCATGAAACTAGATAGAGATGTTTTTACTTTTTCTCATCAAAGATGTCTAAATTTTTTTACTGTTAACTTGGAGAGAGAAAATTTCCTACGTTCGACAACTCTGTCTCTCCCGAAACAAAAGAGATTTGAAAAGGGAAGCTGTGAAGAGTTATGATCGTTGATGTGCTGAATTTTCTTGCGATGTAACAATACTTTTTCATAGTAGAATTAAATTGATTACACTTTCTGAATAATTATTTATGATCGTAAAAGCAAATCAAGATGTTTAAACAAAAACAAGCTCCACTCGTTGCATTTTTTGTGGTTGTAATAATTGTGTTATCAGCGATCGATTCATCAAGACTAGATGATCAGTAAATTTGTGGAGAAAATTAAAAAAATAAAACAACTAGCAAAAGAAAGAAAATCTAATATTAATTTTTTTTTTTAATCGTGTCACACCAAGCAAGGCATTCCACTACCACGATAGCGCAGGGGGTTACATAGAGGGATTGGGTATAGGAAATGTCAGAAGGAGGGTGATAGACGACTTAGGATGTACATAGGAAGAGAGTTGGAGAGAGTGGGTGTGAGTTAGTGTGTTAGGAGGTGTCTATTGACCTTACATTTAAACTCCTGGAGGTTGTAGCTGTCGAGGAAGCAAGCATGTGGTAGAGAATTCCACATGCGGGAAATGCGAGGAAAAAGCTGTTGGAGTAGAAATTGTGGTTACATTTCATCGGTTTCACTGTAAAAGGGTGGGACCTAGTTGCCAATCTAGTATCTCGTGCAAATTCACATCTAGGGAGCACCAGTGATTTAAGTTCGTCAGAACAGAAGCCATGAAAGTATTTATAGAAGAGGCACAGGGAAGCCACGTCCCGCCTGTGAGAGAGATACTGCAGGCGGTCAGCCAAGTCGGTATCAATCACATTACAGATTCTTCGCTGTATTTTGTCAAGAACCCCGAGGAGAATAGAAGGGCCACCTGACCAGATGAGGCAGCAGTACAACACACGGGCGGATGGTGGATTTATATAATTGCAGGATAGATTCAGGCGGAAAGAATTTCCGGGCCCTGCACAGAGAGCCGACTTTCATAGCTGCGGATTTAGCAATGGATTCGACGTAGACATTCCACTTGAGGTCCGCTAAGAGTGTCAGGCCAAGCAGGCGTAGTGATTTACTCTCTGGGAGGCAAGCCTATTCCATGGTAATGGGAGGGAGGTGCGGTTGCCTGTGGTGGTTAATTGACAGCAGCTTCGTTTTGGAAGAAGTGAATTTTACGAGCCATTTAAAAATTGTCGTAAAATATTGAACTGTAAGAAAATTAAGTTGCAACATTAAAAACAATAAACAAAACTAGGTATCTCCACTTTTTTGCATAAGTTTTCGATACCTAAGATTAAAATGAAATTTTTAAAATGAAAAAACATTCTTGAAGATTTCATTTTAGATTTAATTAAAAGCTTAATGATTAAATTTGTTATTTCTATTAAGCAACAAATGCTGATGTATTTGAAATAGAAATTAAATAGATTGGATTGTCACACTTAATTTTGACTTCTTAAAATTTTCTTAAAAGCGGCCATTCTTAATTTGAAGAAATTTGTAAACAAACAAAAATTGATCGATTTTAAAAAATATTTCAAAAGATTTCTGAAACTTTATTTTAGTAAAATTATAAAATTGAAAGTTAAATTAATCTGATATTGAAGAAATATTACTTACTTATATCATAAAAAGTAACATACAACCAATTATTAATGATTGGTCGTGTTCATCTGATCAAACTTTGACGGATTGTTAAATGACGAGGCGATGACAACTTTCTACGCAAGAACATAAAAGCAACTTTCATAAATCTAAAAAGAAAGGGACAAAACTCTTAAATTACGAAAACTTTTAATAATAATGGCAGTTTTAGTCAACCATACATGAAAATAAGGAACGTATTAAGTAACCTATTAAGTAAATAAAAATTATTTTGAAAATAGTTCGGCACGTCTACATTTAATAATCTTTGAAATTTTGGACTCGTAAATTTAATTATTATATAACTCCAGTGAACAAACAAATAGAAAATTTTACAAGATTTTAAACTATTAAATTATTATAATTAAAATGTAAAAAAACTTGAAAATTATTATTGTAAAAATTCATTATTCATCAAAAAAATGTTATTTCTTCAGCTTTTCTAATTAAGTCATGTCATAGTTTTATTGGATTTATTAATTTTCAATTCAAAGCAGATTTTCATTTATTTGGGCACTAATTTGTAAATCACCTATTTTTTTTCTATCTCCAAAGACTCCCAATTATACCCAAAAAATTGTGAGGAAACAAAAAGGTTATGTGCAAAATTTCATGAAATTAAGTAAGTGGGGTAGCACATTTGAAAAAAAAAAGTTTTTACCAATATATTTTTGCAAATATTTAAAACATAATATCATTTATTTGTGAATATGTCCTGAAAATTTCATTAAAATCGGACAATTATTTGTTTTTTACGTGAAATTCCAAATTAATGTGTTTTCTACGAAAAAGAAATCGCAAAAACTTCAATGTTAATCGTTGGCGTAGGCGATGACGTAAGCAAAAAAAAATTTAACCAAAATTTCGAACGTGTTAGAAAAGTTTTTAAAAAATTTAAATAAATAATTTAAAAATACTTTAGACTTTCTTCTAAATAATAACATGAATATTTTGAAAATAAAACTTTATTTTTGTTCAGTTTGTGGCCTTTTTTTTCATTACCCTATGCTGTTTTTTTTCCGCGAATTACTGGAGAATTCCGAAACGAATTACTGGCGAATTCCGAAACGAAATTTCAGGCTGTCGCCCGGGTGTACACACTTGCCTATCCTCCCTACCCGCCATAAACTGTTGAAATATTTCTAAAAATAATGAAACTCTTAAGAGAAATGGATCTAATATTAAATTCTGTATTTTAAAAATTGTCGTAAAAGTTTTAAAATTTTATTGTTATTGTGATGACCGGATGTGTAGCAACACAAAGGTGAAGGTTATACTTTTTTGTTTGAAGACAAAGAGATAAAAGCAAAATTGAATATATTCTTAATCGACTCTAATAAGATTTTATAAGCTAACGTATGTAAATAGAGAATAAGTGTAAACTGATGTAAAATTTTGTGGAAATATTGCTAGGATAATTTGTAATTGTAATAAACATAGTGAGTGTGACCAGCCCACTGTCGGCAGAGCTTAAGATAACTCATAACTGTCAGCCAGATCGTTATCTCGAGTTCCGGTCAAAAATTGCGGATAAATCTTTCGCCTTTTACTAAAGATTTCCGTGGCCAGGAACAATTAAATGAGTCTTTAGACTTATTTTTGAAACCCTACTTCATTGTAGGGTAAATAAACCAACTAAAAACAGACCCGTTCGCTTTTTCCTATCCTCTTGCTTTATCCACCTTCCAGAAGCATATTAGAATCAGTGATGATCATTTTAGTAACGCGTTTCCGCTTGTCAGACGGTTCAACAATTTTGAGTCCTGATTTTCCGTTCAGTCCGCAAAATGTTTTTTCCAACTTTGACATAACCAATTTATATGTGAGACAAGGAAGTAAGCATCTTGTCCTTTCAATGTTGGTTGTTTTGTTTTTATGCTATATCAACCTAGGCGGGTCATTTATTGCCAACTAAATTTTATTTATTTATTGCTGGTAATACTTTTTTCTTTCAACACTTTATTGTTGTTTTTTTTTTAATATAAGTTTTGTGTCTAGTAATACTTTTTTTCTTTTCGAGTATCAAGATTCATTGGGATTTCTTTTTAAGAACAGGGTCTCCTACACTGTTATTTAACCCATAACTGGAGAGAAGGGGCGGATTAATACCTTTCCCTAGGGTACCAGTGCTTAAGTGAATGCAGGGTATTCAACTGGAATTCGAATTCGGCTCACCGATTTTTCTTTCCGAGCCGATATCCACTGCACCACAACGCACATCCGTCAATAAATGCTTACAGCACCTTGTATTCCCAAGCGGTCACCCATTCCTTTCAATGTAGCGACGAATCTTGGATTTAGTGCTCACTTATAGTCTTATTTTTGAAACGTTACTTCATTGTAGGGTAAATCAATCAAACCTAAAAAACAGAGAACTTCATTTTTTTTTTATCTGAAATCTCTTGTCTTCCCGTTTTAATTGAAGGATCAAATTAAAATCAAGGATGTTCATTGCTACATATGCGTTTCAAGCTTGTTTGATTGTAAGCGAAGGTAGTCGTCTTTCATGTCATATTCAGCAACTTTTCTCATTATGACTCTTTCTAATAACATCAGACTTCATTATCATCAACCTCACCTCAGACTTCACAGTCGAAGATGGTAAAAAATAGATTAGAAATTTAAATATTCTCCGGTCTTATGTGGATGAAAAAATTAAAATAATAAAATCCATGGAGAAGTAGCCAAAAATCATGATTCTTAAATATTCACATATTACATGTACATAAAAATTTTAATCTTCTTATTAAAAAAGCAGTAACTTAAATTGATAATATTTAATTCCCATTAGTATCGAGTGAACTTAAATTAAAATCTATTAAACTGTCAGTTTTAAATATGCACCTGATGATTCCATAAGTCACGAAACTCTGAGTCGTGCTATAGACGTAGGATAATATGTATATTTATTAATATATATATATATATAGTAGACTTATGACTTTCTTTCGCTCAATTTTTCTCTGTCGTAAATCTATGAAACTTTGTTCAAAATTAAGAAAAAAGTCATTCATTTATTTTTAGTTCTTGCTTTAATTTTGAATTTGTTATGCGTACAACCTTATAAATAAATAATATTTTTAAACAAACAGAAGCTTCATTTGTTAAGTTGCTAAGGATGCAACTGGATAACACTCATGTATTTTTAACATTTTTAATATTTTATAGATAGAGCATAGCATACAAATTTACAGATCAACCATTCGACCGTGCATTCAATACTGTTGTCATATCTGGTCAGGCGTCTCGGCCTTCTTGACCAACCCCAAAGGAGAATCTGTAACGTGATTGGTCCCGACCTGGCAGCTCGACTCTAGCCAATTTCTCATCGGCGGGATGTGGCCTCCCTCTCTCTCTTCTACAAATATTTTCATAGCTTTTGCGACGAAGAACTGAGGTCACAAGAATTTACTAGGGCAACCAGACTGACATCAAGGTTCCACCCTTTTACAGTTAGATCAACCAAATGTAGGCACAATTTTACCCCAACAGCTTCTTTTCTTGCGCTTCCCGTTTATGGAACTCCCTTCCATATACTTGCTTTCCTGACGGTTACAAACTCCAGGAATTTAAATGCAAAGTCAATTCCCATCTCTTATCCACTTAACTTCAGCCCTTTCCACATCACCCCGTGTATCTTGGTTCTTTTCCTTTCTCTGTCTGGCTTCATAACTGTATTCCCTCCCGTGTTCACATACTTCTCTTGCCCTTTCACTTCTCCCCCTGTAGCTGGTTCGTTTTTCTCTTCACTCATTTCCGGTCTAAAACATTAACTCTCTTATGTAGCCCCCTGTATATCAATGGCGGTACCACCTTGCTTGAGGCGAAATGATTAAGGCAAAAAAAAGAAACAAGTTATAGAAGGTTCTATAATATGCTAGAATGTTCGAGGAAGTTCTAGAAAGGAGTAGAATATCATAGAACTTGTATAGTGACAAGCGTGCAGTAATGACTTTCGGGAAGAAAGTGAAAACTTAGATTTCCTCGTTTCTTTCATCGTTTAACAGGTTGGAGTTACCAGCAAAGCTGAGCTCATTCTTCAACTTTTTTATGCTCTATCATGCCTCTCCTGTTCCTTGTAATTTTTCTTTGTTTTTGTTTTTTCCTAAACCCCGTTCCGCTAGCCATTTATTGAAGATTACTATGTACATTATCCACTGTTTTTCTGATACCCTTCTATCCTTCAATCTGTTTGGTTAGAATAAGATTTTCCAAGCCTTCTTTCCTCCTTTTCCTTACTATAATGGCTTATTATAATATCTTATTTATCTCTGTCTTTCCACTTAATGTATTCTCGGTTGCAATAAATCTTTCTTCTTTCCATCTACTATTGTGTTGGTTGTTCATTCCCTTTGTATATTGTAACTGAAGTGTAGGGAGCTGGTTAATAGTCCTTCCCTTTGTATATTGTAACTGAAGTGTAGGGAGCTGGTTAATAGTCCTTCCCTTTGTATATTGTAACTGAAGTGTAGGGAGCTGGTTAATAGTCCTTCCCTTTGTATATTGTAACTGAAGTGTAGGGAGCTGGTTAATAGTTCCTTTGTTCGGCTTTGTGTCAGATTTAACCGAACTCTGTACAACTTACAGGATTTTATGCTGAATTATCATCATAATCAGAATAATTATAAGATGGATTTCATCGGAAGGTTGGTTGTCGGCAGATTGGAATATGTAGAATTAGTGCAGAAAAGTGGAATAATAAAATATACATTTTACATAGAAATTCATTAAAAGGAAGAATAAAAAGTGTTGTAGAAATTAATGTTCATTGAGAAAGTTAAGTGTATCAAGAGATCGTACGAAATTTTCTAGTAGTAATTGTTTAAATACATGCGGAGAAAGAAAAAGAGAACAAATTTCGACCTGGCCTTATCTCTGGGTCGACTGACCACTGTAACCGGTTTGAGACCATCCTTAAATATTCAATCTAGTCACGTGGAGTGGCTCAAAGAAAGATTTTTTCATTAGCTGTAAAAAAAAAAACGGTTTCTCTGACGTAATTTGAATTTTGAAATTTGATGACCAATCAGAATCCAGAGTTCCGCTATATATCTCTTTCTCAAGGATACAACAGTGGCCGACTAGGATTTGAAGAATTCACGCCGAAAATGCTTGCAACAAGTGACTACGACAGATTCCGAGTAAAAACTTACGCAAAAGTATTCGGAGAGACTGTTTTAAACTATAACAATAAAAAATCTGGGATTTTTAAAGATCTCTTTTTTTAAAAAGAAATTTCAATTGTCTCTTCCTGATGTCAAGTATAAGTTTGTATTTTTTTAATTTCCATTTTCTCCAATAAAACGTCGTTTACCACATTAGAGAGACAAAACCAGATTCACGTTAAGCATACGAAGGCTTCATTAATACTTTTTATCGTTTTAACAATTTCAACTCATTTTCAATTTATTTATTAATATATTCATTTATTTTAATGTTTACGTATGACACACCTCATTATCAATTTATTAATAACAAACGATAAACCGACATAGCCTGGTCGTATCTTAATCGTGAGGGACCCAATGTTCATAACATTATCAGTGCATCTTCATGTAAATTATATTCATCTATTACTAAAATAAAAATGTTCATGTCAAAATTATGATGTTCAACCGGTGTAAGTTTAGGTTCACCGTTTTATATGCTATTTAGCAGAGGCCTGCTTCTGATGGGCTCCTTTCCCTGTTTCACACTGATTCAACCTTTTGGGGGTTATATAAACAAAGAGGATGTGCGTTGTGGTGCAGTGGATATCGACTCGGAACGACAAATCAGAGTACCGAGTTCGAAATCTAGTTGAATTCCTTGCATTCACTTACGCGCAAATACCCTTGGGAAAAGTATTAATCCGTCTCTGCCCCCAGTTATGGGTTAAATAATAGGACAGATTGGGTTCTATAGCCTTGGTCAGCAACCAGTCTACCGCAGAAAGCAATGGCAATCTACTGCGGGATAATCTTCTTTTCTAGTCAGTCATGTCTTGAAAGAGACATGATCGTCCAAAGAGTGTATCACGTATGGCACTCAACTGACTGACTGAATATAATAGTTGAAAACATGATCAATGCTACTATTGGTCATAAAGTGGGGGATCATTTTTATATTGTTATGAAGTAATAAACTGATCCTCCACTACTTACTATTTAATAATATAATGCATCTCTTCTCCCCCTAACTATGAGTCAAATAACAGGTGAGATTGGGTTCTATAGCCTTGGCAGGCAACCAGTCTACCGCATAAAGTAATGGCAACCTACTGCGGGATAATCTTCTGCCCAGTCAGTCGTATCTCTTTCGAGACATGACCGCCCAAGCGTGTATCACATATGGCGCTTAACTGACTGACTGAAACTTAAAGAAAACTGATTGAATGATCATCAGCAAAGAGAGGAGCTCCCAATAAGCCAACTACAAGTTGGAGAAACTAAACTAAAACAAGTAATAAAATTCAAATATCTGGGAAGTGTTTTGAAAGTGAATGGAGAGTGTAACATGAAAATCTAAAGACTCATTTGCATGGTCAAAGGCGCATTTCAGGAGCTAACCAGAGTACTGAAATACGGGAATATCTCATTTGAAACAAAGAAAAAGAGTGCTGGATTGCTATGTGATATATGTTCTTCTGTATGAAAGTCAATGTTCATCAAGGATGAAGGAGAGGCTTGAGGCAGCAAAAATGTGGTTTTACAGAAGGATGCTGAAGATACCATGGACGGATCTCTTGTGCAATGATGAGGTGTCGTAAAGGATGCAAACGAGAAGAAAATTTATACTTGATATCAGAAGATAGAAATGAGCTTCCTGGGACACGTAATGAGAAAAATGGGCCTGGAGAATTTAATACTCACAGGACGAAGGTAGAAGGAAAGAGAAACGGGGGAAAACAGCAGAAGACGTATTTGTTTGGTCTGAGCAAATGAATGGCGAAACGGAGCTTAGAAAAGATGCCAAAAGAAAACATATTGAGAGCTACAAGGTACAGAGCCAAGTGGAAGTTGATGATCGCTTACGTCCTGAGCGGACACGGCACATTAAGAAAAAGAATCTGTTAGTATGTTGGGGTGCGCGTTGGTATAAAGAGGATGTATATAGTATGAAGGAAATACACGTTTTAGTGCAATGGATCACAGTGAGAAATCAGAGAGCCGAATTCGAATTAGAGTTAAATTCATTTAGAGGCTAATTGGGAAAGGTATTAATCCATCTCTTCTCCCTCCAGCTATGGGTTGAATAGAAGGGCCGATTAGGTTCCATCGACTTTTTTGGTAACGCAGAAAAAATGGCAACATACTGCGGGAAAATATTCTGCCTAGTCAGTCATGGCTCGAAAGAGACATGATCGCCAAAGCGTGTATCACGAATAGCACTTAGCTGACTCACTAACTGAATCAGTTGGTAATATCCTCTACTAAATTTTCTTGTTGCCATCTAAACTTTTATCTTATTTTACACACACACATCCATCTACACCCCAAATTCAACCACATAAAAATCCGTGCACACATCAAAACTAAGACATATACAGAGATTTAGATACACATACATCTACTACTTCTCATACGGATCGACATGAAAAATAAAAAGAGACATGGAAGAGCAATGTCAGCTGCCATTTATGACAGATGGACATAGAGCTACAAATTATCATAATACTAATGTATATATATATATATATATATATGCACATTCGTATTATATATATATATATATATATATATATATATATATATATATACGTATGTACAAAGTAACAGAATATATATATTTATTAGTCATCTACATACAAGCCCGTTTCGCTGTATCACAGCTCATCAGTGTGGCTAGACATATCCACTTGCTTCTGGCTGGGATGGAAACTCGACCGATTTGGTGTCAGTCGGAGTCTCTACTCCCTAATCCATCGGCGCATGGCATCAGAAATGTGGAACTTTAAAGTCTTGTATATAAGCAGTGTATAGAGACGCCAGTCACCGAGAGAACTCAATTCATTTCTGAAGAGTCACGCATATATATTTATATAGATATATATAGATATATAAATTCTGTTGTTTTGTATACTATACAGAAAACCCAATGAATACCCATTATACATCCACCCAAAGTCAAATCACCCGCCAAGTATAATCAAACATATACCCTCCTCCATAGAATATAGAATTAGTAAAAACTCTTCCAGTGAAGAAATATTTAACAAACAAAAAAGTCTTTACAATAAGTCCCTAAAAATGGCTACAAAAACCAAGACATCAAGTATATAAAAACTATAACCATAACAGGAAAAATAGAAATAGAAAAATCATTTGGTATACACGTCCTTTCAACCAAATGGTAAACACCTATTAAGGCAGAAGTTCCTCAATTTAATTAAAACACACCTCCACACTAAAAACACTCTAAGTAAAACCTTTAATAAAAATACACTTAAACTAAGTTATAGTTGCACAATAAACCTAGAAAAAATCATAACAAATCATAACAAATACATCCTAAATCAACATGTAGATCAAAATAAAATTAACTACAAAAATAATAAAGATGACAACAATAAAAACCTATGTAATTGTAGAAACCCCAACAATTGCCCACTACAGAATAAATGTAAAAGAAACTCAATAATCTACCAATGCAACATAACATCAATTGACAATCCCACTATAACTAAAGTTTACATCGGATCTACTAAGAACACTTTCAAGCAGCGCTGGTACATGCCCTTAACTTCATTCACAAACAACTTATACCGAAACCAAACATCCCCTTCTGCATATTTTTGGAAATTAAAGGACTCAAAACAGAAGACCAAAGTAAAATGGAAAATCCTAGAAAAAACTAGAACTTGCAACTCGCTTTACGACATCTGCCCTTGATGCTTAAGTGAAAACCTACACACTATAAAATACCCCAACAATAGCGAACTATTGAACCGTAGAGATGAATTAGCATTATTATGAAAACATCGCAAATATTTATCCTTAAAATTTAAATAACCAAAACAACCTCATCCACAATCCCTCCCAAAATGCAATAAATACACATAATCAATCCTCTAAACAAAAACAACAAATAACGTATCAAAAAAGAAAATAGATTTCACACAATATTAACAGCAATACCATCCACTTATAAATAGGAGTAAAATAAAAACTATCGACACTGCCTTAAAAACTCTATATCCCAATATAAGAATTACCTAAACTAAATGAAAAATTGACTTGACTAAAACTAAGCTACCCACACCTTTGTCCTCAACCAAAGCTGCATCTCTAGGACTACAAACGGACGACGAGATCGTACTAAACTTACACCCCACTTTTACTTACATCGTTCTCATTACAAGCGAAGCCACTCCAATCACAATTAGATAGCAGAAAAATAAACAAAAAATGTCTACCCTTCGTTACAAACAAAACATAAATCCCAATATAAGAACTACCCAGACAAAATGAATAAGGAACCTGCCTTAAACTAAGCTACCTCTCCTAACCCAAAGCTATATCTCTAGGGCTACAAAACGGCCGACTAAATCAAAATAAACTCCCATCCCACATTCACTTTAACATCATATGACCATTAATAAACCGTTTTCACTGTTTAATTTTCATTTTAACTTATCACCAAATCCAGAAGCGCCCGTGGCAGCTTCGAAACGCGAAAATGTTTGTGTAGTGATACTATGAATTTATAAACCATTGTAACAACCGTTATAAATATATATATATATATATATATATATATATATACGTAATAAAGAGTACCTAGAGAGCCAGACAACCTACCTAGATTTCACCTAAACAGATCGTCAGAGCCAGCTTTCCCTGACGATCCGTTTAGGTGAAACCGAGCTAGATAATACAATAGTATTGTGCAATTACATGTGTGTGTGTTTGTGTGTTTGTGTCGTGTGTGTGTGTGTGTGTTCTTGCAAAGGGGAGGAAAAAGTGTTTAATCCTTCTACGTCAGCTGTTTGAGCACAAAAGTTCAAAATAATAACGTAATGTACATGACAATCTATCAGCAAAAAGAAGACCCCCAAAAATGCAACCTACAGGTCCGAGAGATCTAAATAAAAAGAAATTTAAATACCTGAGAATTTCTCTGACAGAGGATGTATGGGGTGACACTGAGATCCAAAGATGCATTTGCATGGCAAAAACGCATTTCAGAAGGTAACTAGAGTACTGAGAGACAGGAAGGTGTCACGGAAAACAAAGAAAATAGTGCTAGAGTGCTAGACTGCTATGTGATATTGTGGATAAATCTTTTTTTCTTTTACTAAAGATTTCCGTGGCCGGGAACAATTTAATGAGTGTACAGACTTATTTTGAAACCCTACTTCATTGTAGGGTAAATCAGCCAACTAAAAACAGACAATGTCTTCTCCTCTCTTCAAGGATGACGGAAGGGATCGAAGAAACATAAACGTGGTTTTACAAAAAGATGATGAGGATACCATGTCCCGAGAACGTGAGCGTGAGCAATGGCGATGTGATGGAGATGATGAAAACAAGAAGAAAAATAATACTAAGTATCAGGAAGAGACAGCTGAGGTTTCCGGAACACGTAATGAGGTATGGTGGTTCGAAGTATTTAATACTAAATCAATCAGTTAAGTGTCATACGTGATACACGTTTTGGGCGATCATATCTCGAAAGAGATATGATCTAACTGATTAACTAACATGACTAACAGAAGATTTAGTCCGCAATAGGTCGCCATTGCTTTCTTCGGTAAACTGGTTGCCAGCAAAGGCTACAGAACCTAATCTATCCTATTATTTGACGCATAACTAGAGGGAGAAGAGATGCATTAGATTATTAAGTTGTAATTAGTGGGTGATCAATTTATTACTTCATAATAATATAAAAATGGTCCCCCTGTTTATGCCCAGTAAAGGCCTTAATCATGTTTTCAACTATTGTATTCAGTCAGTCAGTTAAGTGCCATACGTGATACATGCTTTTGGCGATCATGTCTCTTTCGAGAAATGAATGACTGAGCAGATGATTATCCTGCAGAGGTTGCCATTGCTTTCTGCGGTAGATTGATTGCCAGCCAAAGCTATAGAACGCAATCTCTTCTATTATTTAACCCATAACTTGAGGGAAGAGACAGATTAATACCTTTCCCAAATGTATTTGTGCGTAAGTAAATGCGATGAATTCAACTGGAATCGCTATTTCATGGAAAGTATTCAGACGTGCTACATTCCTTAAACTCATCAGTTTTAACCTTCAAGGCAAAGACCGAAAATGGCATCGATCTATCGTCATTTTCTTCACATGAACCACCACTTATTCCCCCTACGATTTTAACTGGCTTAGGGTCCACTGTTATCTTCTCCACATATCACCATAACCTGTAACTACAGAACTCGAATGACATTAGAATCTTGTACAGGGTGGATATATATATATATATATAAGTAGGTAACCTACAGCCAACGGACCTACCTAGATTTCACCTAATGGATCATCAGGGCAACATGGCTTTTTTTGTTTCCAGTTTTTCCCCTCCGCGTTTATACTCGGTGGGTCTCTCGAGATATGTTTAAAGATATATTTACAGTTATATCAGCTCTAGGTAATACTATAGAGTACTTTCATAACCTTTCAAACATGGAGCGAGTAGAATTAGGATGCTCACTAAAGGAGAGCCAACTTGCTATGATGATCTATCATACGCATATTTATTTGCTCTGCTATTGTATTGGGCACTTTACGTGTTAGGTTCCTTGTCTCGGGTTTTTTTTCTTTCGACTCGTACTTTGAATAATGTTTAAGTGCTTAGTTCGTTTCTTTTTTTTTCCATTTTTTCCCCTCCGCGTTTATCCTCGGTGGGTTTTTCGAGACGTGTTTAAAAATAAATTTACAGTTATATATATATATATATATATATATATATATAACAGACAATAAATGTCTTTTACATTTTATCATGAGTCATTTTAAACATGGTATTTTAGGTTGCTTTAATATCTGGTGAAAAAAAGATAAAAATGTCCAACATTTGGATATTTATTACGCTAGTCCTAAGTTTTCGGCTACTATATATATATATATATATATATATATATATATATATATAAACTCGAATACACGTACATATATAACTATGTGTCTGGTGTTAATAAAACGTGCTCAATATAATATAAAAGTGCGATAAATATATATTAATAAATATAGATATTATCCTTTGTCTATAGAAAGACTCAGAACTTTATGCACTATGCAATCATCAAGTGCTTATTATTATTATTATTATTATTATTATTATTAATATATAAGAATCTGATGATTACATAGTGCATAATATTCCGAGTCATGCTATCCACATAGATGTATATTTGTTAATTATATATAGGTAACTGTTTTGTTGAAAGATGACCGAATTTGTCTTCACTAATTGTTATACTCGTCCATTCACTTTGCTCATAAGGACGAGTATCGCAGGATGTAGAATCGAAGTAGACGCATGCCTCACTAAACAAAGGTATTGGGTACGTATTATGAAGCTAAAACCCGCACATCATTAAACGTTTTCTTCACCATCTTTTGTTCCAGTGTTTCCTTACAATGTTATTAACCAGAATCTACAAGCTTATACAAATTTATAACTAGTTACAAGAGATATTTTGTCATTTTATTCAACTTTCCTCAGGTGGTTATCACTTGAGGCCATATCACGTTTAAACAACAGATCCTTTATAATCACCGAAGTTAATCCACGTCGATCCTTATCAGTACTTAAATGGGTAACGACTTGGGAATACTAAGTGCCGTAATCTTGAATGTGCGAATGGTGTAATGGGTAATAGCTTGGAATTGTTAATTGGTGAGCCTAGTGTCAATTCCAGTTGATATCATATCTCGAAAGAGACATGATCTCACAAGCGCGTTTCACGTATGGCACTTAACTGACTGACTGACTTGCTTTCTTAGTTCGCGTTGGCATTCTTCTATCCTTCTTATTGTTCAGCTTGACCCAAGCTTTTAAGTGTATGCCAATATGAACAGTTTCTTTCCAGTGTTAAAGTCTTGCCTTTTCTTAACAACACTTTTTGAAAGTCTGGAATCGGAATGCTGGCGATAATAAGCTTGATTATCCGCTGCTGTTGTTCAGATTCGGTTAAGAATGTGGAGGGAGCTTATTCTGATTTAGTCGGCCGTATTGTAGCCTTAGAGATATAGCTTTGGGTTAGGAGAGGTGAATTAGTTTAAGGCAGGTTCCTTATTTATTCGGTCTGGGTAGTTCTTATATTGAGATTTATGGGGGTTTTTTAAGGAAGGGTAGACATTTTTTGTTTATTTTACTGCTATCCGATTTCACGAATATTTTATCAGATGTTTTAATTTCTTTCGCTGCTTTTTCAAGGTGCTGTCGAAAATGATTTTTTATTTTGTGAAAAAGTACATTAATTATTATATCAAGTAAATAATTTTCGAATCCGCAGAACTTTTCAATGTATAGGGATGATTTTTTTCTTTTAAAACCATATATCTCCTGTTCTTTTATTAAATTTTCCTTGCATAATATAATAAAATTTGTTTTTTATTTATTATTTAAAGGTAATATAGTTGACATTCCGACACAGAATTTTCTATCTTTCGAGATTCTTACGTTGTCAGCAGGGAATGGTAGATCATTGTTTTAAAAATAATGTGTCTGTTATTCATGGATATGAGAGAACAGAAAAAAATGTATGTGTGTTCAATTTAATTACTCAGAATAACGAGTCCCTTTAAATTTGAAAAAGTTTATATTTTTTTAAAAAGTTTATATTTTTTTAATTGATTTCTTCTTTCAACCTTAACGGCAAAAGTGTCAGTCGATTAAAACCCATGTCTAGACTTCATTTCTGTTGATGTATCCATTCTTGTTACAAAATTATTCTCTCAGTTTTCTCTGTATATAATCATTTTCTAAAACAAAAAAGGACAAAAGAAAAAAGAAAAATATATTTTTACCTTTCTATTTATCTTTTATATAATTTAAATTTATTAAAAAAATTACATTTTTCTCATTTCTTGTCATTTGCTACAAAAATGTGTATTTTTCCTCATAAGTGTTTACAAACTAAAAATGTTATATTTTTGCAAAGTTTAATAATCCTTAAATTTACTATTTTTCTTTCTAAAAATACTTAATTATTCTATTTATTTTTTATATAATTTAAATTTATTAAAAACAAAATTACATTTTTCTCATTTTTTTGCCATTTGCTACAAAAAATGTGTGGTTTTCCTCATAAGTGTTTACAAACTAAAAATGTTATATTTTTGCAAAGTTTAATAATCCTTAAATTTACTATTTTTCTTTCAAAAATACTTAATTATTCTATTTATCTTTTATATAATTTAAATTTATTAAAAACAAAATTACATTTTTCTCATTTTTTTGCCATTTGATACAAAAAATGTGTATTTTTCCTCATAAGTGTTTACAAACTAAAATGTTATATTTTTGCAAAGTTTAATAATCCTTGAATTTACTATTTTTCTTTCTACCAAATAAATGTCTAACAAAAATTGAAATTTGAAGTAATTTTGAAAGTGTTTTAATTTCTCTCATGAAACTAGATAGAGATGTTTTTACTTTTTCTCATCAAAGATGTCTAAATTTTTTTACTGTTAACTTGGAGAGAGAAAATTTCCTACGTTCGACAACTCTGTCTCTCCCGAAACAAAAGAGATTTGAAAAGGGAAGCTGTGAAGAGTTATGATCGTTGATGTGCTGAATTTTCTTGCGATGTAACAATATTTTTTCATAGTAGAATTAAATTGATTACACTTTCTGAATAATTATTTATGATCGTAAAAGCAAATCAAGATGTCTAAACAAAAACAAGCTCCACTCGTTGCATTTTTTGTGGTTGTAATAATTGTGTTATCAGCGATCGATTCATCAAGACTAGATGATCAGTAAATTTGTGGAGAAAATTAAAAAAATAAAACAACTAGCAAAAGAAAGAAAATCTAATATTAATTTTTTTTTTTAATCGTGTCACACCAAGCAAGGCATTCCACTACCACGATAGCGCAGGGGGTTACATAGAGGGATTGGGTATAGGAAATGTCAGAAGGAGGGTGATAGACGACTTAGGATGTACATAGGAAGAGAGTTGGAGAGAGTGGGTGTGAGTTAGTGTGTTAGGAGGTGTCTATTGACCTTACATTTAAACTCCTGGAGGTTGTAGCTGTCGAGGAAGCAAGCATGTGGTAGAGAATTCCACATGCGGGAAATGCGAGGAAAAAGCTGTTGGAGTAGAAATTGTGGTTACATTTCATCGGTTTCACTGTAAAAGGGTGGGACCTAGTTGCCAATCTAGTATCTCGTGCAAATTCACATCTAGGGAGCACCAGTGATTTAAGTTCGTCAGAACAGAAGCCATGAAAGTATTTATAGAAGAGGCACAGGGAAGCCACGTCCCGCCTGTGAGAGAGATACTGCAGGCGGTCAGCCAAGTCGGTATCAATCACATTACAGATTCTTCGCTGTATTTTGTCAAGAACCCCGAGGAGAATAGAAGGGCCACCTGACCAGATGAGGCAGCAGTACAACACACGGGCGGATGGTGGATTTATATAATTGCAGGATAGATTCAGGCGGAAAGAATTTCCGGGCCCTGCACAGAGAGCCGACTTTCATAGCTGCGGATTTAGCAATGGATTCGACGTAGACATTCCACTTGAGGTCCGCTAAGAGTGTCAGGCCAAGCAGGCGTAGTGATTTACTCTCTGGGAGGCAAGCCTATTCCATGGTAATGGGAGGGAGGTGCGGTTGCCTGTGGTGGTTAATTGACAGCAGCTTCGTTTTGGAAGAAGTGAATTTTACGAGCCATTTAAAAATTGTCGTAAAATATTGAACTGTAAGAAAATTAAGTTGCAACATTAAAAACAATAAACAAAACTAGGTATCTCCACTTTTTTGCATAAGTTTTCGATACCTAAGATTAAAATGAAATTTTTAAAATGAAAAAACATTCTTGAAGATTTCATTTTAGATTTAATTAAAAGCTTAATGATTAAATTTGTTATTTCTATTAAGCAACAAATGCTGATGTATTTGAAATAGAAATTAAATAGATTGGATTGTCACACTTAATTTTGACTTCTTAAAATTTTCTTAAAAGCGGCCATTCTTAATTTGAAGAAATTTGTAAACAAACAAAAATTGATCGATTTTAAAAATATTTCAAAAGATTTCTGACACTTTGTTTTAGTAAAATTATAAAATTGAAAGTTAAATTAATCTGATATTGAAGAAATATTACTTACTTATATCATAAAAAGTAACATACAACCAATTATTAATGATTGGTCGTGTTCATCTGATCAAACTTTGACGGATTGTTAAATGACGAGGCGATGACAACTTTCTACGCAAGAACATAAAAGCAACTTTCATAAATCTAAAAAGAAAGGGACAAAACTCTTAAATTACGAAAACTTTTAATAATAATGGCAGTTTTAGTCAACCATACATGAAAATAAGGAACGTATTAAGTAACCTATTAAGTAAATAAAAATTATTTTGAAAATAGTTCGGCACGTCTACATTTAATAATCTTTGAAATTTTGAACTCGTAAATTTAATTATTATATAACTCCAGTGAACAAACAAATAGAAAATTTTACAAGATTTTAAACTATTAAATTATTATAATTAAAATGTAAAAAAACTTGAAAATTATTATTGTAAAAATTCATTATTGATCAAAAAAATGTTATTTCTTCAGCTTTTCTAATTAAGTCATGTCATAGTTTTATTGGATTTATTAATTTTCAATTCAAAGCAGATTTTCATTTATTTGGGCACTAATTTGTAAATCACCTATTTTTTTTCTATCTCCAAAGACTCCCAATTATACCCAAAAAATTGTGAGGAAACAAAAAGGTTATGTGCAAAATTTCATGAAATTAAGTAAGCGGGGGGGGGGGGGGGGTAGCACATTTGAAAAAAAAAAGTTTTTACCAATATATTTTTAAAAATATTTAAAAAATAATATCATTTATTTGTGAATATGTCCTGAAAATTTCATTAAAATCGGACAATTATTTGATTTTTACATGAATTTCCAAATTAATGTGTTTTCTACGAAAAAGAAATCGCAAAAACTTCAATGTTAATCGTTGGCGTAGGCGATGAAGTAAGCAAAACAAAATTTAAACCAAAATTTCGAACGTGTTAGAAAAGTTTTTAAAAAATTTAAAAAAATAATTTAAAAATACTTTCGACTTTCTTCTAAATAGTAACATGAATATTTTGAAAATAAAACTTTATTTTTGTTCAGTTTGTGGCCTTTTTTTCATTACCCTATGCTGTTTTTTTTTCCGCGAATTACTGGAGGTATGTAAACAAAACCGAAACGAAATTTCAGGCTGTCGCCCGGGTGTACACACTTGCCTATCCTCCCTACTCGCCATAAACTGTTGAAATACTTTTAAAAATAATGAAACTCTTAAGAGAAATGGATCTAATATTAAATTCTGCATTTTAAAAATTGTCGTAAAAGTTTTAAAATTTTATTGTTATTTTGATGACCGGATGTGTATCAACTCAAAGGTGAAGGTCATACTTTTTTGTTTGAAGACAAAGAGATAAATGCAAAATATTGAATATATTCTTCATCGACTCTAATAAGATTTTATAAGCTAACGTATGTAAATAGAGAATAAGTGTAAACTAATGTAAAATTTTGTGGAAATATTGCTAGGATAATTTGTAATTCTAATAAACATAGTGAGTGTGACCAGCCCACTGTCGGCAGAGCTTAAGATAACTCATAACTGTCAGCCAGATCGTTATCTCGAGTTCCGGTCAAAAATTGCGGATAAATCTTTCGCCTTTTACTAAAGATTTCCGTGGCCGGGAACAATTTAAATGAGTCTTTAGACTTATTTTTGAAACCCTACTTCATTGTAGGGTAAATTAACCAACTAAAAACAGACCAGTTCGCTTTTTCCTATCCTCTTGCTTTATCCACCTTCCAGAAGCATATTAGAATCAGTGATGATCAGTTTAGTAACGCGTTTCCGCTTGTCAGACGGTTCAACAATTTTGAGTCCTGATTTTCCGTTCAGTCCGCAAAATGTTTTTTCCAGCTTTATGTCGATTGACATAACCAATTTATATGTGAGACAAGGAAGTAAGCATCTTATCCTTTCAATGTTGGTTGTTTTGTTTTTATGCTATATCAACATCGGCGTGTCATTTATTGCCAAGTAAATTTTATTTATTTATTGCTGGTAATACTTTTTTCTTTTAACAATTTATTGTTGTTTTTTTTATAAAAGTTTTGTGTCTAGTAATACTTTTTTCTTTTCAAGTATCAAGATTCATTGGGATTTCTTTTTAAGGACATGGTCCCCAAGTCCTAACCTGTTATTTAACCCATAACTGGAGAGAAGGGGCAGATTAATACCTTTCCCAAGGGTACCAGTGCTTAAGTGAATGCAGAGTATTCAACTGGAATTCGAACTCGGCTCACCGAGTTCTCTTTCCGAGCCGATATCCACTGCACCACAACGCACATCCGTCACTAAACGCTTACAGCACCTGGTATTATTAAGCGGTCACCCATTCCTTTCAATGTAGCGACGAATCTTGGATTTAGTGCTCACTTATAGTCTTATGTTTGAAACGCTACTTCATTGTAGGGTAAATCAATCAAACCTAAAAACAGAGAACTTCATTTTTTTTTATCTGAAATCTCTTGTCTTCCCGTTATAATTGAAGGATCAAATTAGAATGAAGGATGATCATTGTTACATATGCGTTTCAAGCTTGTTTGATGGTCAGCGAAGGTAGTCGTCTTTCATGTCATATATAGCAAATTTTCTCATTATGACTCTTTCTAATAACATCAGACTTCATTATCATCAACCTCACCTCAGACTTCACAGTCGAAGATGGTAAAAAAAAGATTAGAAATTTAAATATTCTCCGGTCTTATGTGGATAAAAAATTAAAATAATAAAATCCATGGAGAAGTAGCCAAAAATCGTGATTCTTAAATATTCACATTTTACATGTACATAAAAATTTTAATCTTCTTATTAAAAAAGCAGTAAATTAAATTGATAATATTTAATTCCCATTAGTACCGAGTGAACTTAAATTAAAATCTATTAAACTGTCAGTTTTAAATATGCACCTGATGATTCCATAACTCACGAAACTCTGAGTCGTGCTATAGACGTAAGATAATATGTATATTTATTAATATATATATAGTAGACTTATGACTTTCTTTCGCTCAATATTTCTCTGTCGTAAATCTATGAAACTGTTCAAAATTAAGAAAAAAGTCATTCATTTGTTTTTAGTTCTTGCTTTAATTTTGAATTTGTTATGCGTACAACCTTATAAATAAATAAGATTTTTAAACTAACAGAAGCTTCATTTGTCAAGTTGCTAAGGATGCAACTGGATAACACTCATGTATTTTTAACATTTTTAATATTTTATAGATAGAGCATAGCATACAAATTTACAGATCAACCATTCGACCGTGCATTCAATACTGTTGTCATATCTGGTCAGGCGTCTCGGCCTTCTTGACCGGCCCCAAAGGAGAATCTGTAACGTGATTGGTCCCGACCTGGCAGCTCGACTCTGGCCAATTTCTCATCGGCGGGATGTGGCCTCCCTCTCTCTCTTCTACAAATATTTTCATAGCTTTTGCTACGAAGAACTGAGGTCACAAGTATTTACTAGGGCAACCAGAGTGACATCAAGGTTCCACCCTTTTACAGTTAGATCAACCAAATGTAGGCACAATTTCACCCCAACAGCTTCTTTTCTTGCGCTTCCCGCTTGTGGAACTCCCTTCAATATACTTGCTTTCCTGACGGCTACAAACTCCAGGAATTTAAATGCAAAGTCAATTCCCATCTCTTATCCACTTGACTCCAGTCCTTTCTACATCACCCCGTGTATCTTGGTTCTTTTCCTTTCTCTCTGGCTTCATAACTGTATTCACTCCTGTGTTCACATACTTCTCTTGCCCTTTCACTTCTCCCCCTGTAGCTGGTTCGTTTTTCTCTTCACTCATTTCCGGTCTAAAACATTAACTCTTTTATGTAGCCCCCTGTATATCAGTGGCGGTACCACCTTGCTTGAGGTGAAATGAATAAGACAAAAAAAAGAAACAAGTTATAGAAGGTTCTATAATATGCTAGAATGTTCGAGGAAGTTCTAGAAAGGAGTAGAATATCATAGTACTTGTATAGTGGTTACCAGAGGTAACTTAGTTTAAGGCAGGTTCCTTATTTATTTGGTCTGGGTATTTCTTATCTTGGGATTTATGGGTTTTTTTTAAGGAAGGGTAGACATTTTTTTGTTTATTTTACTGCTATCTAATTGTGATGGGAGTGGCGCCGCTGTTAATGAGAACGATATAAGTAAATGTGGGTGGAAGTTTAGAATGATCTAGTCGCCCGTTTGTGGTTCTAGATATGCCGCTTTGAGTTAGAGGAAGGATGTGAGGTAGCTTAGTTTTGGACAGGTCACTTTTTTGTTTGGTTTAGGTAATTTTATATTTGGATATATGTTTTTTAAGGCAGTGTCGATAGTTTTTTTTTTACTACTATTTATAGGTGGATGGAACTGCTGTTGATGTTGCGTGAGATTTATTTTCTTTTATTTTTTCATAATACTGCTAATTCATCTCTACGTTTCAATAGTTCGCTATTGATGGGGTATTTTATAATTTGTAGCTTTTCATTTAAGCAAAAACGGCAGATGTCGTTAAGCAAGTTGCAAGTTCTAGTTTTTTCTGGTATTTTCCATTTTACTTTGGGTTTCTGTTTTGATTTTCCTTTTTACTTTGGGTTTCTGTTTTAATTTCCATATATATATATATATATATATATATATATAGATAGATAGATAGATAGATAGATAGATAGATAGATAGATAGATAGATAGATTTCCCAAGTTATTTTAGTGGATTTCTTTTTATAATCATATCGCCCCATGCAAGGCATTTCGCTGTCACTGTTTTGCAGGGTGTTACATAGGCGAAACGTTAAGAGAAAGACTGACAGGTTATAGGTGGTGTCAGGAGGTGGGTAAGAGAAGGATAAGAATACTAATGAGAGTGAAGTGGACAGAGAATGAGAGAGAGGATGCAGTAGATGCTCAGCTTTTTTAAACAGCGTTTATTTTGCCCTCGCATACGAAAAAAATATGAACATGCTCTGTGAAGCTCTCTGTAGTCGATCGGTCAAAGAACGCCAGACGATAGTTTTTTCTGCAAAGGAAAAAGAATGTTATTAAGTTGTTTCGAGTGCGCAGGCCAGTAGACGAAATACTGTTAAAAACACTTAGATTCCACTCAAATCTATTCACTTGGGTTGTTTTTGTACATTAGTTTGTGTTATTTTAATTTATTTTTGTACATGTGTGGTTCGTTCTATTTGTTTTTGGTGACATTTCCAGTTCGATCGCTACTTTATTGCTAAGACCTTCTCTACCCTTCAGCTAACCTCAATAATTATTCCCTGTATTAATCTATATATTTTGAATATTTCGAATGAAACTATTTGATTTTTCGGGTCTGACGAGACTGGCATACTTTATACACCTGTCGAAATGAATCTAGAATCATAACCTTTTCATACTTTTTATAAACTGTTGTGTCTGTACCCCTGTGTCTATACAGTATTTACATTATTCGGACTATTGTCCTCATCTTTGTTACCATTTGTACGACGTTTCGACCGTTGTACGCTTTGGCCTTCTTTTTTCTTTTTCTCTATTTAACCTCTAATATATATATATAAAGAAAGTAACTAACCTAAAGAGCCAACGAACCTACCAAGGTTTCATCTAACCGGATCTTCAGGGAAGAGCCAACTTTCCCTGAAGATCCGGTTAGGTGAAACCTTGGTAGGTTCATTGGCTCTTTAGGTTAGTTATTTACTTTGCTTGCTCTACTTGTGTATTGAGCGCTTTTTTGTTTAGGTTACTCGTCTCGGTTTTTTTTTCTTTGGGCTACGTACTTTGACTGATGTTCAAGGGCTTGGCTCTTTCTTTTTTTAATTACCATTTTTTTCCTTCCCTGTATATGCTCGAAGAGATTTTCGAAACGAGTATAGCGATGAGTTTAAATTTATATATATATATATATATATATATATATATATATGAAGTTAAAGAGAGAAAAAGAAAGAAAAGGAATAGGGAGAGAGTATAAAGAGACAAGAAAATATTGAAAAATGATATAACCAAGACGTTTTGCGCATACGCACGTATACATAGACACAGGCTCCTTTAGTCTTTTTCTATATTTCTAAGATGAGGTAGGATTTACAGTATTTACATTATTCGGACTATTGTCCTCATCTTTGTTGCCATTTGTACGACGTTTAATAATAGATCATTCTATTTGTTTATATTTCTGAGATGAGGTAGTCTTTACTGTATTTATATTGTTCGGACTATTGTCCTCATCTTTGTTGCCATTTGTAAAAACGTTTAATAATAGATCATTCTACTTGTCTATATTTCTGAGATGAGGTAATATTTACAAAATTTACATTATTCGGACGATTGTCCTCATCTTTGTTGCCATTTGTACGACGTTTAATAATAGATCATTCTATTTGTCTATATTTCTGAGATGAGGTAGTATTTACAGTATTTGCATTATTCGGACTATTGTCCTCATCTTTGTTACTATTTGTACCACGTTTCGGCCGTTGTACACTCCGACCTTCGTCATTAAGGACACATGGCCCAGTGGATATAGACGTTTGTTAGTTCCTGTGACTTGACCCAAAGAGTTGCGACTTTAATACCAGTCTACAGCAGTGGTGAACAAGTAACTTACAGGGCTAGAGGGAGATAACTCATGACTAACAAAAAGAGGTCCTATGCAACGAATGAAGATTATATACCACAGTGATTGTAATAACGTGTTCGGTTCGAAGCGTACCACGGCTGAAAGGTCATACAATTGGCAACAAAGATGAGGACAATAGTCCGAATAATGTAAATACTGA
Source organism: Ascarosepion bandense (assembly GCA_037127315.1). Lineage (NCBI taxonomy): Eukaryota > Metazoa > Mollusca > Cephalopoda > Sepiida > Sepiidae > Ascarosepion > Ascarosepion bandense. Next base: position 1,663,530 of record JBBBDQ010001156.1, read on the forward strand.
AAGCGACGGATTTCTACCTTTCCCGAGGGTATTTGCGCGTATGTAAATGAAACGAATTCAGCAAGAATTCTAACTCGGCTATCCCATTTCTCTTTAGGAACCGATATCCACAGCCCCACAATGCACATCCAGATCACATTATGCTCTTTAAAAAACAGTTACTACAGCGACGTACGCATTAGTCTTCAGTATTGAAATGAGTTTTCCCGGTGGCTGGCGTGTGTATACACCGCATATATAGCACGCTAAAATTTCCTCCTCTCTCGTTCCATGGGCCTATGGCTTAGGGTGTAGGCAATCCGACTATCACCAAATCGGTGGACTTTCGTTTCCGGCTGGAAGCAAGTGAATGTCTAGCCACACTGACAAGCTGTGATACAGCGAACTCGGCTTGTACGTGGATGACTAATATATATAACATAGAATACTTGGTATATAAGTCAGGTAAATTCCGATAGAGACGAACTCAAAGAACTCAATATTAAATTTATTTATCAAATTTAACAGAGTAATATAATTTAGAAAAAAATTTACGATATTCTACAATTTCATGGGTAATTGACAGCAGGAAAAAAGCTACTCGTCAGCCCCAACTGCTGTATCATCTGGGTCTAACGAGCAGCTTTTTTTCCTGCTGTGAAATACGTATTACCCATGAAATTGTAGAATATCTTTTTTTTTAAATTTTTTCAAAATTATAAATATACTAGCAGTATATTCCGGCGTTGCTCGGGTGTAATGAAAGCTTTAAAACTAATCCACGGCCCTGGAGCTCAGACGCTTTGAACGTTGGCATGAAAGACTAAAAAACAATAGTTGTTTTCAGTTAAAGCGAAACCGTAGACTGAAAGAAAAATGAATGGATGTAAATCAAATTTTGATTTCCTGGTATCAATATCAAATAGGTTTTTTGGTCGTAAACTGAATTTTGAAGGGTAAATAAGTCCTCCGAGTAAATGGTATCATGGCTGAGACTAAGAACTACAATTATACCTATTTTGAACCAAACCTGAAGCAAAAACTAAAATACAAGTGCTGAAAAAAATACAGACACACAGGCAGATAAACAGACACACACAAACATCTTGCCTTATATATATATATATATATATATATATTATCGATTTTTTGCACTATTGTAAGAACTGCAACATTGAAACTTCTGAATATCGTTTCTGATGTCTATGAGTGTATCAAATTTGATTAAAATCGGACTTCTCCTTCTATAACCCGATTTTTTCGATTATCGATTTTCGATATTTATCAGGGGTACCTCGACACAAAGCCTATCTAAGAACACTCGCAGACGATTATAGTACAACTGTGTAAATTTTCAAGGAAATCAGTTCAGCCGTTTCGGAGTCTATATGTAACAGGCACACACACACACAGACAGACACACATTTCCATTTATAAATAAGTTTAGATAGATTATATATATATATTAGTCATCGATATAGAAACCTATATATATATATATATATATATATACAGTAAATTAATGTATCTATTTTGATGACGGCATGTTTTTACTTAAAACTTTATTGAAGAAGATATTTATTATTTGAAACAGACGTCCTATTTTTATCGATTTTTTTTGGTGGTTATTACATATATTGGACGAAATCGGAAATCTTAGCAAAGAAAATGTTTCTAATTAGAGGTGTCTGCTACAAGAATTTTCGAATCATGGAAAATGTCGGATTAAACATAGATCCATTATTTTTTTAGAAATTTCTTTGTTTATGTTTCGGATAGAAAACAGTCAAGAAAACCTCAAAACATTAGAAATATCACAAGGCAATTATGCACGTTTATATTTTAGATGCATATAGAGAAAGGCAAAATTGCAAAACATTGCACGATCCATAATTCTAGAAAAATAATAGACGGACCTGAAGCAGACTAACACCACGTTTAATTTCGCTGTTTCCATTTTTTTTTTTTTTTTACTTTTTTCAGCGCAGTCCTGTTGATTGTTACTTAAACTTACTGATTATCAAAAAAAAATTTTGAAAAATTACAATATTTAAAGAAATTTTTTGTGGGGGTCAGTTTCTCATACAACGTTAAAGTAAATCGATCCTCCATTTTTAACCCGCTGGCGTTGGTGTCACTTTGTTTATGTTAATTTCGTTGTTTTTCATGTTTTTTGTTTTTTATTTTATTCAACGCAGTCCTATCGATTGTTACTTAAACTTTCCGATTATTAAAAAAATATTGAAGAATTACAATATTTAAACAACTTTGGGGGGTCAGTTTCTCATACAACGTTATAGTAAATCGATCCTCCATTTTCAAACCACTATAAGGTTGTATGAGAAACTGGTCCCTAAGCTAAAATTGTTTAAATATCGAAATCTTTACAATTTTTTTTTGTTGTCATTCGTAAAGTTTAAGGTGCTAGAGATAATATTGAACTGAAAAAAGTCCAAAAAATTTGATAATGAACATATTTACAGGTGGCGGTAATGTCGTACGCGCGACTGGTTTCAAAATGGAGGCTCGATTTACTAAAACGTTGTATGAGAAACTGATCACCCAAAGAAAATGTTTAAATATTGAAACTTTTCAAAATTTTTTTGGCCAATCGTAAAGCTAAGGGGGTCATCGATAGGATTGCGCTGAAAAAAGTAAAAAAAAATAAAAAAAACCAACGAAATTAAACGTGGTGTTATTCTGCTTCAGGTCCGCCAAATAATATGAGGAAATAAATCAACTTAATAAGTGAAGGAAGGCAAAATCTATGAACTGAGCAAAATTGCAAAACCTTGTATAATATCCAATTCCGAATGCATTCCGAAAAATTGTGAATGAGTCTCGTCCAAACGTTTTGAACGAAATTTGTGCCTGCCTTTACAAGGTGAAAGGAAAAATAAATGCAAAAGAAAAGATGATAAACTATAAAATGTAAGAAAATAAATGAAATGAAAACGGGAGCATGGCAAGACCCATGAATTGACCAAAATTACAAAAGAAAAACAGATCCCAAACATAACAAGATAGCAATTTGGCTATTCCATCGATTCTCAGGGAAAAAATATCCTCACATCCTTCGCTTCACAAACCCAGAATATAAAACTTGTAATAGCTTTAACTGAAACAACAAGCCTGTAGGTCAGGCCTAAGCCCGGGGCGAGAGACAATTGATTTACATCAACAGTAACAACAAGAACAACAAAAAGAACATTGCTGTTCAACAGAATAAACCGTCATCGTCCTCAACCTTTTGCAAGCACTTCTTTTAAGAAGCAAGCCGACATCAACCGTAAACACCGAAACGATTTTGAGTGAGAAAGTCCGCGGCCTGGAAGAAACAGGAAATGTTTGCCGCAGGGCATGCGCAGCTTTCCCTGATTTTGCGACCCCAAGTGGAAATAGAAGAAAAATTCCCGGTTACATTAAATTATGCAACAAGGAACGAGCGAAACCTCACCAAAAATGTCAGCCGCCCAGTCATGACGAGAAAATCTATGCATGTATCGTGAGAAAATGCTTAAAGGTGACCCCTGTTACTCCCCAGAGAATATGAACCGTGTTAAACAAATATGATAAACAGAAAACAAGCAATAACTTACGAGAACAAAAGAAGTTGATAATTTGTAGTGATCATTGTAATGTTCACATTTTTTTCTTTATTTCTCTCATGGTCATTGTGTATCTAAACTTATTTATAAATGTAACTTTGTCTCTGTGTGTGTGTGTGTGTGTGTCAGCAGGAATCAGTTTTACTTTGAGTGATATTATGACCAACTGTATTTTGGTATCTTTAGATATTCTGTTCTATGGCTGGCCACTCGTATCCGAAGATGCCTGAATACAGGGGAGGCTAGCTAATCCTCATTACACTCACTTTTACTCAGACAGCTAACATGGTTTATACTGCAACTATGCTTAGCAGAAGTTAGCTACAGTTTCTGGGAGATAGCGCGTTGTGCGGCGTAAACAACAATTTGAACAAACACTCGGTTACAATGACTTGTGACTTGGAGCTAGCACAACCATCCACGACTTCTAGCCAGTCTCACTCAAAATGCTAGAATCACTTCATCCTGATCGATAAAATCAAGAAGTCATCTTCCTGAAAAATCGACCATGATGAGATTCGAACCCGGGCTTCAAAGTAAGAAAGTGAACGTTCTAACCACTCGGAAACGCGCCCATTATCTTTAGATAATATAACAAGAACTCAAGAGTTCAGTATATTCTGTTTTTTTTTTTTTGTTTTGGTTTTTTTTGTTGTTGTTGTTTCTTTAAGATATATTACAAGTGATAACAGATTAAATATACTGGACTATTGCGTTTTTGTTATAGACCGACAGAGTTGTTATGCAAGCAACTGTTATTCAAAATTACGGTAAGCCTACATATTATTCACAATTTTATATAACGAAAACAGCCAAGCATTACAAAAGTGGTAAAATATTTAGACTGTACCTGGAAGAAAAGTTAGCGATTATGCTATTCCCAAACAAAACGGAATTATTGAATGAAAGAACAGAAATTATGACTAAGTGTAACCATACCAAAAAAATACCGATTCGGCTCATACAACCATGGATGAAAGCTTTATAATTTCTTGTAAATTTTTAAAAATGCGCGTTCAAAAATTCCCTGCCAAGTGAGCATTTAAAATAATCACTCTTACGCGACCGTTCTTAAAAACAAACAACAAAAATCAAAAAGCAAAAAAAAAAAACGGTAAAATCAGTTATTGCAACTCGCCTGAAGAAACAACATGTTAGAAACCTACGTCGCGTAATAACTCCTTCACAAATGAAGAATATATATATATATATATATATATATATATATATATATATATAATGTAGGGTGCCCATAAAGTATATATATATATATATATATATATATATATATATATAAGTCAACATGTTTGTGTGTGTGTCTGTTTATCTGTCTGCATGTCTTTTATACAAATCCACAACTTTTATCCGATTCTCACCAAACTTCACACAAATATTCTTTAGGCTGATTCTGAGCTCCAGGACCATGGATTAATTTTAAAGCTCTCATTACACCCGAGCAACGCCGGGTGTAATGAGAGCTTTGAGTGTAATGAGCTTTGAGCTTTGGGTGTAATGAGAGCCGGGTGCTAGTATATATATATATATATATATATATATATATATATATATACTTAAGATACTTTAGGAGTAGTACAAACAAATGGGTTAACAGTACGTACCTTACTTTTTTGAAGAGTGCCCGATATTTAGTAGATCAATATTTATAGTAATATTTTTATTATAAGTTTTTATAATAAAAATATAGTTTATTGCAACATACGAGCCTTCGTGTTTCGGTACTAGTTGTTACTGCCTCATCAGGTAGTTAAATATTTTGCTGTTTTTAACTAATATATATGTAGAAATTTCAAAATTCAGAAACAACACATTTGTTACAATATCCAGTCAAGTGTGAGGCTTTTGGAATTCAAAGGGTTAAACAATAGAAAGTAAGTTAATGATGGGTAGTGAATAAGTTGTAAGAATAGGGTATAAGTAAGTTAATGATGGGTAGTGAATAAGTTGTAAGAATAGGGTATAAGTAAGGTAATGATTGGTAAGGCATAATTTATAAGAATGAGTTAAGAGGTAGACGTGGGAGAGAGAATTAAGATATCGTGAAAAGCCAGTTTTTTGGGTGTCTGTTTATGAAACATTCAAGTGTATACAATTGAATTATGACAATTGTATTGAATGTGATTGTGAAATGGTTACGAATTTATTTATTAATTTTATTATATGTTTTTGTTCATTTGAAGGAATGTTATTGTTATTGAAGAACGGAAATGTTTTAAAATATTATGTACGTCATACATATCTAGACAAACAACATAGCAGGTAATATATCAGTTAATTGAAACAGTAATTATCGGGTGAATTAATATATTAATGCATGTGCTAGGGGTTGATTGTGTGCTCTGCCTATATTATAGTAGAAAAATATTACCTATACTTTAGGGTATATATATATAAGACGATAATGGCAGACTTAAGTTATTACGTTGCGTTTGTTTAGCAGGTTTAATTTATAGAATTCAATGATTTAAAATGTTTCCTGTAAACACAGAAAACTTGAGTTATGTAAAGATTTACAGGTTCTATTTTTTTTGTTTTCTATTTTAATGGAGGGGTCTTATTGACATCTTTTAATTACCAGTACTATGTCGAAAGTGATGTGCTATTGCGTTACGCCTTATTATTAAAAGATTAAATGTACTGATACTAAGGATATTTAAATGGATTCTTGGTACTTCCGATGTAATTTTTTTACTCCTGGATTTTCGATTGTAGAAATAGTGCATTGGTAGACTATAGAGCCAGTGAGATATCTGTTTTGTAATTCACACTCAACCGGTTTTCGACAATTGCAAGTAACAGTACTATTATATTTAATTTTTGGGGAGGGCGTTGATTACTTATATTGTTATATTCGTTCAAAATTTTATTTTTATGGTCTTTATGATCTTTTTAAGGTTATCCATGCAGCTATAATCTAAGAGAATTTCTGTTAAAAATCGTGCTTAGGGGATTATTTCTTGGAAGTGTTTCTCAAGTAATTTGAGGAATTTATGCCCTATCTTAGTACTAATCCTTTTGTTAATTGGATGTGCATACCAAATGATTTATCTATTTCTATTATTTTTATTGCTGTTATTATTGTGTTGGATGTATTTAATGTCAGGACATTTGTAGCCCTTATTTTTGAAGGTGGTGTCATAAAATCTGCTGTGTTTATAAAGGATATATACACTAGAGGAGGTATTACTTATTCTGTTTTCATTGGAGAAGGGTATATGTTTGATGACTGATAAGGTGTCATTAGATTTATGCTGGATGTATATAGGATTGGCGTTAGTTTTTAAATATGGAGAGTAAGTTATTGACTAGATCAAGTGTTACATTTAGGAAGTCTACTTTTTTAGATTGGTGTTAATTGTACCTTTAAGATTAAGATTTTTGAATCCCTATGTATCACTTTCCTAATTCTATTGGCTTTAATTTTATTGGAAACTTTAACAACCATAAAACCATCCGTCCATATACAATGTTATGGCTAATTCTACTTATTATTGTTATATATATATATATATATATATATTTATATATATATATATATATATATATATATATATAGTACAGAGAGAATGAGTGAGAGAGAGAAAACGAAAGCTTCGGAAGAATAGACAAATGATATAGGTAATAATATTCCCTGATATCACCCCACTAGAATTAAGGCCGGGGGAATATATTAAAAATGTGGTTTACAAAACATCAATAACACAGTAAAAAATTCATAATTTAAACAATTTCAATTACACCTGAAATGTATGAAAATTGTTGTTTTTGTTTTTTTTTTATATATATCTGAGTAAAGAATTACAGGCAAGTGTCGTTTATCTGTGGAGAAGTATTCTTATTTCTTTTGTAATAAAAAATGTTCCTTTTTATCTGATTTTGATTGTGGTATCTAGTTTTGAAAAACGCAGATTATTATATTTAAATTCTGCAGAAAGCTTATATTTCCTTAGCTTAGATTAATAAGCGCCCAGGCCAGATACGTTGGCTTTTAAACACTACGAACCTAAAAGGTAATGTACCCAATATTCTTCTGCGTAGAGGAATACAAGTTTAATTTGATTTATATTACTGAATACTTAGCCGTATTCACAAACATATACACATGCATAAATCAAAATGTTCATCAAAATCATTGACAGGCGATTTTCGAAATCAAGGAATTTGCACAAATCATTTGACAGCAACAGTAATAATTTCAACTGACCTTTAATATTTTGCAAAACATGAAAACAGCGAAATGACATCGGTGCACTTATAACAGCAGAATAAAGTACGGATGCCGACAAACTTTAATTGTCAACAAAACAAGCTGTTTTACTTTTTCTTATTTTGGGGTGAATAAGACGCCCCAAAAGAAAAAATTACTACAGAATATAAACAGAAAAAAAAACAAATATACCAAAACTTAATTTGAAAAACAAATGTCCTAAAAATAGCGAACCCGTTTAACAACATCTGAACTCATCCAACACAGCACAGAAGTAAAGCAATAATAATAGTAATAATAATAATAGTATTAATAATAATAATAATCTTTAGAAGGAATATCAGTTGCTAAACCTTCACAAATTCAGATTGACTTGCAAATCACAAAATAGTAGCAACGATTAAACAATAACACATAAATTAAAACCAATTAAAAAAAGTAAATAACATTAGAATTGAAAGATTATAATAAATAAGTGATTATATAAATAAATATAATGATTACAGCACAAATACAAATAAATTAATTAAAAATTAACAAACTAGAACATTATTATTAGTATTATAAATTAAAAAATGACACCAAAGAAAATGTTGACAAAAGCAAATTATACCTCTCACTAAGCAATCAGTTGTCTATATACAGAGAGAACTGATAACTGGTTTTGGGCTGAAACTGCTATGATCAATACAGTATTGATTCTTATACCATAATATTTACACACACACACACACACACACACACACACACACATATATATATATATATATATATATATATATATATATATATATATATATTCGGTGACTGGCGTGTGTATACACTGCTTATATACAACACGTTGAAATTTCCCTTCTGATTACATATGCCTATGGCCTAGAGGGTAGCGATTCCGATTGACACAAAATCAGAGTTTCCATCCCGGCCAGAAGCAAGTAGATGAGTCGAGCCACACCAATGAGCTGTGATACAGCAAAACAGGCTTGTATGTGGATGACTAATATATATATATATGGTGTATGGGTAGGTATTCTGAAGATGAGATTCTGATCTCGAAATATGAATGAATAATAAATAGGTAATACCAACACCTTCTTTACTTTCCTTTATTATACTAAACGCATTGTGATAGCCTTCTAATATCTACCCCTACACCTTATATACACAATGCTTCAAGCCAATTACAAAACTCTCTTCTAAATACTGATATAAAGGGTTGAGTTTTGATAATGTTTAGTACCGAGGTTTTTTTTATCGTATCACCCCGAGCAAGGCGGTAACGCCACTGATGTGCAGGGGGCCACGTAATAGTGAAAAGATCGGAAAAGAAAAGGCCGGAAACAAACAAAACAGAACTCCAACACGACACGAGTGTCTGAATTTTGGTCACACCAAGATGGCCAATGGGAGTCAAATTACGGATGGCAGAGGGGAAGAAAGTAGACAGAGTAATACGTAGCTGACGAAAAAGAAAGAAAGAAAGAAAGAGTCAAGAGATATCTGCTAAAATCAAGAATTAAATTAAAGAAAACCAATTAAACATGAAAAGCTTAAAATTTAAAATTAGGCAGAAAAAAGAAAAAAAAAGGCTTACTTTAAGAATATTTCAAACAAAACAGAACTCCAACACGACACAAGTGTCTGAATTTTGGTCACACCAAGATGGCCAATGGGAGTCAAATTACGGATGGCAGAGGGGAAGAAAGTAGACAGAGTAATACGTAGCTGACGAAAAAGAAAGAAAGAAAGAAAGAGTCAAGAGATATCTGCTAAAATCAAGAATTAAATTAAAAAAAAACAATTAAACATGAAAAGCTTAAAATTTAAAATTAGGCAGAAAAAAGAAAAAAAAGGCTGTTGTATTTCAGTAGTTTTACTGATAAAGGTTATTTTTAGATGCATGTATTATATAAACTATTTAATAATTGGGTATGTTTCATTCTGATCATCTACTTGCAATGATACCTCCTCGATTCCTTTCATGTTAACATCAACAGCAAAAGCACAACGCTGCCAAACATCTAGAGATTTATTCACTAGATTTGAATATAACAAATTCTTGATTTTATCAAATGCTTCCTGATATTTTGAAATCCATATAAACTTAAATTTTTTCCTTATCAGATCAGTGAGAGCAAAAGAAATTTCACAAAAATCCCTGCAGTCATCACCTGACACGTTTAAGAATTTTTGTAAACTTCACAATGTCACAAATAGGATATGTACTAATATCTGAGACCTTAGCATCAATTCGAAAGATTCTCTTCTTCCTTTTAACATTTTTTATGTATGTTATATTCGCCTGACAAAAATCACTTTTTACTAAATTAATAATTAAATTTGCCGATTTAAGCATTTCAAAATCTTTTCGCAATGTCCCCGTGGTGATCCTCCCAAGAATAACTTTATATATCACGTTTTCGTCGATATATCAACTTCCATTATATCCATTAAATATTAGCTCATTAGTGTTGTAAAGGTATCCTGCGAATTTTTCATACCGAAAGGCAAAATACAATATTTATAAAACCCCACTGGAGATTAAAAAAGGTCGATATTTCTTTCTCCTGTCAGATTATGATACCGCCCAATAATCTTTTTCAAGTTTTGTCTGTCCAATCATCCATTCGTAGAATAGAATGGGAACTGCTTCGGTAAGATTATTTCTAATTCTATGTGCTTTGTCTTTTTTTAAACACCGATAATGATCAGGCATATATCACGTTGAATACACCGGTTCTCGCCTGATCACCGAAGTTCAGCAACGTTGAGCCTGGTCAGTACTTAGCTGGGTGACCGCTTGGGAATAACATGTACTGTAAGCGTTTAGTGACGGATGTGCGTTGTGGTGCAGTGGATATCGGCTCGGAAAGAATTCCAGTTGAATACCCTACATTCACTTAAGCACTGGTACCCTTGGGAAAGGTATTAATCTGTCCCTTCCCTCCAGTTATGGACCCTGCCCTTAAAATCAAATTCCAATGAATCTTGATACTTGAAAAGAAAAAAGTATTAGTAGACACAAAAACTTATATAAAAACAACAATAAATTGTTGAAATAAAAAGGTATTACCAGCAATAAGTAAATAAAAAAAAATACTTGGCAATAAATGACCCGATGAGGTGTTGATATGCCATAAAACAAAGCAACCAACATAATGATCAAAATGTATTTGTCACCCAATCTTGTTCTGGGTAGTAGCTTCATACTGTCTACAATTACCTGGTTAAACGGTTTTTCAAAGATCGGAATAGGTGCAATGATACAGGTGGGATTTTTTATTAGTCTTATTGACATATTTGTCACGTTTTACAAATTTCTAAAGATATTTCTGAACTCCATACCTGTAAAACTGTCTGAAAATTCTTCGCAAGTTTTATTAATTCCTATGTGACTTGCTCATGGAATTTCATGGGTTGTTCTTAGAATGCTGCGCCTATAAGCTCTTGGGATTAATATTTGTTCTCTAACTGCCCAGTCTTCTGAATGTAGAATTTGAATTGGTTTCCACTTCGTCATTACTGTTCTGTCTTTAATAAAATATGTCTTTGAAACATTAACAAGATTACGCCTGATCTCGTTTGATTAATAAGCTGCATTATTTCGGAGCTGGACTGTAGCTCAGTAATCAGATGCTTTCTTCGAGGCTGGCTCATCCTTACGACATGTTTTATGTTACTTCCTCTGGTATTGGCCGATTCGACAAAAATATACTTGAATAAAAACTAACGAGAACAAACTGCTTCTTTGTCGACGAAAAAAACAAACAAACTGCAACCAATTCAAAGAGAGAACACAACTCGAACCAAAATTTGAATATCTTTTTCACTGATAAATGAAAAAACATAAACTTGTAACAATGAGGCGAAAGTAAGCACAAACAAAAATTTTTGGTAATTTCTCACTCATAAATGACGAAAATGTAAACGGGACCTAAAATACCTTGCTTTTTTTCACACTGCAAAATGACAACTTCAACACACACACACACACACACACACACACACACACACACACACACATATATATATATATATATATATATATATATATATATAACCCGATTAAGCAATATGGAGAAATGGTAGACTGAAAAAACAGTAGCTACTCACGCATTTATGCATTCTTCATTCAGTCTTGGATACTGGCGTGTGTTTACATTGTATATAACATGCTAAAGTCTGCCTTCCTCTATCGAGCGCTCATAGCTCAGAGGTAGAATCGCCGACTGTTAATGTCAATTCGGTCGGGTTTCAATCCTGGCTAGAACGAATTGGATGACTAAACATACTGATGAGCTGTGATACAGCGAAACATATCTGTCTGCTGATATATATATATATATATATATATAAAATATTTTTATTTGCGTCTTCATCGGTGATTTTGTTGTGAAATCGTGTAGATGGTTAGCACACACGCATCGCAGGGAGCATCCAGACGGCTGCCAATCTCCCTGTGTTTTCAACTCGACTGACGTCTGAAAACTGCTAAATTTAAAACTACCGACTGCTATCTTGCTTCACAGAAATAGTCGAACCACATGGACACTTGCACCCCAGGTTATTTTTTGGGGCTCTAACTTCTTTGACTCTGATCGTCAAAACAAGATTCTAACTTTACACCCACTGACATTTTCAAAATATACACTAAAGGCCATAATTATTAGGCCACCCCAGTGTTTTAAAAGAACATGTATTTCATACTATTTTTAAGTATTTATTGCCAAGTGAATAACTGTAAATGAAAATAGAATGGTTCTTTTGTTAATATTGCACAATAACGTGTGCATCAAATGAATTTATAAATATTTAATAATTACCTCTGTTGCAGTTTCATCAATGAAAGAATGAAGAAAATTTAGGGTAATTCGGACGAGTTCATCTTTTCTTCCTTATCTTGTAAAATTTTGCAAAGTGACAATAACAAAAGAACCATTCTACTTTCATTTAGAATTATCCAATAAAAATATTATGAAACACATCATTTCTTTTAGAAACTGAGATGGCCTAATAATTATGGTTGGTAGTGTACTTCCAGGAGAAATTTCAAACCGACCTAAAAAATATATAACACAACGCCCTTCACTTTTTTAATTCTGTTCGAACTGAATGAACTAATATGAATGGTCAAAAATGTCTGAGATACGTCTACTGACTTGTCCTCTAATTCTCACTATTCTTTACCCTTGCTTGTTCTCGAGTTACTGCACACGTAGGTCTATTAATTGTTTTAAGTTTCTTTTCCGAACGCGTTTTTCCTACTCAGGCCGGTTTTCTCGGTTTTGTTTTCGGGGAAGATGTTATCAACTTCTTATCCACTAAATCATTTCCCAATAACATTTGATATGCTCTTCGTAGGAAGACTGCGTTTCATACCCACGGTAATCGATCGTGATATCACTATGAGTTTGGGCTTTAAATATTTTATGATTCTTAAAGTTTTGGTGATATTCCCCTGAGACAAGTTCTGGGAATAGCTGATTTTACTAAGTAATAATCTGTACTATCCTCTACTGAACGATTTGCCTTCATGAGATGGTTTGCAACAGCATCGACTACGTATTTCTCGCCCAGTTAAATCTACTTCTCTTTTCAAAGTGAGAGATGTAGTTACCTATTTAATCCTTCTGAAATTTAGGCACAAGTCTAAGAAGTCTGGGTAGGTCGAATTCTTGGTGCCTTGCCTGTCTGGGTCGAATTCTCGGTGCCTTGGCCACCTAGGACGAATTATCAGTTGGCGCTTTGTCTGGCTAAGTCGAATTCTTGGTGCCTTGCAAGGCTAGATAGAATTCCCGGTTTCTTACCTCCTGGAAAGGTTGAATTCTCGGTTCCTTGCCTGGTTAGCTAAATACTTGTTGCCTTGTTTATGTAGGTTGATTTCTCTATATCTCGCCTGGTTTGCAGTGCCTTGCCTGGCAAGATCGAATACTTGCTGCCTTGCCTGGTTAGGTCGAATTCTCTGTTCCTTGCCTGGCTAAGTCGAATTCCAACTTCCTTTCATGGAGAGGTTGGATTCTCGCTTACTTGCCTGGCTAGGTTAAATGCTTGTTGCCCTGCTTGACTAGGTCTATTTTCAGTGTATCACCTGGCAAGGTCGAATTCTTCTCGCTAGGTCGAATCTTGGTGCCTTGCCAGGCTAGATCGTATTCCTGGTTCCTTTTCTGGCGAGGTTGAATTCTCGGTACCTTGCCTGGATGGGTCGAATACTTGTTGCATTGCCTGGCTAAATCGAATTCTCGGTGTCTTGCCTGGCTTGATCGATTTTCCGGTGCCTTGCCTTGCTAGGTCGAATTATTGGAGCCTTATCTGACTAGGTCAAATTATCGGCGCCTTGCCTGGCTAGATTGAATTCCGGTGCTTTGTCTGGTTAGATAGAATTCTCAATGTCTTGCCTGGTTATTTCGAATTCTCGGTGCACAGTGTAATCATTTCTAAATTTTTAAATCTGATATGGGTTGTTGTATGCACGCTTTCTCTATATCTATTCTAGCGGCTATTCTGGCCATCTCTAGGTTAGTTTGTTTCTGGGACATTTTTTTTTAATCGTATCACCCCATGCAAGGCGGTAACGCCACTGATGCGCAGGGGCTACGTAAGAGTATAAAGATTGAAAAAGAGAAAGCCAGAAACCATATCCTAAACAGGGAACAATGGATGAGCCTTTTCACCTGTTCAATAGACATGGGTGGAGTGTGAACCGGGCGATAGTTTAGTCTATCTACTCCAATTGAAAAACAAAAGAAGAGTGAAAAGATTGAAAAAGAGAAAGCTGGAAACCACATCCCAAACAAAGAACAATGGATGAGCCTTTTCACCTGTTCAATAGACGTGGGTGGAGTGTGAACCGGGCGATAGTTTAGTCTATCTACTCCAATTGAAAAACAAAAGAAGAGTGAAAAGATTGAAAAAGAGAAAGCTGGAAACCACATCCCAAACAAAGAACAATGGATGAGCCTTTTCACCTGTTCAATAGACGTGGGAGGAGTGTGAACCGGGCGATAGTTTAGTCTATCTACTCCAATTGAAAAAAAAGAAAAAAGAGTGAAAATATTGGAAAAGAGAAAGCCGGAAACCACTTCATAAACAGGGAACTAGGGATGAGCCTCTTCACCTGTTCAATAGACGTGGGAGGAGTGTGAACCGGGCGATAGTTTAGTCTATCTACTCCAATTGAAAAAAAAGAAAAAAAGAGTGAAAAGATTGGAAAAGAGAAAGCCGGAAACCACTTCATAAACAGGGAACTAGGGATGAGCCTCTTCACCTGTTCAATAGACGTGGGAGGAGTGTGAACCGGGCGATAGTTTAGTCTATCTACTCCAATTGAAAAAAAAAGAAGAGTGAAAAGATTGGAAAAGAGAAAGCCGAAAACCACTTCCTAAACAGGGAACTAGGGATGAGTCTCTTCACCTGTTCAATAGACATGGGAGGAGTGTGAACCGGGCGATAGTTTAGTCTATCTACTCCAATTCATTTGTTGTTTATCTACCAGTAGCTGGTTTAGTACTTATTCGTTTTCGTTATTATCTACCATATGCTATGCTATTATCCATAGTATACTTATATTGCCCATACTTTTACGAATTCCAACTGTTTCCTTATTTCAGATATATCAATATTTTTCAATTTATTTAGCTGGTCTAGATATGGTTCTCTTAGAAAATGATCCACAACCGCCATTTTACCCTATTTCTTATCCATCGCTATTGGTTTAAATATGTAACTTTGTTGTGAAAGAATTGCAGAAACGAGACCCTATTTAAGCTAAGATCAAATTGTCGCAACATAAAATTTAATAAGAAAAGTAAAAAAACAAAAAATAAAAAAAAAGAATGTTTAATTTTTTTGTCAAAAGATATAGCCAAGGATTTTCACCCGGTAGTGGATGATTTCCTTTTTAGGAATGCACGGATGAGGAAAATAACCAATAAAGACGAACACCAAACACCGGTATTAATATTTAACAAGATTTAATAGTAAGCAAAAATAATACAATTGTTGGAAGGTGTGTGTGATATATACAATATGAGAATTAAAAAAGCAACACTTGACTGGTCCATTGTCTGAAATCACAAATATTTTTTTTAATCATTTCACCCCAAGCAAGGCAGTTTTACTGCCACTGTTGCGCAGAGGGTTTACACAGAGAAAAGTGATGAGAAAGAGAGGTTAGTTATTGTGGATGTCAGGAGGAGGGCAATAGACGGATGAGAATACAGGTTTAATGGGGCTGGAGTGGATGTAGAAAAGAGCTTGAGAGAAAAGATGCGAGATAGTGAGATAGAAGATGTCTATTGACCTTATATTTAAATTCCTGGAGATTGTAACTGTCCGGGAAGCAAGTATACGGAAGGGAATTCCACACGCAGAAAGTGCGAGAAAGGAAGCTGTTAGAGTAGAAATTGCGGTTACATTTTGTCGGTTTCACTGTAAAAAGTGGGACCTAGTTACTAGACTAGTAGCTCGTGTAAATTCATACATAGGGGGCACCAGCGATCCAAGTTCATTGAAGCAGAAGCCGTGAAATTATTTGTAGAAGAGGCTCAGAGAAGCCACGTCACGCCGGTGAGAGAGCGACTGCAGCGAAGCTGCCAAGTCGGTATCGATCATCACACACACACACACACACACACACACACATATATATATATATATATATATATATATATATATATATATAAAACTGAAAATTAGAATTTAAAACTTAAAATCTAAAATCCTATGACGGCACTTACTGATGAATTCTTTTCTAAAATTCAGGAGTAAGAATCTTCTCCAATAGACATAGACGGCACCTATCACGAAAATTTTTTTGAATACAGGCTGAGCCTATTAGTTTCCAGCTAATTACAGGGTCCAGCCCTTCCTCCTTCATTTTACAGAATCTCCGTGATAGTGCCGTCTGGAATCTTTGGTTTGGTTGTGGTTGTAAAGTCTCTGTTTGAAAGGGCCCGCGGACATACGTGTGTGTGTGTGTGTGTGTGTGTGTGTGTGTGTTATATATATATATATATATATATATATATGTATAATTTGTATATGAAAATTTTTTTAGCACATCTATACTTTGCGGTATCTTTAATTAGATTAAATTATATGACCTATTTAAAATTTTAAATTTTAAATCTCATATATTTTTATTCCCTTTAAAATAATATTATTTTTTCCCCTAAATATACCTTTTTAAATAAAAGTCTTTTTTCTAATACTTCAACGTTTTTAGGAAGTTAGGTTTATTTGAATGTATCGAGCGTCTTTAATAAGAAAAAAATATTTTCTTTCTTTCTCTTCTTTTTTCCCCTCCCTTCCTTTATCTCTTTTACCTCCCACCTCCTTTCCGTTTTGTTTAACCTGATATCAAATCAACACGCCGTCTGTTCAGTTTACTTTACTGTCCCCTCCTCCTTTTTGTGAACCCAGACGATACCATTTTTCCCCCTTTTTTTATTTTTTATATTTTTTTTTGCAATTCTATCTATGAGTTGAAAAGAGAAAATAGACATAATTTACTTCAAATTATCTCCAGTTTCGGGATAGCATTTGTTGCTGAGGTGATGTGTTATCCCCTTCGGGGATTTCATATCGAAATGCGCATTCAACATCTTTGAAAAAATTTAATTTGATTTATATATATATATATATATATATATATATAGCTATGTCGATTTACTCTCAAGCCAAACAGTATTTCTCTTTAGAATCTATCTTACATATCTATAAATCTACCGTTCGTCCATGCTTAGAATACTACAACAATATATAGTCAGATACAAAATCAGCAATATTATTGATTTTAATCTGGCGGCTTGGCTTCATTCACTTTCGCACGACCATTAGGTTGCTTCTCTCTTATGGTATCCATGAAGATGAGTTCTTCGCTATGGTTCCTAGACTGTTTAAATTTAAGCGCAGTACAAGACTGGCATCTAGATCTCATCATTTTACTGTTGATCTCGACTAGATGTAGCCGTAAGTTCTATGATAGCTCTTTCTTTTCTCACACTTCTCGATTGTAGAACGTCATTCAGGCTCCATGCTTTCCAGCCAAAATTTATCTGCGATGTTAATCGCTATCGTCCTGACACCGATTATATATATATTTTTTTTCTAAACATATATATATATATTTCGAAACATATATTGTTAAATATAAATGACAATAGATATCTAGTATGTTTCATCATGAGCCGTTCTAAACATTGTATTTTGGCTTTAATTTCAGGTGAAAATAAAAACAAAATTTGTCTAACATTTGGATACTTTTTTATTATGCTGGTTTTAAGCTTTCGTGCTCACATAAGCTATCTTCAGAGAGGTTACACGGACGTTGACATGAAAAAATCCACCATCAACAATGATATTATTTTGTTTTGACATAAAACATTGCTATGCAATGATAACAGTTACCAAAAAGCAGACGCAGTTCGTAAATTTTGATGCGGTTCTATGACGTTACTCTGCGTGACAGACCGGAATGGTAAACAGAACCATGTGTCTAAATTAAGTGTTTTAATGTAGATGGCCTACAATATCTGAAGGTTCTTTTTTACTGTGTGTTTGTGTGAGTATTATTGTGTTATCAATCAAAATCTATCTAATATTACCTACATTGCTATATTTTGCTAAGAAATGTTGTTTAATTGAAATATGATCAGAAAGGTGGCAGGTAAGTCTACGGAAGAGCGTGGTTGTACTAAAACCAATATATGTAGTGGGTTAGTTATTAGTACCAGAGATACAATCTCTGAACGGGCATGTAAATTGATGCACTACATTGGTTTTCTGCAGAGGAATTTGTTTTGTGATTTTAGGGTTATTAGAGACTATGAGGTCATTTGATTTTAGACCAGTATAGCGTTGTATTAAAATGGACTCAATATATAAATAATGTACAGCGTTTATAGATTTTCATTTGGGTTTATATACATTATTCCATAAATACAAAAAAGATGTTATTGCACTGTTGGTGTCGTATTATTTATTTTTTAATCATCTCACCCCAAGCAAGGCATTCTACTGCCACTGATGCGCAAGGTGTTACATAGGGGAAAGTGATGAAAAATAGGGGTTAGTTATAGGAAATGTCAGGAGGAGGGCAATAGACCGATGAGGAAACTGAGGATGCGGTTGGAGTAGAAGAAAAAAGAGCTTGTGAGAAT
>JBBBDQ010001156.1:1687500-1792500 GCA_037127315.1 Ascarosepion bandense
CTAAGAAATATCAATATTAAATTGATGTCACATAATTCTAAGTAAGCAAATGAGACTTCGTGCTGGAACAACCATTCGTGCTGGAACAACCATTGACTTTGTTGTGGTACTTTTAGGGCCAAGATAAAAGACACGAAAAGAAAAAGGTAGGTTGACCCAGTGTATAACAATATATATATATACAAAATAAGAGTGTTATTAATCAGCAGATAGAAGTGTCCGTCCTAACTGTCAAGTTATACTGCGTCTCAAATGCCTCCTAAGAAGTCTTGCAGGTTAGGATTTATGAAAGAAGAAGCCTCCGTCTTTTGACTGGGTCGTAAATGACAGATTAAGACCGAATAAGACAAGTAAGACTAGTTTAAGACCGGTTTTGAACCTCCACGTGAGCGGTGGAAGAGTTATATTTTGACTAATGGCCTGAGCGTACGCGCTGAGGTTCCCTATGTTAAAAATTGACCTTGTGTCACGACTCGCTCCAGTGGGAGAAAAATCAGTTACTAGGGCACAAAAAATAAGCTAAGTGTGCAGGTTAATCAATTTTATAAATGTGTTATATTTGTACAGATAATACTTAACATGTACAGTGTTTTCATTTTTTTTTTTTGTGTTGATAACACTGGCCAACACATTTTTTGGTGCCCAAGGTTTCAAAGATGATTTACACTAATTTTGGGGGGGTGCTGATTCCAAAAATCATATTAATTTTTTCTCATCATGTCAAGTTTTTGAGAAACTTGCTATTTTATACCTTTTTTTACCTAAGAATTAGGAGTTCTGCCTGGCTGTTTTGAACCGATTATCTCCCTTTAAGTTACTCTTAACTAAAAAGTTACTTTATTCCTAATTTCCTCTTCCGGATGTTCTTTACTTCCGTTTTGCAACCACTTGCGACACAGCACTCTTCTTTCTTCTTTATCCGCTTCCATCCCCGGCATCAACCGTATGTTTTACTCATTTCTTCTTCTGGACAATGTGTTTATTTACTTTGTCATTCAAAGTGACATTTCATGTTCCATTTCTTTAAGTACTTATTCAGTCTTTCGATTTCTTTAACTCATTTTCCCACCTTCGTTTGTTGTTATTGTTTTCACTTTCTCTTTTGTTGATTTCTGGGTCAAATTAAGGTTTATTCTCTTAATGTTAGGAATTCATTTATAAGTCAGACAGGAAATAATTAAGCTGCATTATTTTACTTTTGTTTCAGATTTTTGGAGCAAAAAATTAAGCATGGCTACATTCTCACCTATGCAACGTTGTTTAAACAATCCAAATGTGTTGTTTTGCTATATTTGCGGGGAATATACGTTGCAATTCAACAGGAAAAGGATAAGTGAATTTGTAAAGGGTGCTTATTTTGCTTACTTCAAAGTAATGGTGGGTGATCAAGATAAGGCATGGACACCCCATATTGTATGCAAGCAATGTGTTGAGCATCTTCGACAGTGAACAAAAAAGGATAGAAAGCCACTCCGCTTTGGTATTCCAATGGTTTGGCGTGAACCGAAAAACCATTCCGATGACTGCTACTTCTGTGCAGTCAAAACAAAGGGAATCAACAGGAAGAACAGGAATTCGTTGGTTTATCCAAACCTCAAGTCTGCAATTAGGACAATTCCACACTGCAATGAAATTCCTGTTCCAGTGTTTAAAGGCTTGTCTGAATTGGGATTGCTTGGTTCTGAAGAAGACCAAGGCTCTGGTTTGTCTACTGACAGTAGTGAAGCCACTGTTTCAGATGTCGGTTTTCCTCCTTTTTCACTACCACAGCTTTTTTCTCAAAGAGAACTTAATGATCTGACTAGAGATCTCAACCTTTCCAAAGAATCTTCTGAACTTTTAGCTTCAAGACTCAAAGACTCAAAGACAAAAATCTATTTCAGCCTGGAACTCTCATAACCTTCTATAGAAAACGCCATATTGAATTCTTGCCCTATTTCACTCAGGAAAACGACATAGTATTTTGCAACGACGTTGTCAGCCTGCTGCAACAGTTTGGTGTCCAAAAGTATGATCCTCAAGATTGGCGCCATTTTATAGACAGTTCCAAAAAAGTTTAGTATGTGTTCTTCTTCACAATGGCAACTTAAATATGATGGAATCAAATTTGTTCTGGAAAAGATTTCATACAGACGACACCAATGGATCATATGTGTCGATTTAAAAATGGTTGGGTTTCTCCTCGGGCTACAGGGTGGCTACACAAAATTTCCTTGCTTCTTGTGTTTGTTCGATAGCAGGGCAAAAACAGAGCACTGGATAAAAAAGATTGGCCTGTGCGCAGAGAACTGATTCCTGGATCTCTCAATGTTCTGGCTTCTCCTTTAGTGAAGCGTTCCAAAATTGTTTTCTCCTCTTCACATAAAGCTTGGCATCATGAAACAGTTTGTGAAGGCTCTTGAGAAAGATGGCGACTGTTTCAAATACATTTGCATGAAATTTCCAGGCCTAACCAGAGAGAAATTAAAAGCTGGAATTTTTTATGGACCCCAGATTCGAAACTTAATGAATGATGGAAATTTCTGTAATGTTATGAATCCTGCAGAATTGAGTGCCTGGACGGCGTTTACAAATGTAGTAAAATTCTTCTTAGGAAAAAATAAAGGCGGCCAACTACTTGTTGCTTGTTGAAACATTACTCATAAGTCTCCATCAACTGGGTGCAAATAGGAGTATCAAGTTATATTTTTTGCACAGCCATCTTGCCCGTTTTCCAGAAAATCTAGGTGATGTGAGCGACGAGCAAGGGAAGCGCTTCCATCAAGACATCAGCGACATGGAAGTTCGCTATCAAGGTCGTTGGGATGCCGCCATGCTTGCAGACTACTGTTGGTCTATCAAACGCGATGATGCCGGAGCCTCCCATTGTAGAAAATCAGTAAAACGTCAATTTATGATGATGTCTATGCTTAACATTTTTTACAACTTCAAGATTTAATTGTGAATATTTTGGTGTGATTTAATAAATATGTTTCTTAAAGTTACATAAAAATATTGTTTCTTCGATTTGCCTGTCTTTATTGTAGCTTTCGGCTTCCTACAGAGGTGGGTATACCATAGCAGAAAAACTAGACCTGGTAGAAAAAAAGTGACAGCATTTCTGGAATCAGAGCCCTCAAATTAGGTAAAAACAGTTGAAACATCTTAGGCACCATGAACTTTTTTTTTTGTTAGCCAGTGTAATTCTCTCCTAATAGATGTGCAATTCCATGCAGTATTTTCACTTTATCTCGAGACATCGAAGGAGTTTGTTTATGAGACACTTTTTAAATCCAACTTAGAGCTCCAACTATTTTGTCATATACTTTACTGTATATATTTCGAAATAATGGTACTGCCATATCTTTGAGAAAACTTAAGTTGTTGTTTTTTTTATTGTAATCTTAAATTACAATGTCTAGTCTGTTCGCTCTTGTATGCCTAAGAAAATGAATAGTTGCAAAGAATAGTGACCGCATGGTTTTTTAGTCTTTGTATAATTTCAATACTAAGCAGTCCGTTTTATTTTACCAAGTCGTTATGTTTCAATAAACGCTGAATTTTAATTTCCTTCGGAGCATTAGTGATTTTGTTTTTTCAAAAATTTATTACTGGTAATTTGTTAAAAATGTATTGCAGATTATTTATTTTGTAATGAAAACGTACTGCTGGTAAATTTGTTTTTACTATGAATATTTATTATTGGTATTTTTTTTTACTTTGGAAATATATTGTTGGATATTTTTCTATAATACGAAAATATATTGTTGATATTTTTTAACATAAAAGATATTTTTATATTTTCAAAATGTTTTCCCTCCAGAATAGGGGTTTACTATTTACCCATACCTAACGGGTTAAAGGAAAAACTGGGATCAACAGCAATTCGGAGGTGGGCTAACACTCCTCAAAACCTTTATATATATACAAAATAAGAGTGTTATTAATCAGCAGATAGAAGTGTCCGTCCTAACTGTCAAGTTATACTGCGTCTCAAATGCCTCCTAAGAAGTCTTGCAGGTTAGGATTTATGAAAGAAGAAGCCTCCGTCTTTTGACTGGGTCGTAAATGACAGATTAAGACCGAATAAGACAAGTAAGACTAGTTTAAGACCGGTTTTGAACCTCCACGTGAGCGGTGGAAGAGTTATATTTTGACTAATGGCCTGAGCGTACGCGCTGAGGTTCCCTATGTTAAAAATTGACCTTGTGTCACGACTCGCTCCAGTGGGAGAAAAATCAGTTACTAGGGCACAAAAAATAAGCTAAGTGTGCAGGTTAATCAATTTTATAAATGTGTTATATTTGTACAGATAATACTTAACATGTACAGTGTTTTCATTTTTTTTTTGTGTTGATAACACTGGCCAACACATTTTTTGGTGCCCAAGGTTTCAAAGATGATTTACACTAATTTTGGAGGGGTGCTGATTCCAAAAATCATATTAATTTTTTCTCATCATGTCAAGTTTTTGAGAAACTTGCTATTTTATACCTTTTTTTACCTAAGAATTAGGAGTTCTGCCTGGCTGTTTTGAACCGATTATCTCCCTTTAAGTTACTCTTAACTAAAAAGTTACTTTATTCCTAATTAGCTTTAGCACATTTATTCAAATTGAATTTCATTCCAATGTTTTCACTGAAATATTTCACAGTTTTCAGAAGATCTTCTAGCTCATTGTTGTTCTTAGCATACAACTTTAATTCATCCATGTAAAATAGATGGCGTATTTTTTTGAGCTATTTTATAACAACATTCTGTCTTGTTAAATTGATTGGTTAATGCTATTACTGATATGCAAAATAGTAAGGGAGACAAAGCATCACCTAGAAATATACCTCTGTTGATGTTTATTTCACCAGAGTTATAGGCTCCATTTATATGATTGAGGTAAATGGTTGTTTTCCATATCGACATACATTGGTTGATGAAATTGATGATAACGGGTGATACCTTGTACATATTTAAAGTCTTTAAGATCCATGAATGTGGTACACTATCAAATGCCTTACGATAATCTATCCAGGCAGTACTAAAATTTTTCTTTGCATTAAAGCAGTTTCCCAGGATCATCCTACTGATAAGTAACAACATCCGTAACAACCACGTTTGCACATTTTTTGTTCAAGCGGTAGTATGTCATTTCTTTCCAAGAAGAAATATATCTGCTTTGTTAAAATAGATTTTAATAGTTTGCATGTTATCGGAAGACATGTAATTGGTCTGTAGTTTTTCGGGTTCTTTGCCTCACTATTCTTGGGTAGAAGGAATGTAATTCCTTTAGTCATCCATGCAGGAATTTTAGTGGGTTCGTTTACCATTTCTTGAAGTTATGGGGCTAGCTTTTTATGTGCTGTATTTAAATAATATAGCCAAAAGTTAAGAATTTTATCTATTACTGGAAATTCTCAATTGTGTGCTTTTTTCAATGCACATTTCACATCCTCTTCTGTGATTCCAGCCAATGTCTGTTCTGGTTTATTTTTCATTCGTTCTGTCACTTGCGCAATCCAGTCTGCTTCTTTGTTATGTTCTTTAGGGCAAGCCCATATTTTTTCCCAGAACTGTACAACCTCTTCCAATGTGGGGTGGGGGCTGTCACTTCAATTCTTTTTTTACCTATTTTTCTCTGTAAGATTTCTTTGCATCGGTTTGAAAAATCTTGTTTTGTCTGTAGAATCTTGATCTTTTCTCATAACGTCTTATTCTTTGAGCCTTCAGTTGTATTGTTTGATTTATTTTTTCCTTAGTTGATAGGACTTCATTTTCATTTCTAATATTGTATTCTCTTTCGACTCTTCTGCCTTTTCTAGTTTTTACATTTATTCCTCTTGTTAGTTTATCGAGTACTGATAATTCACTTCTAAGTTGTTCGATTTATTTTTCTATTTTTCTTTTCCAAGGTGGATCATCATGTTTGCGAGACTGTCTTGTTTTTTATTTGATGTTCATCTTTTAGTTTGCTGCTATTGCTGATGCATATATTGCTTCACTGAGATTTATATAAGTGTCTTCTTTATCCAAAATTAATTTGAGTGCTGCATTGTAGAGCTTAATAGTTTCGAAGTTATGTTTTGTTAGTTGTAATTTTCGGGGTTGTTCTCGTCTCTCCATTGCAATAATTTTTATCTGACTTATATAGCTCTTGATTACTTCACTGGCTTTTTGTATACTGTTCTTGTTTTCGGTAAAATAATTCTGTTCAATGTGTTTTGAACTCGTTTTATTGCCGTCTTGTAACTGACTGAAATCACATCTTTCCAACACTTCTAAACTTTCAGCATTACCTTCACAGTGATTTGTGTGCATCTCGGCTTCTACATTAGGATCTGTTGCTTGTATAATGCTCATACTTTTTGTTCTGATTCCGGTTCCCTTTCATGTTTTGTTGATTCGTCTATTCGTCTATTCTGGTTACAATTCTTTTTTATCTCATCAATTTCAGCCTCTGTCAATCGGTTATTTCGCCTGATGTACCTTCGTAGATTGGCTAATTTATTTTCGTCAATGTATTTTCTACTTGATGTCCAACTTTTTCTCGCCAAATGTCATATGTTTGGCGAGTGATGTTTTTTTTTTAGGTTTGAATAACACTTCATGAAATGCAGTCATAACGACTTTGTGCTCCTCACGAGACCATTTTATTTTTACTTCCTTTAAATATATGGTTATGGATCTAACTGGAGAATTTTCAGGGCCATCATTAAGATTATCCTGGTTATGGGGGCCTAAAGATTCATTCTTTATGTAGGAGTTTGTTCCCATCGCAGAATTTTAAACCTCAGGTAGGTTCCATCCTGAAGGACGGGCTACCTGTTTATCCAATGGAAGAGCCATACTGGACATTTTATTTCTATTTGAAATTCTCATATTATTCCCACGAGTGACGCACGGGTCCAAAAGTCCATCCAAAGTTAAATTATTATTTTTGTTATTATTATCATTATCATTATTATTATTAAATTATTATTTTTGTTTTTTTGTTTTTTTCTTCTTTTCTTCTTTCTTTATTATTCCTTTATTCATAAATTTAACTTTGTTCTGATGAATTCGGATTTTCATGATAAAATGGATGCTACCTTCACCCAATGTTGTATGAAACCTTGGTTCCTTTGTTAGTAGATTAAAAATGTCTATCATTGGCACGCGTAGTTTAAATAGTCAGGTCTTTCTACATCCTGCGAACCGCTGTGAATCATTTGTAGATATTTGTTTTTTTTTTCTTTTTTACACTTTTGTCTGCTTGAATATACTTCTACGCTTCGTCTACTGTTTGTCAATATTCAGATGTAATCATTCATCCATCCGTCTCACCAGACATGTAGCTGTTAACATATATATATATATATATATATATATATATATTATTTGAGCTTTTAGCAGACTGAAAAGTTCTCACACACACACACATACACACACTCATATATATATATATATATATATATATATATATATATATCAAATGTTTTGATTTATCTCTATTTTGTGCGATATATATATATATATATATATATATATAATTTAGACGACTATTTATCCATTGCACTATGTATATATGAAATGTTTTGATTTATCACTATTTTTATGATATATATATATATATATATATATATATATTATTTGAGCTTTTACAGACTGAAAAGTTCTCACACACACACACACACACACATATATATATATATATATATATATATATATCAAATGTTTTGATTTATCTCATTTTGTGCGATATATATATATATATATATATATATATATAATTTAGACGACTATTTATCCATTGCACCATATATATATGAAATGTTTTGATTTATCACTATTTTTGCGATATATATATATATATATATTATTTGAGCTTAGAGACTGGAAAAGTCTTCACACACACACACACACACACACATACATATATATATATATATATATATATATATATATATATATCAAATGTTTTGATTTATCTCTATTTTGTAGTATATATATATATATATATATATATATATATATATAATTTAGACGACTATTTATCCATTGCACTATATATATATAAAATGTTTTGATTTATCACTATTTTTATGATATATATATATATATATATATTATTTGAGCTTAGCAGACTGAAAAGTTCTCACACACACACACACACACACACACACACATATATATATATATATATATATATATATATCAAATGTTTTGATTTATCTCTATTTTGTGCGATATATATATATATATAATTTACGACTATTTATCCATTGCACTATATATATATGAAATGTTTTGATTTATCACTATTTTTGAGATATATATATATATATATATATATATTATTTGAGCTTTTTAGCAGACTGAAAATTTCTCACACACACACACACAAACATATATATATATATATATATATATATATATATATATATATATATATATATATCAAATGTTTTGATTTATCTCTATTTTGTGCGATATATATATATATAATTTAGACGACTATTTATCCATTGCACTATATATATATGAAATGTTTTGATTTATCACTATTTTTGCGATATATATATATATATATATATATATATCATATTTTGATTTGCTTTTATTTTTGTGCGACTGTGCATCTTAATTCGATTTTCTATACTGGTGGCTAAAGTTTGGCCCGATTGTGTTTAACAGTGACTGCGTATATTTATATTTTTATCAATGCATAAATTCTATTCAATATGGTTTATTTTAATGAATAGTTCTTTTTTTTTCTGCCACGTATACAGAATTTGCGGCGTGGTGCAATAGATAGCGGCTCGGAACGAGAAATCGGGCAACCGAGTTCGAATTCCAGTTGAATTCTTTGCATTCACGTACGGGCAAATACTCTTGGAAAAGGTAATAATCCGTCTCTTCCCTTTAGTTATGGGTTAAATAACAGGACAGACTGGGTTCTTTAGCCTTGCCTGGCAACCAGTCTCCCGCAGTAAGTAATGCCAACCTACTGCGGGATAATATTCTGCTCAGTCGGTAATATATCTTTCGAAACGTAATTACCCAAGCATCTATCACGTATAGCACTTAATTGACATACTGACTAACAATATGTTATCGATCTACAAACATGCCTTTACCATGATAATATAAAATTATATACAAAATATATCTAGTTAAAAGCGTAAAACCTATTTAGAGTTCGACATGGATGTTGGTTGGCCGCTAAACGAAATCAACCAACCAAAACTCTACCTCAGGCAATATGACTGCTCAACATGTTTTTATCATTTTACCCCAAGGAAGGTCTTAAATACCAGTGTGACGTAAAATGTTACTGAGAGTCTTAAAAACACGAGAAAACCTTTGGAGTACAATAGTTGGATGGTGCAGGGGATATCGGCTCGGACAGGAAATCAGAGAGCCGAGTTTGGATTCCTGTTAAAATCCGTTGCATTCACTTACGCCCAAATACCACTAGAAAAGGTATCAATCCAGCTATAGGTTAAATAGCAGGACGGATTGTGTTCTGTGGCCTTGGTTGGCAACCAGTCTACCACAAAAAGTAATGGCAATCTACTGCGGAAAATTTTCAGTCAAGTCTGTCATGTCTTTTTCGAGACATGATCACGCAAGCATGTATCACATATGGTACTTAACTGACTGACTGACAATAGAAGAACCGAATTCGAAAGACAGAAACTGGAGTTCGACGTAATTCAACTTTCATTGGCACTGCTTCTATATAATAGTTCGATCTCATGTCAGTGGAAAACATGAAATCGAGAAGAAGCATTGAGTTGTCCTCCTTGTGTTTAACATAAGATTTATGTTGATGTAGGGCAAGATGTTTCTGTAAGATGACAAAAAGACAAGGCATTTCTTGCCCGCGTTAACAACTGATTGACGGTCAGTAGCTTGAAGGGAAGACAACGTACTTCTGCACGTATTTAATATGCTCTCTCTTCGAGAAAATAAGTATTTTCTTTACGTTCTTGTACATTCTCCCTAGCAATTTTATTATTGTTTTTTTATTTTATGTATTTGGGTAAATATCATAACAGAAATCGAAATATATTAATTATAATAATAATAATTCTTATTATTATTATAATTAATAATGAATTCTGAATATTTGAAATCCAGCCTAACCATTCTATCTGAGAAAGCAGAGCAATTTGAAATCTAACAATAATTGAGATAATGGAGGTAGTTTTTGTCTCCAAATGTTTTCTACAATTTTCAACACTCTCAGTAACATTTTACGTCAAACTGGTATTTAAGACCTTCCTTGGGGTAAAATGATAAAAACATGTTGAGCAGTCATATTGCCTGAGGTAGAGTTTAGGTTGGTTGATTTTGTTTAGCAGCCAATCAACATCCATGGGTTATTTAATGTCGAACTCTAAATAAGTTTTACGTAGTTTTACGCTTTTAACTTTACAGTTATCAGATGACACTATACCGCCGATATATATTTGGTGAAACCAAAACGACATTTTGTTTCAGTAACTTTTCCTTTAAAAATGAAACTTTTCTCACAAAACGAAAAAAAATCTAAACACAACCGTTATGAAATGATGTAATACATATATTATTTTTCTAAACCGATATCTACCCATCTTTAGTATTTAAGTTGTTTTTAATATTTGTTAGGCTTTAAGACACATTAAAATTTAAGAGAATATAAGGAGGAAAGAGGATTGAGGAATTTTACAGTCACAGGACATTTTGAAGGCAAAATTAGAAGAGAAAAAAACGAGCAAATACTACCTCATGAGCATTATTTGTTTACATTTCTGAGATGAGGTATTGTAATTATTGGCACTATTTTCATTGCGCGGACTATTGTCCTCATCTTTGTTGCCATATTCACAACGTTTATAAAATATAGCTCGAGTTTTCAGGTTAGCAATATTCCTCTTTATCACTTTTTTATATTTTCAACCGGTCTTCCGCCGACAAAACTACATCGAATATTCCAGTTATTGTTAGATCTCAGATCGCCCTGCTTGCTTAGATAGAATGGTTCGTCTGGATTTCAAATATCCAGAATCGTTATTCTATTTTTCAGAAAGGCATTTCTCATGCTATAATAATAATAATAATAATAATAATAATAATAATAATTATTATTATTATTATTATTATTATTATTATTATTATTATTATTATTATTATGTCATTTTTTCATCATATTTCGATTTCTGCTTTGGTCTCAATACCAACCAAGTCTGCGGGGAGACCTAAGGCAGGTCGTGGCGTATTGTTATGACTCCATTTCATGTTTTTCTATCTTCCCTATCATCCCTAGCATTACATAGATAAAGTTTTCCTTAGTGTGTGGGCTGTACTTAATAAGACAATTTTTTGTATATCTCTTAAGCTGGGGTTTCCAGGGATTCTTTCAATGTGTTGTTTTGTTTCATTTCTTATCATTCCAAGTGCACCTACTATCACTGGCACAACTCTTGTTTTCAATTTCCACATTTTTTCTATTTCAATTTCCAGGTCTTTATATTTTGACAGTTTTTCAAATTCCTTGATTGCTATGTTACAATCCGCTGGACAAGCCATATCAATTAATAGACAAGTTTTCTCCTTCTGGTTTTTAACAATAATGTCTGGCCTGTTTGCTTCAATTTTTCTGTCTGTGTAGATGGTGTAATCCCATAGAATGGTTACATCTTCTATTTCTATTATTATTATTATTATTATTATTATTATTATTATTATTATTATTATATGTTCATAATAACTAGCAAATCTGTGAGAAAACGTAAGGCCGGAGAGTGATCTGTTGTTATGGCTACATTTCATTTGTTTTTTCTATCTCCCATAACATCACTAAAGTTACATGGACAAAGTTCTTCTTAGTGTGTGGGCTGTACTTAAAAAGACAATGTTTCTATATATCTTAAGCTGGGATTTCAGGGGAGTTTTTCAGTGTGCTGTTTTGTCTATTTTTTTATAATTCCAAGCGCACTTAATATCAATTGTTATTTTAATTTTATTATTATTATTATTATTATTATTAAAGAAAGTAAGATTTAAGAAAGAAAGAAAGAAGAAAGAAAGGAAGAAAGCGTTTTTAACGTCTCCGGTCAATACCTCATAAATAATAGACTATTCTATCTTAATCGCGTGGAAAGACGGCAGAAAACATTACGGGTTTACCGGCTATTTTCTATAAATTGGAAAAAGCTGTCACTGAATTTTAAATATTTTCATTTGTATCCACTTCTTAAAATAACCATCAGCATTCATATTTTGATTATATTTGAAATATTCTGTTAAATTTGTTAAGCTGAAATATTTACCGATGCGATAGGGGAATTTTTGGGGATATTTTATTGTCTTAGAACACGCCATGATCTCATTCATTCATTAACTAAAGAATTTTGATCCATCAGAATATCAAAATAAGAAAAATTAAATTTTTACGGGCTAAAGCTATCTGCTGCTATTATAGGATACAAATCCAATATCTTCCATCAACCAACTAAAACACAAAATAAAATTGCACACCGTAAAATCGGATCCTAATGACTAAAACATTTTGGAAAAACCCAACTATAACAGAATAAGTAAAATAGCAGACCCCCAAAGGTTACTTTCAAACGACCAAAAACCTTTTGGAAAAACCCAGACCAAGAAAAATTCACAAGTCAATGAAAAAAGCTAAATTCTGGATCTTGACTGAATTAAAAATAGAAAATTTATATATGACGTTTTTTTACACGTAGAAACAAAAATCCTCGCTGGAACTGGTCACATGATAAAATTCACTACTTAAGGACATTCCCTGACCGGTCCAAAAGCAGTCAGAACAGGAGCGGTATCTGATAGCATCTCATAATGTAAGGAAAAATCTTCAAGCTGACTCAGTAACGTCCCGTCGATCTCTTCTTCCAATTTTCTATTCTTCTTTTTCACTCCACGACACCCGGACGTAAAGGCGCGTCACAGATTCATTCGACCTTTTCTTCAAATATTTATTTACACTCCACGCCGCTAAAGAGAACAACAACCACAACAATAGGACGCGCTAAGTACAATTTCTTTATTTGTTTAACCTTCCCTCTCACTCTGTCGCCAATCTACCAAAAAGAGGAAGGAACATAAGACTTTACACTCTGCTACTATCAAACCATGAACTTTAAACTCCTGTGGACATTTTAAATATTTACATTTCTCTTTGAACAATTTTAACTACAAAACTACATGCGTTTTCTCTATGAATATTTTTCTTCTCACAAATATAGTGTTCAGTTAACGAAATGTCGCTTACATTTTTCTTCTTACAATTTTGTCATTCTGTTAAAAAATCTTTAATGTACACACGAAATATTTTATCCTTTCACATTTCAACATCCAACCTTCAACATTTTGATATTTTAAATTGTAGGGACTTCGGTTGTGTTTGGCACAAGGACAATTTACCAAGCATCCCTACATTATTATTATTATTATTGTTTGCTTTTATTTCTGGTATATACACATTTCTTTTCGGGCTGTTAAGATCATAAATGGAATCACAACAATTTATACTGCGCGTTTTTGAAGAAAATAAAATTGAAAAAAAAAAACGATAACGTATATTTTACTGCTACCCCAAATCCACACATTCGTAAGGTGTGGGCTTGGGGTAGCAGTAATCTTTTTAATGAGTCTATCTGAACTTGTTCCAATCAATGCGAGAGCTTTAGCTACAACTAGAATTGTTGTTGTATTCATGTGTCACATATTATTATTTATGTTATTAATTCCTTTAGTTTTTGTCATATTATTATTCCGTTAGTATTATTTTATTATTATTATTGTTACTTTTTGTGATAAATTGTTTTCTTTTTTCTTTTCGTTTTGGCCTTCGTTTTTTTATCTTTGTCGTCGGCGTCAACATAACCTCTACCGTTATCGTCATAATCTGTTTCTGTTTTGTTTCTTACTTTTACTAGTGATCTTATTATGTTTAATCAACATTTTTTGCATTTTATTTCCGACTGTGAGGAACTTGGTGTTTTCTTCTCTTGTTTTGATGAAAGTATGACATCTTTGTTTCTTCCTTTTTTTTTTTTTGCACAAAATTATCCTTTTTTTTTTGTTCCGAGAATGTCATTTGAAGAGAATTGAAATGACATGGCAGAAGATTCCGCCATTGACAATCCAGCCGCTTGTCAATGTGCCGAAAAGCAACTGACTAAAAAAAAAATGACGAAGCAACAATGACATAAATATTGTTCGTAACAGTTTGTTGATTCTACTGTGTGTGTGGGGGGGAGGTTTACAGGTGTTTTTTTCTATGAATGTGTCAGTGTATATGCGTGTGCCTACATATCTGCTTGTTCAGGTTCAGATTGACTTCAATTATAAGTAAACCTCTGCTTTGGATTTTTCAAAAAATAATGTCACATATTCGGAGACAGAAGGAGGAACCTTTTACGTGCAATTTGGTTAAATTATTTTTAATGAAAATTCACACTCCACCCAATTCTATTGAACAGGTGAATAGGCTCATCCTTTGTTTCCTGTTTAGGATGTGGTTTCCGGCTTTCTCTTTTCCAATCTTTTCACTCTTTTATTTTTTTTTCAATTGGAGAAGATAGACTAATCTATCGCCCGGTTCACACGCCACCCACGTCTATTGAACAGGTGAAGAGGTTCATCCCTTGTTCCCTGTTTAGGATGTGGTTTCCGGCTTTCTTTTTTCTAATCTTTTCACTCTTTTATTTTTTTTTTTTTCAATTGGAGTAGATAGACTAAACTATCGCCCGGTTTACATTCCACCCACGTCTATTGAACAGGTAAAGAGGCTCATCCCTTGTTCCCTGTTTAGGATGTGGTTTCCGGCTTTCTCTTTTCCAATCTTTTCACTCTTACGTAGCCCACTGCGCTTCAGTGGCGTTACCGCCTTCCTTGGAGTGATATGATTAAAAAAGAATTTTTTCTTATAAACGTTATCAGCATGAAATTCATATTACATTATAATGAAATTCATGAAATTCACATTACATTATAATGAAATTCATGAAATTCACATTACATTATAATGAAATTCGCATTGCAAAACTAATTTATTTATACCTTTCTGAAAGAATCAGATCAAGACATAACATCATTGAGAGTCAATACACAATTTAAATTCCGATTCTACGAACATAAAAGAGATTTAGGTTTAGACAACCATTCAAACACGTAATTCGCACGTAATTCGTAATAAAACTGGCGAAAACTCGGATTTTGCAAATGCCACGTTAATTAAAAATATAACATAATTCTTTGTATAGATAGTATTTCGAATGATTATTTATATTACTGACTATAAACACACTTCAAAAACACTATATTACATCACTTAACTTTATTAAGAACATAATCTAAAGATAATGTGATGTGTGATAGACATTATGTTTGGTGTTTTTTCACGTGTTGATTTGGGAACAAGTTTAGGTTCTTAATGTTTGTTTTAGTCACGGCCCACAACATCATAATGTCATTTGTACCTCTTAATGTTATTTCTTATCAACCCTGCTCTGCCATCTATTTGCTTAAGACCATCAAGTATTTCACACGCTTGTTATTTCGCAAGAAATGAGTATATACCAGAAATAAAAGAAAGACCAAGCTTGTGTTTGTCAATCATCACAGGCAACTTCTCCTGCCTCCCATAAGCATGGACCAAGTGAGTCTACCTAGGAGCAATACACTGCGCCTCCTCAGCCTTACCCTCTCTTCCGATCTCAAGTGGAACCACTACATTGAGTCTATAGCTAAATATACTGCTAGGAAGGTTGGGTCACTGTGTTGGGCCAGGATGTTTTCCCCACCTGAATCCATCCTGCATATATACAAATCAACCATTCGTCCGTGCATGGAATACTGTTAATCTCAGTGTTCTTGACAGGCTCCAATGGAGAATCAGTAATGTGATAGGTACCGACTTGGCGGCTCGAATCAAGACACTTCCCCACTTCCCTTTGTCTGTTCTATAAATTCTTTCATGGCTTCTGCCCCAACGAACTTATGTCACTGGTGCCCCTGAAACAGGTGTTTACTCGTGCAACCAGACGGGCAACTGGGTCTCACCATTCACAGTTAGATCAACCAAATGCAGACCACAATTCTACTCCTACGGCTGCTTTTCTTGCATTTCCCGCTTGTGGTACTCGCTTCCATATTCTTGCTTTCCTGACGGCTTCAATTTCCAGGAACTGAAATGCAATGTCAATACTCATCTCTTAACCACTTTACTCTAGTTCTTTCTACACTACCCTGTATATCCTTTTCTTTCTCTCTACGTTTGCAACTGTCATCACACCTGTATTCCCATCCTTCTGTTGTTCCTTTCTAACGGGTTCGTCTTTCTCTTCACTCTCTTCACTCTCTCCTATCTAATCATTTTTTTACTCTTATGTAGCCTCTTAATTTTTTGCTCTAATGTAGCCTCTTAATTTTTTTACTCTAACGTTTGCACATCAGTGGCGTTACCGCCTTGCTCGGAGTGACACGATTAAATTAAAAAAAAGAAACATAAGAATAAAATTGTGTATAGACTCTCAGTGATATTATGTATTGATCCTGCACATATATAAATCTACCATCCGCCCGTGCATTGAATACTGCTGCCATATCTGATGCCCAAAGGTCGAATAATATAAAAGTGGAATAGGGGAAAACGGCACGTGAAATACTTGATGATATTATGCAAATAAATGGCAGAGTAGTGCTGAAAAGAAATAACATGACAAAATATATAATGAGGTACAAGGGACTGTATGATGTTGAGGTCTATGATCGCATACCTTTTGAGGGAGCATGGTATATATAAGACCATAAATCAAAGCTTCACCAACGTTTCGTAAGCAAGTGATCGATCATTGGTAGTTTTCTAGGAAATCTTGGTAAGCGCTAAGACAAGCATAAATGTATTTTTTTGGTTGATTTTGTTTAGCGGCATATCAGCCTCTATGGACCATTTCATGGCATCCTGGAGGGGTTTGCCACTATGGACAAGGACATGGTCGCCAAAGCGTATGACACATTTCGCGCCCGCCTTGTGATATTGGTCGCCGCCGGCTGCAGTTACATTGGAAAATAATGTGGTATGTAACTCTAAACTGTCGCGTCGCTGCAATACGACATTTGTTTTTATTGCCTATTTCGTTTTTCTTTTTTTTTTTTTAAATGTCGGTTTTCCTGCAACAGTCTGTATACGTTGGTATCCTATTGTCTCTCCTACTGACCACACGGCCATTCCATTGCAAATGGCTCTAAAATAACAAATACACTATACAGGTAGACTGATCTCGTTCAAGGATATCAAAACTGAACTACGTATATTTGATGACAAAGGTTCAATGTAAAGCAGAAACAATTTGGGCAAAATGTCTTCCGTCATTTCATGTATTTCTGGTGAATAGCCGAGAAACCACGTGCATTGAACTCTAAAGACAAAAAATATATAGCTTTAACTTTGTCTCAATCAAAAACCCATGCTGGGACGATAGATGTATATGCAGTCAATAATAAAAACTAATATTCAGACATTGTCAATCCTTTCTCAATACAGAAAAAAGGTTTTGCGTGAATTAATTATTGACAACAGAAACGGGACATATGAAAGCAAATGAAAACGAAATAATTGGGGTTAAATTCAAATACTTTCACTATGTAAGCAGAATGCATTTGAGAAAAAATTGTAGAATGTGATTGGTGGGCTTATAGGAGATTCCAGCTACTATTGTGCAAATTCGTTGTGCTAGGGAGTAGGGGGTGGATTTTAGACAACTTTTAGGGTGGCGACTCTTGTTGGGTGTCTGGGGATTTATGGTAAATGTCTGCGATGATATCACTGTTTTTGTTTTTTTATGAATATGTCTAGGAATGGCAATTCATTTTAGCTATATTCTAGCGTGAAATTTATTTTGGGGTGCAAGTTTTGTAGTAGATTGTGTAGTTTATTTATGTCTCCCTATGTTGATCTCAAAAAAATAAAACAATCATCTCGATATCTTTTCCATGATTTAGTGAATTCCGTTTTTATGTCTTCCCCATATTTGTGTGCTATTTGGTTGTATAGGCCTTCTTCTAGATATGCTAGTGTGAGTGTTGCATATGTCGGTGCCATTTTTGCCACCATCACGGTACCTACTGTTTGAATATAATTTTGGTTGTCAAATTGAAATTAACTGTTGTCTAAAATTATAAAATACCTGGAATATATTTGATTGTTCAACGCAGCATTGAGTTGGAAGGACAAGATGAAACCGGTAAATACTTGTTACTTGTTTATCACTGACTATACTGAAAGATTACATTCCTTTTCAGGTTGCAAATGCAAGGTAAGAAAATGTCATAGAATTAGGATGGAGAAATCTTTCAAATGCATGTTGTTCCAATGGTGAAATAATTTTAAGATTGAAAGATTGATATTGCTGAAATGTTTTCTTAAGAATATGCCGTTACTCTTTGCACAAAATTGATATTGCGTCTTTATAGCTCAAGCGGTTTCATATATTCTTCTTTTATGGGTCTTGTTGCTCTCGGAAATAAAGCTTTTCATAACTTTCTGTCCCTTATAACAATTTTCGGTTCTTTGTCCTTGCTCTACTTTTCATTTACCCAAATTGATCAAGTGGCTAGCTCGCTATATATCTCCTGTTTTGGGTTTCATTATATATGCTTCGTCAGAAAATACCAGTTAATTGACAAGTCCGTTACACTGACAAACAAAAACTCCTGTAATCTAAGTAAACTGTAAGTCAACCAACCATATCATGTCTTTATGGAAACGGCCATATCTGTATAAGTTATGGTCTTATATCTAGTGCATCAGTTTGAACATGGGTTAGACTGTCCTTACAAATTTGAGTTTGAGTTTTGTTTAACAGCATATCGATCTCTGTGGATTATTTAATGCCAAAAACATTGGGTCGTAAGCTGTTCGGTTATAGTGAGAAGGTTGATTTAATCAAATTTAAATGATATTTTTTGTTTTTATTCTTTTTTAATTTAGAAAAATGGAAATGTCTTCTAGTTTTGTATTCAAAACTGTTTTGTTGAAAATATTTTTCCTTCAAAAATGTGTTATGGTAATAATTCTTTCTTCAAAAATGCATTGTTGGTAATATTTTTTTTTCAAAAATGTATCTTTTTCTATAAAGTCTCTTTTTATGTATATATTTCTATAAAGGGAATTTTTATACTTTCATAGCTTTTTGATCCCAGTTTGGGGGTTAACTATTCGCCCATAGCGGGGACCATAATAGGTGCTACCCGTCCGGGTCAGGGTGAACCTGGGAACAACAGCAATTGAGGGGTGTTTCCATGCTCTTCACAACTTCCCAATCCCTTGTTGCCGGATGCAGTTTACCGTCATGCCTAGGAACTCCTTACGAAGGATACATAAATTCTAATGACACATGATGGTGGGTAGAAGACAGTATTAAAAGCAGATAACGATGGATAAAATAAGAATGTTGGTTGGTTGTTTTGTTTTTATGGCATATCAACCTCGGCGGGTCATTTAATGCCAACTAAATTGTATTTATTTTTTGCTGGTAATACCTTTTTCTTTCAACAATTTATTGCTGTTTTTATATAGATTTTGTGATTTTTCTTTTCGAGTATCAAGATTCATTGGGATTTATTTTTAACCCATAACTGGAGGGAAGGGATGGATTAATACCTTTCCCAAGGGTACCAGTGCTTAAGTGAATACAGGGTATTCAACAGGAATTCGAACTCGGCTCACCGATTTCTCTTTCCGAGCCGATATCCACTGAACCACAACGCACATCCGTCACTATACGCTTACAGCACCTGGTATTCCCAAGCGGTCACCTATCTCAGTATTGACCAGGCTCAACGTTGCTTAACTTCGGTGATCAGGCGAGAACCGGTGTATTCAACGTGATATGGCCCTAAGCACGGACATCCGTTACTAAACGCTTACAGCACCTGGTATTTCCAAGCGGTCACCCATCTAAGTACTGACCAGGCTCAACGTTGCTTAACTTCGGTGGTCGGGCGAGAACCGGTGTATTCAACGTGATATGGCCCTAAGCACGGACATCCGTCACTAAACGCTTACAGCACCTGGTATTTCCAAGCGGTCACCCATCTAAGTACTGACCAGGCTCAACGTTGCTCATCTTCGATGATCGAGCGAGAACCGGTGTATTCAACGTGATAGGCCGTAAGCCCCAAATAAGAATGTAATCTCGGGGTGGGACGCATTAAGAGAAATTTTGTAACAACAGCTATCGAATTCATCTTAAACAAAACCAGACAAAGAAATAAGAAATCTATTATAAATGGAATTATCGACATGATCATAAGAAAACCAAAATAATGCCCTTGCAGCGCGCATATATTATAGTACGTTACACAAAGAAATTAAGAACAAATTCTGGCAGGCTAAAAAGAAATGTCTCAAATGAAAATATTCAGAAACAGAATAAATGAATATCACTTTATCATGCATAAAAAATAAAATAACTAACTGTACAAATTGCATGTTTTTGAACAGGTTGCATAAAATTGTATCAACATTATCAACAGGATGCATAAAATCCAAAGCCGGGACAATGATATTAGATAAAGAAAGAAAACTCAGAGATCGGACTACTACAACGCAAAAACTCTTCCTCCATAAAAGAAGATAACCACCAATACAGAGAATATCGAAGGATCAGAAATATTCAAATCCAAATAGAAATCTTCACTGTTCCAATTAAACAATTTTATAGCTGCAGGACTAGACAGAGTTATCATAGAGATACTGGCAGTCATAGATAATTTCGGCATTTTTCAGAAAAAAATGAATTAAATATACAACAGCGGTGATATACAGGAAGACCTAAAGAGATTTATTTTCATAATACAGCTTAAGAAGACAAGTGCATATGAATATGAAAAAATCAGCCTAATGAGCCTTATAACAAAACTTATCATCCGAATTCTGATGAATGTTCTGAATAGCAGAATTAGTTCGGAAAAGAGATAAGAATCGTCTGGAACAAATAATGCTATATTTATGCTCGGTATGATATCAGAAAAAAACAGAACAAATTAAAAGGTAGATTAATTTGTTTGTTTAACAGCTTATCAGATTCTTATGGGTTATTTAATACAGAAATGTATTGTGTGAAGCAACTTGAAGAAATGCATAAACGAGCGCAAAAGACGACCAGAAATTATGTTTGTCGTTGATTTTTGGAAGCTTTGAAGCAATAAAAATATATGTTATTCTGCTTTCCCAAGTGAATACATGGTAGTTAATATTCGGCTTTGGAGAATATACATGTTTGTGTGGGTAGAATTACTAGAGGCGATGATATGTCATTATACTGTAGGTATATTTTGGAATACAGTCTAAATGAAGAAATTATCGTATATTATGGTTTAATATAATGAAAAACTTTATGGTTTTGGTAATTTTTTAGCGGCATTCAAACTCTGTGGATTATTTAATGCTGAAGTGTAAATAATTTGAACATAATTTTATGGTTTCAACTTAATATATTTTGAAGGCAATTGTATGCCTTCAAGTAGAGAAAAATGTATTACTGGTTATGTTGATTTGGAAATGTTTATAATTTTACTATAAATTTGCTGGATAGCCCGGGTTTGCTTGGGGATGTTTTAGTAATTATTTTGAAATGGTAAGATCAAATTCTTATCCAAAATGCTCCAGTATGAGGTTGCCGTGACGCGTTAGTTAAAAATGCGAAGCATTGGTTTTTGTTGTATTTGTAAAATGGGATTCATATTTGGTCAGTTAACGGGAATAATGTATGTACAATTGAAAGAACGAGGGCGGCCGTTACTGAGCCTGTAATGTGATGGGATGACGTTGAAGCAGTGGATGCATTGTCCCTGCAAGGTCGTAGGTGTTGGCAGCTTGTATAAAATGTGAAATTGTTATGTCATATGATAAGATAGACGTTACAAAAAAACCCGATTTTTGTTGGAATAGAACTGTTAGAGAAATAAACCATCGCAATAAGCAAGTTTTTCCATTAATTTTTGTCACATAACAAATGAAGTTTTGTTCGCATATCAAGGCGTCAGACCTTGACTTCCCAGTTACTTTATTTTGGTTGAGCTACAGTCGAGCGTCTTAAAGAAATGCATAAATATGCGCAAAAACCACCCAAAATGATGTTTGTCGTTTATTTAACTCTGTACATTGATTTGAAATATTTTTGTGTACATCAAAGATTCGGACATTGATCTACATGTTACCCGACTTTGGTTGAAATTGAATCAAGGGTTTTGGAGAAGTAGGGTTCGTTAGAATGAAGATACACAGACAGACATATCTATTTTTGTATATATTTTTAAATAAAATTTGTTCTATATATTTTTACTATAAAAATATATTTTTATACATTCATGGTGTTTTTAGGTGGGAGTCTCTATTTGGTCATAGCTGGGACTTTAACAGGTACTACCAACCCATGTTAGGTTACACCAGAAAACAATAGAAATTATGAAGTGGTTCCACGCTCCTCAAAACACGCAGCATTCCTATCAGAGGCCTCGGTCACGGGTGTAATTTATCGTTATACCTTGGACTGTTTTATAGATTACACAAAAGAGTTTGATAAAATGACACAAATAACTGTTATAACTACTAGGTAACCAAGACATATTTGAGAACCATATTAGAATAATCCGAAACCTATACAAGCAGCAAACCACGCATTCAGTAAATATACAAAAACAGACAGGGATAAAAGACAAGAATGTGTCTTCTCACCTAGGCGATTCTGAGTGAAACAGAAATCCTACCAGGATGCATTATTGAGGGCTAAAACCTTAACAACATGAGATATGCAGATTAAACAGTGTTAATAGTAGAAACTTTACTAACACCAACAGAAGGTAGTGAAGGAACGTGTGAAAGAAGGATTAAATAACATAGGCAAAGTCATTGAAGGTCAGAACCAATAATTTTACAGATCTTTCGTTGGATTTTGTCGAACATTTCACGATATATAGCAAGGCAGCAGACTAGATATGGCAGCAATGTTCAATTTGTAGGCCGAAAACGATGGATGTTTCCAAGCAGGATGAGGTATTGAATCATAGCTCCCGTTTTATCTCGAAAGATTCTTCACGGAAGATTCTGAATAATGTTTTGGTCTCCAGGTTCGTCCAATATGACCCCACTCAAAGACTTACGGATGATGGCGATGAATATATTCCCACAAAAGCTCTCGATTCTAAATATATTAAGAACATATTTACTAATATTAAGAATGCATAGTTTAACATCCATGTAAATGTTTTTCAAGAAGACGGAATGCATGTTTGTTATCAAAAGGAACAGCCAAACAGGCCAATTACGGTTTGCAGATATCAAAATCTAATAATTACAACAATGTAAATCTTTAGAAAGCGTTTTAACAGAAGGCAGTGCGTCACTGAAATTGAAAGGCGCTTTGGGGTAGCGAAAGTTGCCTTTAAATGCTAAGAAAACTAATGAGAAGCAGAAACATTTCGTGAAAAACAAACAAAATTGAAGTTCTCTCTTTCTATGTAGCAATCGATATTAGAAAATTTTCTCACAAATCAAGAAGAAATTTGATGCAACAGAAATATGTACCTACAGAGGCATGCTGAGACTAACGTGGACGAAACATGTAAGTAAGACCGAAAGAAATGACAACGTAAATGGAGACTTTTATTTAACGTTATTTAAAGTCAGTTCAAATTTCTCGAACATAGTGAGGAAAGTAAGCTTGGAAAATTTTACACTACAAGACCCGATGGCAGTAAGGGAAACAGAAGCAAACTGACTATAGTATACCTAACTTGCTTGTGCAAATGGATGACAGTAGAGAGTTTACGTGAGATAACAAAAAGAAAAAAGTTATTAAAAGTTCAAGAAATTGTGGAGAGCCATGATCACCGACCTACTCAAGGGGCACCTCACATAAAAGAAAAAGTGGCTAGGACGTAAGAAATCAGGTGAGTTCTACAGGTGAGATTGGCAAAGAAATAAACTATTTAAATAGAAGTTACGGCTACATCAAGCAGTTTCATCAGTAAAATTATGAAACCTATGTGCCAATCTAGTACTGCGCTTAAATCATGCAGTCTGAGGAGAACTCATTAAAACAATTTGCACGAAAACATTAATAGGGGGCTGACACGTCACGGCGGCGGTAAAGTCATTGAAGTTGTGATACCAGATCAGAATCAATAATTTTACAGATATTTCTTTGGGTTTTGTCGAGAATTTCCCGATTATTTTTTCTACTAGGATGAGGCACTGATCCCGTGTCGTTCAGAAAGATTTTTCACAGAACATTCTGAAGAATGTTGTGATCTTTACGTTCGTCCAATATGATTCCAATCAAACATTCACGGAACTTGGCGATGAAGTATATTCCTACACAAGCTCTCGCATCTACAAATATTAAGAAAATATTTACTGATATCAAGAAAAGCATGATTCAACATCCTTATAAAGGTATTTTAGACATTAGGATATTCCATATCCTTTACTGGAAGAACATTGTCAAAATGTTATTCCAGAAAAGTTGTGTGTGTGTGTGTGAAAGCGAAAGAGAGCGAGAGAGAAACATATCAGGAGAGAAGTACAAATAAAAGAAAGATATCGAAAAGAAAAAGAAATAAAAGAAAAAACAGTAAAAATCATTGAAAAGCATGAAAATAAAAAAAAGAAAGAATTATAAAAAAGAAATAAAGCCAACCAAACTGAGGAACGTAAATGAAGGAACGAAACCTGTTTGCAACGAATGATACTGAACGATAGATGAGACATTTAGCCAATGAGGTGGTTTTAAGGAAAATGA
Organism: Ascarosepion bandense; assembly: GCA_037127315.1. Classification (NCBI taxonomy): domain Eukaryota; kingdom Metazoa; phylum Mollusca; class Cephalopoda; order Sepiida; family Sepiidae; genus Ascarosepion; species Ascarosepion bandense. Next base: position 1,712,277 of record JBBBDQ010001156.1, read on the forward strand.
AGACGAGAAGAATCGTTAAACAGGAAACGACTAAAGAATGAACTGCAAAACGGGAAGTAAAAGAGAAAGATAAAAAATAAATGTAATCAGACAAGAAATAAGGAAGGAACTAAGAAAGAACGGAACGGAGAAACGAACAGACGGACAGAAGAACGAACGTACAAAAAATAATCAATAATTTCGAAAATACGAGAAAAAAAAAAGAAAGAACTGGAAACAGGGATGTAAAGAAAAATAAAATCAATCCAGAAACAAGGTATACGTTGGAAAGAAGGGAGAAAGTGGAAAGATGGATTAAAAAAAGAGAGGAAAGTTAAGAAAATAATCAATAAACAAAAGAAAGAAAGAAAGAAAGAAAGAAAGAAAGAAAGAAAGAAAGAACTATAAAAGTAGATTAAAAATACTCCAATGAAGAAGGCAAATGAAGGAAGGAAAGACGGTAAAATAGAATAAATGCATGGAAGAGAAAGAACAAAAATCAACAAACACGAAAACAAAAGAATGGCAAAAAAAGTAAAATGAGAAAAATATGGACGATAAAATGAAAGAAAGCGAATCGAAATAAAAATATGAGAACAGGAAGAAAAAAGAAAGAAAAGATAGCAATAAAATAATTAAAATTTAAAAAAGAAATAAAAAGAACCAATCAAGAAAGAAAGAAACCAAAAGTCACGAAATAAAACGAAAAAAAGTAAAAGAAAGAAACACGCAAAGAGATAACTAAAGAAAGACATATTGAATCATGTAGTATAAAATAAATTGCAAAAAAATAAAGACCCGCGTGTAAAGAAAATTTTATAAATCCAAAATAAAGCCAAAGCAGAATAATGAAGAAATCAATCAAACGTGCAATATGTTTAAAAAGAGGTGAGTAGATTTACTGAAGGGAAAAAACAAAAAAGGGAAAGAATGAATAAAAGACGTCCAAAAAAAAACAAAACAAAAAAAAACCCCAAAGATCCTTCTCAGCCCAGAGAAAGAAGTGCTAAAAGAGCAATGAAATTAAAACAAAAACAAGTGGGACAAAAGGAAAAGCAAGTAATGTTCTTGATGAACGGGCTCGAATAAAGAAGGTCTGTAATTAGTACAGACTAAGCCAAGTGTGAATTGTTATCTAATTATTTTCTACATGCTAGGGAGCTTTCAGTAGCTTCCCAAATTCACACCTTTCAACAATGGACTCTTTAATTAAAGAGATGTGCTCGCAAAGGATTGAAAAAAAATAGGGACACAGATAAAAATGTTTGCCTCGCTTCAACTGTTGATAATGCGTTTATTATAACACTAGAGTCGATGTTGCTGTTTCTACAGAGAGTATGTGGAAGGTAATAACAATCTTATTGAACAACGAAGGGGATCATTGCGCTCCACAATTTCCGGTTCTTTTCAACACTAAGTAGTATTTTTGCTGTCACTTCTAATTCCTATTTTGCCAACCATTTACACACATCCATTATACACGTTGTTGTTTTTTTTATCTGTCCCGCTTGCCCTCATTTCCTGTGAGTGTTAAATTTTCCAAGATATCTTCCTTTTCGATGTGCTCAAGAAATGTCATCTCTCTTCTGAGGTAATATATCTGAATCAGGATTCTTTAAACTTTCCAAGATATCTTTCCTCTCGATGTGCTCAAGAAATGTCATCTCTCTTCTGAGGTAATATATCTGAATCAGGATTCTTAAACTTTCCAAGATATCTTTCCTCTCGATGTGCTCAAGAAATGTCATCTCTCTTCTGAGGTAATATATCTGAATCAGGATTCTTTAAACTTTCCAAGATATCTTTCCTCTCGATGTGCTCAAGAAATGTCATCTCTTCTTCTGAGGTAATATATCTGAATCAGGATTCTTTAAACTTTCCAAGATATCTTTCCTCTCGATGTGCTCAAGAAATGTCATCTCTCTTCTGAGGTAATATATCTGAATCAGGATTCTTAAACTTTCCAAGATATCTTTCCTCTCGATGTGCTCAAGAAATGTCATCTCTCTTCTGAGGTAATATATCTGAATCAGGATTCTTTAAACTTTCCAAGATATCTTTCCTCTCGATGTGCTCAAGAAATGTCATCTCTCTTCTGAGGTAATATATCTGAATCAGATTCTTAAACTTTCCAAGATATCTTTCCTCTCGATGTGCTCAAGAAATGTCATCTCTTCTTGAGGTAATATATCTGGAATCAGATTCTTTAAACTTTCCAAGATATCTTTCCTCTCGATGTGCTCAAGAAATGTCATCTCTCTTCTGGAGGTAATATATCTGAATCAGGATTCTTTAAACTTTCCAAGATATCTTTCCCTCTCGATGTGCTCAAGAAATGTCATCTCTCTTCTGAGGTAATATATCTGAATCCTCAGATTCTTTAAAACTTTCCAAGATATCTTTCCTCTCCGATGTGCCCAAGAAATGTCATCTCTCTTTCTTGAGGTAATATATCTGAATCAGGATTTCTTAAATTTTCCAAGATTCTTTCCTCTCGATGTGCTCAAGAAATGTCATCTCTCTTCGGAGGTAATATATCTGATTCAGGATTCTTTAAACTTTCCAAGATATCTTTCCTCTCGATGTGCTCAAGAAATGTCATCTCTTCTGAGGTAATATATCTGAATCAGGATTCTTTAAACTTTCCAAGATATCTTTCCTCTCGATGTGCTCAAGAAATGTCATCTCTTCTGAGGTAATATATCTGAATCAGGATTCTTTAAACTTTCCAAGATATCTTTCCTCTCCGATGTGCTCAAGAAATGTCATCTCTTCTTGAGGTAATATATCTGAATCAGGATTCTTTAAACTTTCCAAGATATCTTTCCTCTCGATGTGCTCAAGAAATGTCATCTCTCTTCTGAGGTAATATATCTGAATCAGGATTCTTTAAACTTTCCAAGATATCTTTCCTCTCGATGTGCTCAAGAAATGTCATCTCTCTTCTGAGGTAATATATCTGAATCAGGACTTTTTAAACTTTCCAAGATATCTTTCCTCTCGATGTGCTCAAGAAAATGTCATCTCTCTTCTGAGGTAATATATCTGAATCAGGATTCTTTAAACTTTCCAAGATATCTTTCCTCTCGATGTGCTCAAGAAATGTCATCTCTTCTTGAGGTAATATATCTGAATCCAGATTCTTTAAACTTTCCAAGATATCTTTCCTCTCGATGTGCCCAAGAAATGTCATCTCTCTTCTGAGGTAATATATCTGAATCAGGATTCTTAAATTTTCCAAGATATCTTCCTCTCGATGTGCTCAAGAAATGTCATCTCTCTTTTCGAGGTAATATATCTGATTCAGGATTCTTAAACTTTCCAAGATATCTTTCCTCTCGATGTGCTCAAGAAATGTCATCTCTCTTCTGAGGTAATATATCTGAATCAGGATTCTTTAAACTTTCCAAGATATCTTTCCTCTCGATGTGCTCAAGAAATGTCATCTCTCTTCTGAGGTAATATATCTGAATCAGGATTCTTTAAACTTTCCAAGATATCTTTCCTCTCGATGTGCTCAAGAAATGTCATCTCTCTTCGGAGGTAATATATCTGACATCTGAGATTCTATTCACTTCTCGTTTGAGGAACCCCTCCCTGGATGACTTCCACTGTTTTCGTGCGTGTTATTTCAGGGGATTTGCTGTACTTTCCACGCTTAGCAATGCGAATTGGCGAAGATTATTTTAACTATAGCTGGTCTGCTTGTATAGGTGACCGTTGACTCATAGAAGATCTTTCGACCTTTGACAGGTCTTGTTTTTGGTCCTGCAAGGTGCCAACACAAAACTTCTCACCGAGCTTGTATCCAGCGGGGGCGCCGCTTTAGTCAATAACAACCCGACCGTGGAAGGTAGTACTGGATTACGTGGTACCACTAGCAGACAAAGTTTGACCTGACCTGAAGCTTACAAGATTTGGTATTCTCAAGCGATCACCCGTCGTAGTAATGACCAGGTTTGACATTGCTTAACTTTGGTTATCGTACGGGAATCAATGATTCAATGTGAAGTAGCCGTAATTATAGATATAACGTCGATGTAAAGTAGCTGTAGATGCGATGGATAAGTGCTTTTTTGTGTCCATTTACTTATAAACTTCTTAGTTCTCCACACTTTCAGTTCATTCACCTCCATATAGAAGTGAAATTAGATAACAGTTCAATACTTTTTCTTTGTTCCTTGACAAAATATTCATGCTTCCTATTTTGCAAAGATTTTGAAAGTTATATTTCACTATTTCCGTGCATCTTCGGATTTCGGTACCACTATTTTTTAATCTGTTGAAATATCCTAGACATTTAAATTTTCATATATGCTAAATTTTGGTGTCTCCAATTCGTAATTCGTACACTTTATTAGGTCATTTTTGTAAATATATTTCTATTTATTATTTCGACTTATTATTTGGGCGATATAGATGTATATATTATTGACACAATTTTTCAACTAAACACATTCCAGATAACATCAGGTTTTGTTTGTTTATATTAAATAAATAACCCATAAAATTATATTAGAAGTATATTAATGAATGTTTATAGCAATTAATCGTCTCAGAAAGAAAACTAATTTATAAGACAGCATTACAAAATTTGCCATTATAACCAAATTTATAAACCAACTGATATTGAATATCAATCAGTTAAGTGCCATTCGTGATACACGCCTTGGGCGATCATGTCTCGAAAGAGACATGACTGATTGGGCAGAAGATTATTCCGCAGTAGGTTGCCATTGCTTTCTGTGGTAGGCTGGTTGCCAAAGCTAAGGCTATAGAAACCTATCTGTCCTGTTATTTGACTCATAGCTAGAGGGGGAAGAGATGTATTATATTATTAAGTAGTAATTAGTGGTGGATCAGTTTATTACTTCATAATAATATAAAACTGATCCCCCACTTTATGCCCAGTAGAAGCCTTAATCACGTTTTTAACTATTATATTCAGTCAGTCAGTTAACTGCCATACGTGATACACGTTTTGGGCGATCATGTCTCGAAAGCGACATGACTTACTGGGCAAAAGATTATCCCGCCTTTAGTTTGCCATTGCTTTCTGCGATAGACTGGTTGCCAGCCAAGGCTGTAGAACCAAAGCTGTCCTATTATTTAACCCATAACTGGAGAGAAGTGACGGCGTAATACCATTCCCAAGGGTATTTATGCGCAAGTTAATGCAAGGAATTCAACTGGAATACGAACTCGGCACCCGATTTGTCGTTGCGAGTCCATATCCACTGCACCACAACGCACATCCGGATATTGAAGATAAAAACTCCAAAAATACAGGCTTATTTTCTTTCGGGATGATTGCATAGTAGATATGGGAGTTGGTTAGACATGTGCTGCTGACTGAAAATCGTTAGAACAAAAGACGAATGACTTGACACAGAGATACATAGATGTGAGATTATGAATCAGGGCAATTTCGGTAAAAACAAGTACAGAAAAACTGAATTGGTATGTAATATCAGTCCAATTGTCATATGGAAGTGAATGCTGGAAAATATTCTCACTTCATTCTTTAGAGGAGATTCGAGGCAAACGAAATCTGTTTCTAACGAATGATACTGGATGACGGCTGGAAAATAAAGACGAGAACACAATTCGACAGAAATGTGGGGACAATAAAAATAGTTGATTCAGACGATCTGCTATGTGGTTTATTACTAAAATGTTTTACCCGTTAAAATTTTGACTGATTTACATTAAGTGGGGAAAAGTTCATGGCAAATCGCTTTATAACAACACGTGTCATTACTTAGATTTGAAAACAACATAATTGTACATCTAAAGTATATGTGGTGATACAGGACAAGCGAGGGACCGGGTGTTTGCTCCCAGAGGTCCAGATAGCAAATGACCAAAACTGGTCTTTTCGCATCTGGGATCCACGTAGAAGTTCCGGAGGTATACCAAAAATAAATAAATATCAAATTCCTTTAACGGACCTGTAGCGGAACTCTGGATCCTGATTGGTCATCAAATCGCAAAATTCAAAATACGTCAGAGAAACGATTTTTTTCACCACACAGTATTTAGTCAATTTTTTTTCTGAAGATTAGCTGATACCAGACAAGAAGTAAAAAAAAATATCTAGTTGTTAATATCTTCTATGAATACATGGCCAATTCTGCTTCAGTCGGTGCTTCTCACAACCATTCCGTCTATTCGTATTGACCAAAATTAATTTAAATAATAATAACTAATAATAATAATATATAATTGAATTTAATAATTAAAACCAAAGATGGTTTATATGTAGATCTAATAAGTTTGTTAATGAAATTTTAGGAATACAAAGCGAACAAATGATAAAAATATTGCCAATAGGGTAGATGTTGATGATGATGAGGCATGTACGCCGATGACGCCACAGTTTACTCTCGTCTTGATCAAAAATCTGGTGTGGGCGACAAGGCTAACCTCGCTGCCGAGCTTGAAAAGGATCTCCAATCCCTGATGGATTGGAGTAATAAATGGCTCGTAAATTTCAATTCTTCCAAAACGAAGCTGCTATCAATTAACCACCAAAGACAACCGAACCTCCCTCCCATTAGCATGGAACAAGCTTGCCTCCCAGAGAGTAAAACACTACACCTGCTTGGCCTGACACTCTCAGCGGACATCAAGTGGAATGACTACGTCGAATCTATTGCTAAATCCGCTGTTATGAAAGTCGGCTCTCTGTGCAGGTCCCGGAAGTTCTTTCCGCCTGAATCCATCCTGCACATATATAAATCTACCATCCGCCCCTGTATTGAATACTGCTGCCACATCTGGTCGGGTGCCCCTGCTATTCTCCTCGGGGTCTTTGACAAAATACAACGGAGAATCTGTAACGTGATCGATACCGACTTGGCTGACCGCCTGCAGTCACTCTCTCACCGGCGTGATGTGGCTTCCCTGTGCCTCTTCTATAAATATTTCACGACTTCTGCTCTAATGAACTTAGATCGCTGGTGCCCCCTATGTATGAATTTAGACAAGATACTAGATTAGCAATTAAGTCTCACCCTTTTACAGTGAAACAGATGAAATGTAACTGCAATTTCTACTCCAGTAGCTTCTTTTCTCGCACTTCCCGCCTGTGGAATTCCCTTCCGCATACTTGCTTCCCCGACGACTACAACCTCCAGGAGTTTAAATGTAAGGTCAATAGACACCTCCTAACACACTAACTCGCACCCATTCTCTCAAACACTCTTCCTATGTACCTCCTTACTCGTCTATCAGCCTCCTTCTGACATTTCTTATATCCAATCGCTCTATGTAACCCCATGCGCTATAGTGGCATGGGGTTACATACTTTTGCTTGGGGTGATACGATTTAACACACATATATATATATATATATATATATATATATATATATATATATATATATATATATATATATAATTCTTTATGATTATCAACAACTTAGACCGAAGATACAATTGTTTCAGTGACCTTCATGTCTTTAATTATCCGGGACATCACTATCTCTTTTTTTTTTTTTTTTTTGCTTGTATCATTTTCAGAATAAAATGCATGCCAATATATATATATAGTCTAGAGGTAGAATCGCCGACTGACGCCAATTCGGTCAGCTTTCAATCCTGGGTTAAAAGCAGTCAGAGTCTAACCGTACTGATGAGCTGTAATACAGCGAAACAGATCTGTCTGCGGATGACCATATATATATATATAAGCGTACCGTACCAAGCAAGGCATTATACTGTCATAGCTGTGCTGGGGGTTACATAGGAGGAAAGTTATAACAAGGAGTGACTGAATACAGGAGGCATCAGGAATCCTATAGGAGAGGGATGAGAATGCTTCAGAAATGGGATGAGAGCACGAGAGAGAGGATGCAAGTTAATGAGATAGGATATGACTATTGACTTACATCTAAATCTTGGAGATTGTAGCTGTCGGGGAAGCAAGTAAATAGAAGGGAATTCCACAGGCGGGAAATGAGAAAAAAGAAGCTACTGGAGTACAATTTGTGTTTACATCTTATTGGTTTCACAGTAAAAGTTTGGGACCCAGTTGCTAATCTTGTGGCTCAAGTAAATTCGTATTTAGAGGGCACCAGTGAGTTAACTTCATCAGAACAGAAGCTGTGAAAGTACTTGTCGAAGAGACACAGGGAAGCTACACTGCGCAGGTGAGAATGTGACTGTATCCGAGCTGCCAAGTCGGGATCGATCACATTGCAGAATCTCTTTTGAATTTTGTCAACCACCCCTAGGTGGATAGCAGAAGCACCCGACCAGATATAACAGCAGTAATCAATGCACGGGTGGATGGTAGATTTATATATGTGCAGGACTGTTTCAGCCTGTAAAAATTTCCTGGCCCTGCACAGAGAACCGACATTCTTAGCAGCGGATTTATCTATGGATTCCATGTAGACATTTCACTTGAGGTCTGTTGTGAGAGTTAAGCCGAAGAGGCGCTGTGTTTTACTTTCAGGGAGAATAGCCTAATCGATGCTAATGGTAGGCAGGAGCGACTGTCTGTGATGGTTAATAGATAGCAATTTTGTTTTAGAAGCATTAAGATTCAAGAGACATTTCTTACCTCAGTTTACCACAGATTGGAGGTCTTTTTCAAGCTCGGCGGTGAGGTTTGGTTTGTCAGCCTCGGCATATATATATATATATATATATATATATATATATATATGTGTGTGTGTGTGTGTGTGTGTGTGTGTGTGTGTGTGTGTGTTTCTTCTCAATGTTTTTAAAATTGTGACAATTAGAAATATATTTGCCATAAAATTAGTACTTCTCTTCGGTATGTTTTGAGTAATCCAGTCTAAAAAATTGACCAGCTTATAAACAATTAATTAAAACCCCTTTATTTTATCCGATTCACTCAGATTTTTCAGCATTTAATAATGCTTCGGTTGTATACCGTATAAAAATATAGGCGTTCGAACGTCTTTCGAAAGTAGAATATTTCCTGAATAGGAACAAAACGAGAGATTTAAAGTGCGCCCTGTATAATCATATCAAACAAAACAAACAATGGTTACTACCCGTAGAAGGAAAGAAGAATCTATTTATAAAGCAGGACTGTCCCAAAAGATTTTTCCTTTTTTTGGTGAAATGTGATATAATTTTATGAACAAAAGCAAAAGAGTTACTGCGACGATGTATATTCAAGCGGAGGCATTGAAGGACCATTTAGGTAATAAATATCCCCTATTTTCTGGCCTTGCTCCATGTGACTATGATTTTTGAAATCATTGCAACATTTTTTCAAGGATAAAACAGCTTCTTGATTGTGAATTGGTTAATTGTGTGCTTTTTGCTTAAAAAAATGGAACGTTTTCTGTTAGAAAATTTGCTAAATAGTTCGCGATATGTTATCGAGAATGCGGTGGCATATTATCAACACGGATCTGTATTTTGTTAAATCCGTAAGACAACAAAAACTTATTAACCATGAAACTATAGGTTTTAAACATAAGAGACAAACTCGTGGTTAGTTTGTATAGAAAATTGCTTTATAACAACACGTGTTTTTACCGAGATTAGTATACATAATAATTACATAATTCTACCGCTAAAGAATATATAATTTTTTAAACACCAATCAGTTTGTGATTTTATATTTTAGGCAATTTTTTTATCAGAAGATTGACTGGTACCAGACAAGAAGAAAAAATTATCAATTTGTTAATACCTTCTATGAATATACGCGCCATCCTGCCTCGGTCAGTTAGTGCTTCTCACGACCATTCCGTCTATTCGTATTGCGAGGCGTCCCAAACAATATATAAACGCTACGATCCCAAGCCAATGGAAACGACCTGGTCCCACCAAAAATTAATTTAAAATGGCCGAAAAGTGATTGCTTGGGTCATGAAAGGAAGAAGAGAAAGTAGTGGCAGAGTTGCCTGTAGCAAGTGAGTGGCAACGTTGAGTTCATACTCTAGACAAGTCGATATCACAATCCAATCATGGCCGCACGTTTTTGCAGCCGTGACCCCCATTGGCCTCTTACCAGTCGGCGCCATTTTTCCATTTTCTTCACATCATATTCACCCCCTCAAAAGCTGCCTAGCCACTACCCGACTCCCCGCCGTGTTTCACTTTTGGCTTTTTCATTCCTGGCTGAAGATTTTGGACAAATTTGCCCGAATCAATGTTTTTGAATTATTCATATAATTCCCAAATTCGGGGAAGGGGGCTTAAAATCGACAATTTCATTTGCAGCAAAAGGAATCAGAAGATCATTATTATATTTCGCTTGCTGAATGCACTTTGGCTATAATTTATGTCTGTGTGCAAGGAAAAGGGAACATGTGTGCCATTGCGAGCCTATGTACTTGTGAGCCTATGTACTTGTATGTTATTGCGTAAAAAAAAAAAAATAGCAGACATGGAGAAACGGTAAGCAGGTTTTAGCTGGGGCCTCTATGCATGTGCAAATTTATGTTCCAGACTTAAATATTGTTTTGTTTTGAAAACGAAAAATATGCTTTCATCACAAACAGGAATTGTGCGGAAAAAATCATCAGATTTTATATTCGTTTTAATAATTCCATTAATACTGACAGTAAAATCTAAAATAAATAATACGAATGAAGCTGTTATTTTTATCTTTTCATCGCAAACAAGGCGATAAAACGACTAAGGTGAAATGAATTACCGAGTTTGAGACAATCTGCAATAAGAAATTTTAAGAGGGAAGACGATAGAAGAACAAGACTTAAGTGACATGCTGGCGATTGGCATTGCATTAACATATTTGAATATCAGTGTTGATTGGAACGCAAGAAACCGCAGCAAGAGAGATCCAAAAGTGAGATTTTCGAGAGAACTTATCGCTACGTCTGGTAATTTTAATTCTAAAATGAGGAAACTTAACTGCGAATCTAGTACTGCGCCGTAATTTGTAAAGTCTATATTCCCCAACATACATCTATTGTGTAAATGATAATATCGATTGTAATTTGAAAAATGATGCTTACAATATCAATGAGAGTTCCACGGTTTAATTGTTATCAAGCTTGTCTCACTAGAATAATTATGAAGGAGTAGTGAGTTCGGTCTTCACTAGGTTTACCATAGTGGTACCAAATCTAAGTTGCGCTTAGAAAATAACTAAATTCGATGATAAGTTGCGGAAAAGTCTTTATATACAAAAAAACAAAAACAAAAAAAAACAATAAACAGAAATAGAATATAAAAGTTGCCGAATTCTTATTCTTACAACGTAGCGAAAGTTTTTGTTTGGGAGTAATGTTTGCTCACTCCAATCGGAGGTTTCATGTTTCTTCAAGTTTTGACGGTTCAAAAATTCTTATCAGGGCTTTTCACCGAAGCCTTACGGAAACAGCCAAAGTGGGGTCTTTGTGACGGCGGCGGTAAATTCGTTTTGTCTCCTTAGCTCGGCGCAGCAACAACAATTCCTATTTCCATTTGACTTTAACTCTTTATCGGTTCTTTCTGTTTCTTTATATCTTCTGCCAGGACTCTATCGGAGGCGCGTTATTTGACTTTAATCTTTTAAGTCGGTCGGCGGTTGGCTTCACCACGTTTCTTTACATCTTCAGCCAGGACTCTATTTTAAGCGACCACACTTTCCGGTCGTGGTTTCCGGTTGGGAACACTCCTCCCTCAGTCGTTACATCTCGACTTGTCCAAAGCCTCAGCTCCAACTGACTGCAACTGCTTTTGGCCTTTTCGGCTCTAGTTTTTATGCCTGTCCCAAATTCTCTTGGGGGATGTATGACGGATAAGGGATCCATGCCTTTAACAAATTAAATTATTTCTACCACCACATTTTGAGGCAGAATTATTTTCTCCCTTTGGTTTAACCAATGAAATAGCAATATTTCTGTTGACGTCGTTTCTTTTCGTCTTCTTCTGGTTCGAGTAATTACGTCATTTGTTTCTCAAGTCAAATCCTTTCCCAGCGAATTCGTGAATTAAGGATCTGTCCTTACCTAACCTCATCAAAAGTATACGGCAGTCGTCGAAAAATATATATTTTGACTATTGTCATTTATCACTTCCATCAGCCGTAAAGCCCAAGGCTTCCATTTGTTTAAGCTTTATCACACATTGGCTGCCAATGATGACCTAGCTTGACCTATTGCTTTATACCTGCAAATTATATTTTCCCTTTTATTCTTCTCTATTTTCAGCTAGTTTTTCAGATTTTACAAATTTTGTAATATAACTGTATGTATTTTCTCAATAAAAGCATCACCGATCCCCTACATGTCTGCATCTTTTCTATAAATACTTTCATGGTAAATTTTCTGATGATCTTTCCTCGATGGTATCTAGATTTCAAGCGCTGTACTACATGTGTGTTGTGAATATTCTTGGAAAAATGTATTAATTTGCCTCTCCCCTCTATGGATTAAATAACAGGACAGATTGTGTTCTATAGCCTTAGTTGACAACTAGTTTACCGCAGAAAATAATGGCAACTTACTGCGGGAAAATCTTTTGCCTAGTTAGTCATGTCGCTTTTGAGATAAGGTCGTCAGAGCGTCTATCACGTATGACACTAATTGACTCACTAGATTGGCAGTATCTCTTCGTTTTACAGTCCTAGAACTAACTGTAAGTTCTGTGCTAACAGTTTCTTCTATTGCATTTGCTCTTGTGTAACTATCTTTCGGCTTCTTGTTGTCTAGTCGAGATTGATCTTCAAAAATAAAAAGGTAATTCCAGTCTTTAACTTCTGTCCTCTTAAATTCTTATCGTTTATTGCTTTCGCTCATTAATAATGCTATTCTTATATTCTTCACACTCAGTAACTCTCTACTGTTGAATGGCTCTGTTGTCTTGCTTGGGAAGAGATTATTAGTAAAGTGCACACTAAATGGTTTGTGAGTTGAAATTGGGAAAAAGCGATTGTCCATATACGGGAAATTATTCAAATGTTACAACTCATAATATTATAATGTAAGTAAATTACAAACGTCTTTTTATAAAATGCATTGTAGATTAATTTACTACTGAAAGGCATTAAAAATCAAGACGTGGTCATTAATAATAGTCAGATGTTGATAAAATTGCTTCTGACGGGACACAGATATTAAAGGAAGCGGTAGTTACAATAGCAAAAGGTAAGGTAAAAATAAAGGGAAAAAATAAAAATTGATGATGGGCAAAAATTCGTGACATAATAAACGAACCACCAAAAATGGCACATAATGAATAATGGTGAACATAAACATAAAACAATAAATGCACGCAAGCAAAATATGAATGACTCAACGGGAAATATGTATAAAAACAGAAATTACGTAACTTAAACACAGCAGGCATGCATAAAAATTTAAATTAAATAGCAGAATAAGGAATGTGCTGTTCAGCAGCATGCAAGAAAACTAAAAAAGAGAAAATGAAAATATACTACATTAGGATTAGGAGGTTTTGCAACGCTATGCTCCAGGATCATAATTACATAAACATTTTAAATTCAAAAACATTAATTTGTTTTATTTTTTTAAAAATCTCATCATCTAACCAAATATTTTACCACATACGCAATAACAGTAGAAATTCAAAACATTTCAGAAACTTTATTTTTCAATTTGCTAATGATGTAATTTAACAGTAATTATGTATTGTTAATGCACTTAATAGTTTATAGCTATAACATACAACTTTACAAATAAACAAAGTTTCAGACTTCCAAAAGCTTTTTTTTAAAATTCTTAACTATCTGATTGTGTAGTACTGATGTATTTTAATGCATTTAACTGTTTATGGATATAGTATAACATACAACATTATGAAAAAATAAAAAGAAGTTCCAGAAATTTCTAACAAATTCTAGAAAGTTTTAGAAAGTTATACAAGGTTCAAACAAGTCGTCTTTACTGATATTCGACTCCCTGTTATGAGAATGATTCATCCCCGTTTACAATACGAGTAGCTGTCAAAACTAATGAATATATCTATTTAGAGCAGTTTCATTGAACTAGCGATAGTGCAGCGTGATATCTGAAAAATACATTAGAGTAATCAAGAATCTACACTTCAGCCCATATACGAAAATAGAAAGGGGTGAAAGACAATGATTTTTTCTTAGCGGATCTATTCAAGCTAAACAGTGAAACAATTCTGAGAGTTAGAAGTCATGCCAGGATTCGTCATTGGCGCCCACAATCTGAACAATATAAAATACGAAGTGCTGATAGAAGAAACAGAAAGATAAATACGTAGAGGCTAATGAATGAGGTGGTGCATAAACCCTTACGAAGAAATGTTAAGAAATGTAGATTGGGGGACACTAAAATCAAACAGCTACAGAAATTTAAATAACTGGGAAGCGTTTTGAGAAATGATGAATAGTACGACACTAAGGTCTGAAGGCGGATTTGCATCGTCAGAGATGCATTTTAAAGTCTAAGCAGAATATTGAAAGATAGAAAGATTTCGTTGAAGACAATGAAAAGAGTTCTGAGCTGTTATGTAATATATGTCCTCCCATATGACAGCAAATGTGGGACGATTTTCTCAAAGATGAAGGAGGGACTCGAAGCAATAGAAATATGGTTCTACTGGAGGATGCTGAGGGTACTATGGACCGAAAATGTGAGCAACGACAATGTTTTGGAGAGGATGCAAACAAAAAGTAAACTAATACTTGGTATCAGGAAGAGGCAGCTGAGGGTTTTGGCGCACGTAATGAGAAAGGAGTGATTGGAAAGTCTAATACTCACAGGACTGATAGAGAGAAAGAGAGTAAGGGTAAAGCAGCGCGCTACCTACTTGATGGGTTTCAACAGGCGGATGGCGGAGCGGGTTTCGGGAGAAATACCTAGAAGAAAATATTAAGTATAACATGGGATAGGGATAAGTGGAGGTCCATGATCGCCTACATCCTGAAAGGGCACATAAAGAATAATTATAATAATAAGAAAAATTAGAGTGAGGGTTTTGATATTTCGTTTGTCGGAAAAACGTTGCAGAGTGGAACACAACTCATAATCAACAAGACTATGTAAGTGATTTTGAACTCTGTCAAAGATGGAAAGACATCAAATATAAATGAAATTGTTCAATCTTTGGACTTTTCTGTCTCTTGAAAAGATAGAAAATTGCATAAAAAATGAAGTCAGAAACCATTTTCTAGCATCGTTGGAGAAGAAGCGTATAAATAAATTTCACTTGAGATATGGTATTTACCAGTAAACATCGTCATTAAAGCCAAGAATGAAACAAGGCCGATTTTTAATGTGGAAATTCCGAGCCCGTAATCTGAGGCAAAAAATCAGGCTCCTGTTTGTTTTTCTGCAGAGGAAATTCTGCCCATTTGGCATTGCCTCGTGTTAGTTCCTCTCTACCCTAAGGTCAAGAGTCTGACAAGGTTGTAGGAGTGAATTTAATCCCAATAGACACCCAAAACAAGTTGCTTCCTTGAGTACAACAGTTGACAACGACTGGTGAAAAAATTTATTTTGGTCTGAGGTAAACTCATTTAAGATACCTATATAAATTTTCTATTATGTAATCAACAAAGAAATTTAAAAAGCAATTATTAGGATATACATTTAAATTTTATTTGCCTATTTGTATTAAAACACCAAAGATTGTGAAAAATGCGAGAAAATGTCTTTTCGCCCTTATAAAGGATTCGTAAATTATTTTATTATAGTTTTACAATGCAAATCGTTTTACTATAGAAATGCAAATATCTATTTTGTTGTCCTTGTTTTGGTTTTTTTACTCACGGGATGAAACGATGTTGTTTCTTTCAGAATATGTTTAACCGATGAATAATTTATTGGTTTTTAATATGTTGTTTGAAAAGCATTTTAGAAATATCGATAGTTGGCTCAAATGTTTTTTATCAGATAACTTGCAAAAATTTCCTTTAACTGTGAGCAGACACAAACATTACAGGCTTCAAACAGTAAGTGAACTGATTTTCCTTGTTCTTTTGCCCCATGTTGTGCGAATCCACTTAGAACAAGAAATCGGAGAGCCGAGTTCGAATACTAGTTGAATTCGTTGCTTTTACTTACGCACAAATGCCCTTAAGAAAGGTATTATTCTGTCTATTCCCTCCAGCTAAGGGTAAAATAACAGTCAGACTGGGTTCTATAGTTTTGGTTAGTAACCAATCTACCGAAGAATGTAATGGCAACCTAATACGGGAAAATCTTCCGCCCGGTCAGTTATATCTCTTTCGAGACATCGCCCAAACGTGTATCACGTATGGCATTGAACTGACTGATTGTGATTTTAAAGAGAGAATTATTTTTTGTTCATTTGTTTTTTAAACCATTTTTCTTCGCTTTTTAGATAGTTACGTATTTACAAGAACATTTCTAAAATAGCGTATATAGTTTTTTCGTTTTAAATCATTTTGCAATTGTATTGTTTATATTTGCTGTGTAAGTCTCTATATAATATTCTTCCGTCGTTTTAGACGTATGTGGGTATAGCAGTTCAGATTCATCCTTCTTTAAACAGGTGTGTGCTGCTATTTAATCACCATAGACAATCGCATCTACCTCCCATTAGCATGGGACAGGCTAGCCTCCCAGAGAGTAAAATACTACGTCTCCTTGGCCTTACACTCTCGGCGGACCTCAAATGGAATGACTATATTGAATCCATTGCCAAATCTGCTGCTATGAAAGTGGGCTCCCTGTGCAGGGCCCGGAAATTTTTCCCAGCTGAATCTATTCTGCACATATACAAATCTACCATCCGCCCGTGTATTGAATATTGCTGCCATATCTGGTCGGGTGCCCCTGCTGCTCTCCTTGGGCTTCTTGACAAAATACAAAGGAGGATCTGTAACGTGGTTGATACTGACTTGGCAGACCGGCTGCAGCCGCTCTCACACCGGCGTGATGTGGCTTCCCTGTGCCTCTTCTACAAGTACTTTCATGGCTTCTGCTCCGATGAGCTTAGATCACTGGTGCCGCCTAAGCACGAATTTACACGAGATACTAGATTAGCAACTAGGTCCCACCCTTTTACTGTTAAACAAATAAGATGTAACCGTAAATTCTACTCCAACAGCTTCTTTTCTCGCGCTTCCCGCCTGTGGAACTCCCTTCCACAAGTCTGTTACAATCTCCAGGTGTTTAAATGTAGGGTCAATAGACACCTCCTATCACACTAACTCCCAACTATTCTCACAACACTCTCATCTACCCAACCCTCATTCTCGGTATCCTTACCCACCTATCACCCACCCTCTGTCATTTCCTATATTTAATCAGCCTTTCTCCACTCTACATAGCCCCCTGCACAGTAGTGGCAGTGACATGCCTTGCTCGGGGTGAAACGCTTATAAAAAAAAAAAAAAATAGAAGAAGAGATGGATTCTTAACTTTCCCAAGAGTATTTGCAAGTCAGTGAATATAACTCGACTCTAATTCGAACTCTGCTATCTAATTTATCAATTCAAGCCCCTCTCCATCACTATATATATACACACACACACACACACACACACACACACACACACATATATATATATACGATGCGTTTATGTTTTTTTATATAACTTTCATGTGATAATATAATCTTTTTCAGGAGATAACTTGTATGAAACGTGTTCGAATGTTTTATTTTATCTAAGCGGTTTAGGCTATATTTTTAGTCATTATTAACGCTGAGATATATTTTACTTTTAACTGACTAAATAAATTCTTTTATGTATGCATCTAGAGTTATTAGAGTACTTTATTTTCCTAACATAGTCAGCACATTGTGGTCCTGTTTATAGTTGATATTGTTAAGTGATGGATTTTTATTTTTTATTAATAATACTTCCATAATGCTTCCAGTGAAATCACATTGGTGTTGTATTTGTTAGTAATAATGTTTACTATTAATATATTTGTTTAAATTTATTCCGTCTTTCTATCTTTATTTCTGGCCCCTAACTAGGCCACGACAACGAGGATTCTTACAGATTCTCGAGGACCCCAAAACAACTTCTTGGAAATTGTTATAATTGGTTCAACATTAGATGCAAGGAATTTTAATTTTCTTCACACTTTGTTCTATTCAACAGCACTTGTCAATCTACAAAAAAGAAATTGAACAAAAAAAAGTGCGACTAACTTACACTAAACTTGAACGCGAGCTGCTAAACTGCTAGAATTCATGTTTTCCGAGAAAAATTAACACTCGTGATGCTCTGAGTGAGTAAGAAATTAAAGTTATTTTTTATTCATTTCAATTAATTTTTTATTTCGGTTCTAAAGTTGTTTTCTTTTTTTTTTTTCTTTTTTTTGTAATTGTATTGGGTTTAATCTTAAAAAAAACACACGGGAAAAAAAAACGAACAAATTTAAATCAGCCATGCTAGAAATTTTTAAGTTCTAACTTCAACAACAAAACCAGCGGGAACAACTTAACAAAAGGAGCGACTTGAAATGCTAAAGTAAGCAGAAAAAGAACGGCTGGAATTTCAAAAATAAACAGAAAGCAGAAATCAAAAACTCGAAGAAATGCTACTTCAAACTCAACAGCAAAGAAACTTTCTTGAACTTTCAAAAAGGTGACAAATTAGTGAAAACGAAAATGCGTTCTCTCAAAACAGGATCTGGGGCGTAGTAAACACTTATACATATTCTTCGGGCGAGGATATAACTGTCGCCTTCTATTTTAAAAGATTTGAGGGTTTATACGATTGGTCGGACTCTATGAAAGTTCTTACAGAAATTTTAGTCCTAAAATTCCAGTCTTTCATAAGACATGGAAGTGTACGAATTCAACCAGTAAGGATAGTGAAGATTACACTATATTCGTGTCTGTCATGAACTTTAATGATTTCAAACTTTCAGAATCGAGTACAAATAATTTCAAGTGTCTGATATTTGTTCAGGGACGCGTTTCAGCTAAGGGCGCTGAAATTAGACGTAGAGTTCCGAATAAATTGGAATATGAGCCAAACCTTACTCTCCAACAAATAGTAAAAGACTGACAGAGATTCGTAAGCATACGCTAGATTCGAAAAATATCGAGGCATCTGGTATAGCTCACGTAAGAGAAGTACGTCAAAAGAAAAAGCAATTTAATTCATCTAAATAAAAACAATCAATAAAGAAACGAGACAACTTGGCCCCTAATCCGTGTTTCGGTCGTGGTTCACTTCCTTGATATCAGGACTGCCCTTAACAGAATAAAAAGTACCTAAATTGTAGCCATGTCGACCACAAGAGCTCACATTGCCGAGCGAGAAAAAAGGTAAAATAAAAAAACAAAATTAGATGATCAAGACGGGTTAAACATTAGGAAATACGTGCAAGTGCAAATCATAAATAAAAATATTAAACTCCAGCTGGATTCTGTTTTATATTTAACAATGATAAATCTGCACGTTTGGAAAAAGTTGGGAAAACCAACCTTACTTAGAAATAACAACAACCAGGTCTGTGACAGGGAAGAAAATTGAATTTACGGGAGAACTTATCACTAATACAACTTTTCAAGAAAAAACGTTAAAACTAAAAAACGTTTCTATTAAAGAATACAGGAAATTTATTTAGAACCTACTGGATGGAGAATTTTAAATTATGGACAGGCCAATTAATTCATTCGAAAACCTGACCACCGATGCAAATATTTTAATAAAAACTTAGAAACTTTTCCGGAATTTTTTTCTGGTTGGTGTAATAAGTTAACGGCCTTTCGACTCTTTACCAAAAATAAATGAAGAACTCAATATACTAGAAAAACCAGTGTCTTGTCGAACATTTTGTACAGTCAACGGGCTTCACCGACCGTCTATGTGAAGAAGAAGTCAAACGAGTTGCGCTGATTCTTGACGAAGCTTAACACTGCACTATTATTATTCCTTAGTCCGGGAGAAATTTTCGCGAAACTAAATAGAAGAATTGTTTTTTTTTTTCAAAGATGGATCTCACTGACGTATATCTTCATATAACGGTGTAGGAAGAATATTCTAAGTTCCTCTGTATCAAAAACCATCGTGGGTTGTACAAGTTCGAACGTGATGGATAATATGCTGAGCGACTTTGACTTCGCTGAATCAACAATAAAATGTAGAACAGTATAAGGAACATGTTCACAAACTCTTCTCAAGAATTCAGGAGTGAGATTTCAAATTGAAAGAATTCAAATGCAACATTTTATGGATTGGATTAAATACTTGTGACAAATTATTGATAAAGACGGCGTAAGACCAGACCCAGAACAGGCTACGGCAATCAAGGACATGCCAGCTCCCAAAAATGTCTCTATCTTATAAAGTTTATTAGGATTGGCAAAATATTACCAGGTGTTTATACCGAATATACACAACTTGCGTGCTCTTTTATACAAACTTTTGAAAAACGACAAGAACTAAGGGTGGACATCTAAATGCTAATAAGCATTCGTCAAAATAAAGAAAGCTTTAACGTCGGAATTGTTTCTCAACTACTATAACGCAGACCTGGACATTGTAGTTGTCAGCAACGTCAGATCGTATTGCATTGGAGCATGTATTATGCACAAGATGCCAGATGGATTTCAAAAATCAATAGCGCATGCCTCGAGATCGCTTCTTCCTGCAGAAAGAATTAATTGCAAATTGAGGAGGATTCGTTAGGGATTATTTTTGCAGTAACAAAGTTTAACCTGTACATTCAAGGTAGACGCTTTACTTTGGCCGCTAAGGCACCTCCAATCAAATATAGGCTTTAGTTCAAAACGAACCGACCTTGGTCTCGGATTCATATAGATTTTGCAGGATTATTAGACGGATTCTCCTATCTTGGTGGATAGTTTTTCTAAGTGTCCTGAAGTTCTTAAATGTAGAAATCCAATTACAGAAGTAACAATTAATTTCCTACAAGAACTGTTTGCCAGATTTGTGGTAGTCGATTGTTTAGTGTCAGACAATGGAACACAATTTACGTCTGGCAATTTTAAGGATTTTTGTGAGACCTTCCACATCGATCATATTACGATCGCTCCATATCACCAACATACAGGCCGAGCACTTCGCTGACACGCTGAAAAAACTATGAAGAAAGTTAGGGGCACATCCACAGAAAAAGCCCTACAACAGTTACTTCAGGTGTATAGAATCATGCCCAACAACAGCACACCATCATCATTGACCCCAGCCGAGGTAATGTTTGCGCGTAAACCAGGACGAACGAACACGGAACCTACAAAGCAACCGGGAGAGAAAGTTTTTACCGGATGTTTAGGGATAATAAAGCTTTCTGGGTACAATTGAGAAAAGAGTAGGAAATATGGTCTACATAATTACAGTTTACTCAGAAAAGACATTTAAATCAAATTAGAAAACGACAGCGGTCCTCCTGAAGAGAAAAAAGATGTCATTTACGATACTTTTGACATGCCAATGCTACAAGAGTCAACGAAACAGCAACGTTTAAAAAGAAACAGGAAAATGACTTACTTTCTCGACTTTAATCCCCCTACCAAAAGAGAAAATAATTGTCTTCTGCGGAGTTGATACATAGAAGCGGGGTGTTATGGTAATTTACCGATGGACAGATTAACTCTCCCGAACATGTTGGTGTATATCTAAGGTAATTATTTATGAATTTGGATTAATCAGAAATACTGCTCTTTAAAGGACATGTAAATTTCTAAATAATATTGGTATTCCGTAATTTAAATCTTTCAGGTGAATTATTACTTTTGAAAATGAGTTTAACGATTTATATATAACTCGCATCATAGCCCGGCGTTGCCCGTGCAACTCAGAACATTTTTAATTAGATGATTAATGCAGCGTGTTATGATTTCCGAGCGCTTCTAGTCACCGCCTCACTTTCAAACTCAGTTATACAAAAAATAATTATGAAAAATTGTTGTTTAAAAATTGTTAAAAAATTCTATAAAAAAATATATTTTCTTTTGTTTTGCGTAAACGTGAGTTGATGCTTTGTGTGACCTTGTAAACAACATTGCGCTTGTTTTTGTTTCAAAATTACGGGAGAAGATATTTACATTTTTTGTTGACTAAATGAATTTCAGAAATTTTCGAAAAACATTTAAAAATGTAGACATTTAATTTTAGAGTAATAAGTTACATTAATGCCATACGAATTACAGACAGTTGATTTCCTGCATAAAATATTTAACGAAAAAAAAACTTTATTTTTTTAAATTTTATTTTCTTAAGTATGAATTATTAAATCTAAAAAAGCTTTAAATAATTAAATTAACCATTGGCACTTTTTTTTACAGATTTTGTTTTTGTTTGAAAAACACTTTCAAAAAAATATTTCTTTTTTTTCAAAATTACGAGGAGAAATATTCACATTTCTTTGTTGACCAAATAAATATTTAAAACGTAGGAATAAAAATTAAATATAAAGGCTCATTTTATTTTTTAGTCGCGTTTGACACGTGTGATTTGATTTCTGTGATTTAATCTAGCAACCATCTTAGATTTTAGATGTTTTACGGAGCAAATGTAAACAATCGGCTCCATTGGCCAAAAATACGAAAGAGAAAATTGCTGAACTTAAACTCAAAAAGTATGTGTTGACCTGGTTTCCCTGTAGACATATGTCCCTAGAAATTTTGACTGGCGTAGCTTAAAAAAATGTAGGCGTGCATAGATTACAGTCACACACAGATTCACAGATTGCCTTTTATATATTGCTTTTTATATATCTAGATACTATTGGGGATCACCCCTTTTTGAATACAAGAATGGACTCGTCTAAAGTGTAATATAATTATGCTTATACAAAGAGTAGCAGTGTTGAGTTGAGTTTAGTAGTTTACAGCTGTTAGTTGGTCAGTAAGAATATAGATTCATTACCCGGACCTACTTCTTCACTACAAGATTCTATATATTGATTCCTACTAACAGTATTCCTAGTATTCTTGAAGTGACTAACACGTTTTCCAGTTTGTATATTTTTGTTCAATATAACTTACATTTTTTTCTCCATATCTGATTTTGTTATTTATTATATTGTGTGGTTTCTCAACAAGAATTCACAACATATACAGTTCACAGTTTAGATATTTTTGAACTGGTTTGGTGTCGTTCACAACATCCATATGAATGTCTCCGTCTGACGGAACTATTTAAGAACATGACTTGTGTTTTCAGGTTGCTGTTTTGGTATTGAAGCAATTTGATGTTTGGAGTTAAAAGTACATTTTGGGCAATATTCTATGTTTAATTTCTTTTCCTAATACGCTAAACTTGTTATGACTGATCCATACGCCTCTCTCTTATATGTCCGTTCCCTATCTATCTCTCATATGTTTCTTTTCACTTTCTCTTCCTCATGTGTATATTCTCTCTATCTCTCTTTCTCTCTTATGTGTCTCTTCTCTATCAGTAGAGTCCGGCGTTGCTCGGGTGTAATGAAAGCTTTAAAACTAATCCATGGTCCTGGAGCTCAGACTCTTTGGATGTTGGCACGAAAGACTAAAAAGCAATAGTTGTTTCCAGTTAAAGCGAAACCGTAGACTGAAAGAAAAATCAATGGATGTAAGTCAAATTTTGATTTACTGGTATCGATAAAAAATAAGTTTTTTTCGTCGTAAACTGAATTTTGAAGGCTAAATAATTCCTCTGACTAAATGGTATCATAGCTGAGACTAAGAACTACAATTATACCTACTTAGAGCCAAATTCGAAGCAAAACCTAAAATAAAAAGGCTGAGAAAATACAGACATAAAGACAGATAAACCGACACACACACAAACATCTTGCCTTTTATATATATATATATACATATTGTAGCTATTGTAAGAACTGCAACCTTGAAACTTCTGAATATCGTTTCTTATGTCTTTGTCTATGAGTGTATCAAATTTGATTAAAATCGGAGCCCTCAATCTATAACCCGATTTGTTCGATTATCGATTTTCGATATTTATCGGGGGTACCGCGACAGAAAACCAAGCTAAGAACACTCGCAGACGCTTATAGTACAACTGTGTAAATTTTTAAGAAAATCGGTTCAGTCGTTTCGGAGTCTATAGGTAACGGATACACACACAGAGACACACACACAGACACACACACACACAGACAAATTTCCATTTATAAATAAGTTTAGATCTCTAACTGTCTATCTATCTCTCTCTTTCTTACTCGTATGTGTCCTTTCTCTATCAAGAACCTACGGATACTGGCAGCAAATAGTAGGCATACGGATAGAAAATGAGTGAAGCATATATACAAAAATAGAAAGATGCGTAAGGCAAGGCGTCGTCATCTCACCAGACTTATCTAGCCAATATGGCGAAGCGATTCTGAAAGAACTAGAAGATCTACCATGATTTTTTTATTGGCGGCAACAATCTTAACAAGATGAGTTATGCGGATGACACAGTGTGGTTAACATACAAAGAAAGAAAAATAAAAAAAACAATCTACAGAATGTAGTGAAAAAAAGCGAAAAAAAATTAGATATCATCTATCAAAAGACAAAATACATGGGTGTTAATATAAGTATGAACTCCAAGAGCGGAACAGAGGTACCAAAATTAAACAAGTGCGGAAATATCTTTGATGTTTTCTAACGGAGGACAGAAAGATCGACACTGAGATCCGAAGGTATATTGGAATAGCCAGAGATACAATCCAAAAGCTAAGCACAGTATTAAGAAATAGCAAGATTCTGCTAGAAACTTGGAAAAGAGGAATAAACTAAATCATGTATGTTAGTGAGTGCTGGGCGAATTCTTCAAAGGTGAAGAGGCGACTTGAAGCAAGAGAAATGTGGTTCTACAGTAGGATACTCAACAGAAAGTTTCTCCTAGAAACAAGGAAAAGAGGAATAAAGTAAATCATGTGTGTTAGTGAGTGCTGGGCGATCTCTTTAAAGATGAAAAGGAAACTTGAAGCAAGAATGTGATTCTACAGTAGGATTCTGAGGATAGCGAATACTTTAGAAAGAGTATTTGAATTTTATAGGGTATATAGTGAGGAAAGAGGGCTTGGGAAATCTGATAGTCACGGGACAGACAGACAGCGGGCAAGAGTAGCAAATAAAAAGAAAATGCATAACATACTTAATGAGCATTAGTAAATGGTTGGTGAAACAGGGCGTGTGTGAAATAACAGAAAAGCAATGTTTATTAAGAACTGCTAAAAAATGAAATTGTGGTGAGCCATGATCGCCTACATCCTGAAGGGACACTGCACATAAAAAAAGAAGAAAAAGAAGTAGAGAAATTCTACATCCGCATTTTTCATGATAGTTTCAGGGTATATATTTTTCCAACCACTCGCAGATCATTAATATCATGGTCAATTAACTCCTCTAATATTTTTTCTCGTGTTGAATTAAGATTAGCGTAATGCAAATGAATGTTGTCGATTTCAAACTTATTATGCGTAACTAAAACTACATTTCATCCAATCAGTTTACGTTATTCGTTTTGAAAATTGTATCGCTGTTTGCAGAGGAAATCTATATTCAACATCAATATCCAGCCCAGTTCCTTCACAGCTATTCGTTCGGCACCTCCCATTCGAGGGGAATGCAAACAATTTATTGATATTCAAAGACTCATCACCTCCAATTGAATTATTATATCGATAAGAGTTTCTGAACTGGGCATCATGTTCTATTTGAACCATTTGCTCGTTTGAATTTGATATCGATATTAATTCCAAATATTTGCAAGCGCAATGATTCATGTAGGTATACAGAGATTTGGCAACGCACACACGCACACACACCACACACATATATATATGTGTGCGCGTATATATATATATATATATATATATATATATAAGAAATTATATTGTTAAATCGATTTACTATATTCATAGGAATAGAAGACAATATCGGAGATTGATTTGTAGATTTGAATAGCGAAATCACAACTGTCATTTTCCGAGATCATGCGTTATTCAGACTATGAATATATATATATATATATATATATATATATATATATATATATATATATATATACGGTCTCACACCCTGATTGAGCACTCTGGAAGAATGCTTGACTTTGAAAAACAGTAGCTACTTTGGCTTGTACGCATCGCTCATTCAGTAATGGATTAGAGCACTCTGGCTCTTGGGCGGGTATAATGACAATATACACGCTAAAAAGTCTGCCTTCTTCTACCGAACTCCCATAGCCCAGAGGTAGAATCGCCGACTAACGCCAATTCGGTCGGATTTCAATCCTCGGTTAAAAGCAATCAGAGTCTAACCGTACTGATTAGCTGTGATACAGCGAAACAGATCTGTCTGCAGATGACTATATATATAGGGTGCATAAGGTATTTGGGGATATTATTTTTACTTGATCCACATATTATTTGATTTTCGTTTTCTATATTTCAGAATTAGCAATGGCAGAAGCCATGCTTACACAAGGAATGAAAAGCCACGCAGCTATCATGGATAAAAAGGCTGAACATAACTTTGTTTTAAAAGTTGCTAGGAGTTAGAGGTCCATTAAGGACACGTATAGTCAATATCAAAACGTAAGAAACGTTATATACACGGACACCATCAGAACATCTGAATTTATTCGACAAGTGCACCGTATTATTGATAGCAATACCAGATGATCCATGTTGATTGTAACAAAATGCCATCTAAAATGTTGTCTCCGAAGACCTCAGACACAACTGTTATATGATAGGAAAAGATCATTTTATATCAGAATAGGTAAAGAAAAATCGCTTAATCAGATCTAAGAGGCTTCTAAGCAAACTTAAAATTCGAGCAGTGAAAGATCTACAGCTCTTTTCAGACGAGAAAGACTTTGACCAAGATCAGGAACTAAAGAAAAAAATGCCAAATAGTTAATGTGCGAACTCTTTTGAAGTTCAAAGCGTAATGCTTACACACTTTCCTGCATCTGTCATGGCTTGAGGGGTAGTCAGCAATGAAAGATATGCGATGCCTCCTCACTTTTACCTGCAAGGTCTTAGAGTAAACTGTACTGCTTACATAGCTGTTCTGAAAACAGTGTTTAACATTTGGCCTCTTTGCTCCTCAGTCTCAATCCATTTGACCACTATGGAGTGTAGTTTTAAAAAGTGGAGATTGGCGACCTTCATAACACTAAAGAATCCCTAAAAACCTCCGTAGTCAGACCAATGTCAAATATAAATAAGAACGACTTCATCCTAGCATGTAAACGATTCAGACTTTGCATAGAAGCCGTTATGAAATCTTAAGGATAATTTCCCGAATAAAATTACCCATTAATATGTTTATGTTCACCTCAAAATTTTGTCAGTAAAATGACATCATTATCCTTCTCTAAGAGACATTTTGTGGAAGTATAAATCTGTCCGTAAATGCCTTAAAAGACATTATATATATATATATAAGTGAGATTGTAGAAATTATACTCGTGTCGAAAAACCTTCCTCGAAAACTATCGAAGGAAGGAAAAATGGTTTTAAAAAAAAGAAAGAGCCTCGTACATGAACGTCAGCTAAAAGAGTTCGCACCAAGATCAGCACGAAGCCCAAAGAAAAAACCTCTATACGAGTAATCAACTAACAAAAAGCGCTCAATACAGAGGTAGAGCGAAATAAATAAATAAACACCTAATGAGCCAGATGGACCTACCTAGGTTTCACCTAAACGGATCGTCAGGGAAACCTGGCCAGCTTTCCCTGACAGGTGAAAACCTAGGTAGGTCCGTCTGGCTCATTAGGTGTACATATATATATATATATATATATATATATATATATATATATATATATATATATATATATAAATTCGAGAAGCCTGAAGAGAATCAACTTTGGACTCGACACACAAATACCATTATGGACACTTAATATATCATACAAAAAAAGCAAGTAATATTAATAATAATTTCAACAATAATAAATCTACACTTTCAACACATTTTCTTCTAGACCAATTTCTCTCTTTAGAACAACCCCTATTACTGCTTTTAATATATATATATATATATATATATATATATATATATAGTCATTAAACAGTTATTTGTCAGAGTCAAATTAGACCAGTAAGCAGTTATATTTAAAAGAGGTCCGTACATGTAAAGCATTTAACTATTCAAATTAGAAATATCAACCGATTATGCTACCATTGTTTCAAACTTTTGGTATCGTCAGGTGTTATATATTAACCGATTACCCAACGAATTGACCTGGTGTTTGCTGATTCTGTCGGATTAGTTAAGACAAGCTTAGACATGCAAAACAAGCTTTGTAATTTAGTTGCCACGTAAGCTGTGGTTGGGCGTTCGTCTTCGGGTTCACTAGATACCAAAACGATCTTATGTCACAACTCGTTCCAATGGATGAGCAGGGTAAATAAGAAATGATTACCCAAAGCACTGAGCAGCTTTCCGGTGAGTCTCTGGTATCGGTTAAGTCAAGGTCAGTCATGCTAAGGAACGCTTCGTAATTCGTCATCAGTGAGTCTATTGTTCAACATTCACTGTCATATTGGAAGTCCGATATGATATAGTAGTCAAAAATATTTTTCTTTATTTATGACAATATTTTTCTATTTCTTACTACTTTGCTTAGCTTTTGGAAGGCAACATTTGCTATTGCAATGTGCCTCCAGATTGCGCTGTGGTATATTTCGTCTTCTATTAAAACACGTTCCTCGTTTAAAGAGAAAACACGAATAGCGTCTCAGTCGAAAATTAATACCAACGAAATAGAAGAAAAAACTCTGATTTTAGTCGTAATGAAAACATTAATCAGTCATTTAAATATAAGTCATAAACCTGTAAATTAAACATGTATGTTGGACAAAATATCTGAGAATATTAAGTTGTTTGAAGTTAATGTCGTTTTAACAACATGAATATAAAAACAAATGTACATAATATTTTTGTTAAATTATTTAGATATCAATTTATTTATTTTTGCTATTTATAGGATTTAGTTTTATTTTATATTTTTACATTTTTATTGTTATGCGTTTTGGTTTAGAAAACGATTATTTCATTTAAGAAAGGTAATATTTGTAAAAATCCATAGCGTGCAGACTTGTGCAAAATAATTGAAACAAAAAGAATAATGTCTTCCTAGGATCTTTCACACTTTCTCTGATCACGTATACATCGTCTCTTGCTGACCACATTTTCTTTTAAGTTTCGGACTGATGGATCCAGTTTGTTTCTTCGCCTTGATGACATGATTGAAAGTTGAAAGGTTGACACTAAAAATATTCATGATCTCTCTGTAAGGCTTGCAAGTGTGTTCGTGCAGAGATACAATTTTCGTACGCTACCTTAGAGTAAGTCTATCGCAGACAATGGCCGCATGACAATTAATCGACAGTCGAGACAATAGATTCTGATCGTGATAAAATTTGTATGCAATCACGGATGACGTAATATTTTTTAAGGCAAATCAAATTTCATCATACACTCCAAAAATAGATTCATAATATTCCACGTTACTGAAAATGGCCTAATTTGAGGAAAAAGTGGAAAAAAATAGAAATCGATTACACCCTGTCACTCCAGTGGGTCTAAAACTGACTGTATGGTAAAAGAAAACAAGGTAAAGAAGTTGTTTCAATTAATTTGCACATGGGTGTAGATATGATCAGTACATATATACATATATATTAAATATGTTAAATATGGGTATAATTTATAGTAACAAGAAATAATGAATTAAAACAACTTTAATTCATTCAAATTAACATACACCCTTGTGCAAATTAACTGAATATAAAACGAATAATGTCTTCCTAGGATCTTACACACTTTCCCTGATCACATATACGTCGTCTCTTGGCGTTGTTTTTCTATTCCGCTCCGCACTTTTCTTTACATTTAAGACTGATGGTTCCAGTTTGTTTCTTTAACACGACTGACAGTTAAAAGGCTGGAATCAACAATATCTGAGATCTCTCTGTAAGGCTTGCCAGCGTGTTCGTGTAACGTTACAATTTTCGTTCGCTACCTTAGAGCAACGTACTTCGCAGACAATGGCCGTAGGACAACTAATCGAAATTCGAGACAATAGATTCTGGGCGTGATAAAAATCTGATGCAATCACGGATGACGCAATATTATTTAGGGCAAATCAAATTTCATCATACACCCCGAAAATAGATTCGCACACCACTTCGAATAACCTAATCTGAGGAAAAATAAAAATCGATTACACCCTTTTAACCCAGTTGGTCTAAAATCGACCCTACAGTAAAAGATGTAAAGAAAAACTAAGCAGTTATTTCAATTAATTTGCACCGTAGTGCATTATCAGGTTTTATCATGAAAAAAAAATCTATTAAAGGTCGAACAAAGATGGTAAAGAAAATTGTTTCAATTAATTTGTACAAGGTGTATTTAAACAAATCTTTTCTCAAAAATGTAGTTATTTGCATTTTCAAAGCTTTCGATTCCACGTTAAAAGAATATGAGTCTTTCTCTGACAAAAAAAAAAATATTGAATGACTCTTTCCGACTTCTTTCGCTTTTAATATTCTAAAAAGATTTTAATCTTTTAGCGAGCGAAACATAAAAATATGTACATATCTGGTGGATATAGATGATTTAAAAAACAGGCATGCTAAGGATCTTTATTTTCTTCGGTATATTTTACAGATTCCCGACTTTGCATGTTATGCTGTAGAAGACTATATTTATTGTTTGCCAACGACAGACACATTCGACTTATTGATTCGTTTACTTGATATAATTCGATTAACCGATGAAGATGTTAAAAATAAATATTTTGCCATAAGTAGCCTGCCCTGTTCAAGAACATACCCTCATAAACCTCTCTATTATAACAAAAACCGTTGTATATATATATATATATATATATATATATATATATATATATGCGTGTGTGTGTGTGTGTGT
Organism: Ascarosepion bandense; assembly: GCA_037127315.1. Lineage (NCBI taxonomy): Eukaryota > Metazoa > Mollusca > Cephalopoda > Sepiida > Sepiidae > Ascarosepion > Ascarosepion bandense. The sequence continues at coordinate 1,743,018 of JBBBDQ010001156.1, forward strand.
GTGTGTGTGTGTGTTTTCCTCCTGTCACGGTTATGGAGAGGAAGACAATAGTGAGGCAGCGTCGGCTAAATTCATTCTACTAGCACTTATGAAGGTTCTTGCCAAATGTTCGCTCTTTCACTGTTCCTTATTATTTTGCAATAATTATGTCATCAAGTATTAATTCTTTACTACTTGATGACATAATTATTGCAAAATAATATATATCCTCTCTATATATATCCTCTCTTATATAATAAAGACCGTTTCATATTTATTTGTACATACATATATAGAGAGATGTGTGTGTGTGTGTGTGTAAAATCTTCTGTACAGTAAAGACGGAATCTGAAGAATGTTCGCCTGAAATAAGCCTAGACTTCCACACACAAATATATATATATAAACTAGAACTTTCAACTCGCTTAACGACATCTGCCCTTTATGTTTAAGTGAAAAGCTACATATTCTAAAATACCCGAACAGTAGCGAACTATTAAACCGTAGAGATGAATTAGCAGTATTATGTAAACATCGCAATATTTCTCGTTAAAATTTAGATAACCAAAAAATACCTGATCCACACGAAACAACCCCCACAAAATGCAATAAATACACATAATCAACCTTCTAAATAAAAAGAAAAAATAACGTAGAAATAAAAGAAAAAACCCACACCATACCAACAGCAATTCCATCCACCTATAAATAGTAGTAAAATAAAAGATATCGACACTGCATTAAAAAAAAACATATATCCCAATATAAAATTACCTAAACTAATCGAAAAAGCGACCTGTCCAAAACTAAGCTACAGCACACCCTTCTCCTAACCCAAAGCCGCACCTCTAGAACCACAAACGGACGACTAGATCATTCTAAACTTCCACCCCGCATTTACTTACATCGTTCTCATTAACAGCGGCGCCACTCCCATCACACTTGGGCAGCAGTAAAATAAACAAAAATTGTCTACCCTTCTTTAAAAAAAAACATAATCCCAATATAAGAACTACCCAGACAAAATAAATAAGGAACATGTCTTAAATTCAGCTACCCCTCCTAATCCATATCTCTAAGGTTACAATACAGCCGACAAAATTAGAATATGCTCCCAACCCCACATTCACTTAAACATATCACCATAAATAAACCGTTTTCACCATTTAATTTTCATTTCAACTTTTCACCCGATGAGAAGCGCGCATACCAGCTTCGAAACGCGAAAGTTTTTGTGTATTGATAATATGAATTTATAAACCATTGTAACAACCATTACAATATAATGCTCTAAGTTGTATCGAACACTCTTTATAAAAGTAAACGCATGGACAGCAGGTAAAAAAACCTACGAGTTCCACAACTTTGTTAAACTATATATATATATATATATATATATATATATAGTTAATTTGATTTAGTTTGTGACACGAAAATTACCATATTTTGAGAGTTTAAACTTGTCATCAGGCAATGATCAATAATTTGGGGGAAAATGATTTCCATTTAAATGCAGAAAACAATACGTTAGCTTCTTAAAGAGTTAATACGGATGGTGGAAGTCAGAAAATTTAGATCTTATTGGTGTGTTTAATTTAACTAATCAGAAGGAAGGTCGATTTTGAAAATTTAAAATATGGGTTAGATATTAGAGGTTGTTGCGCATTCTTACATGTCTGAGCAAACAGTCAATTTTTTAGTCTACACTGCTTACTTCCGGCAAGATATATACATTTTATTTACGAAGAAATACTCTTAGACTTAAATGTATTCCTACTCTTAAAACATTACGTTAGACCAGTCCTGAAGAGACTTTTGGAATGATTCAAATATTTTTATATATTTGTTTGTTTTAGAGTACATTTTCTTTTCAATACATCATATATATTTTTATGCAGTATCTGTCTTAAAATCTATCAAATTAAGAGTATTCATATCATTATATAAAATAATGTAAAGGATACACTTAAATTATCAATATGCATATTTGAACAATTATGAACTATATTCTAGGATGAATATGTTGCAATGTTTACATATGACAGTAATTTCATTAGATTTATTTAATAGATCCTTATTTTTTTTTAATTTAATAATATATTTTTTCATATAGACAAAAGGCACATGGGTCATTTAAAAACTTAAATATTTTCGTTTTTTTTCCAATTTATTGTAAGAGTTTTAATGGTTTCCTTTCAGTACCAAAAATATTAAGATTGCGATTTCGGTGCTTAATTAAAGAAAGAAATATTCTGATGAATCCGTTGTTTAAACGAATTTTGGTACTTCCTACGTAAATTGTTTTATTACTAAGATTTTCAGTAGAAAAATTGTACATTGATAAACAATAGATTATGTAAGGCATTTATTCCCAAATGGACATTCCTTATGGGTTTACACAGATTTTTCATTGTCTAAATTATCGATTTCAGTTTGGGAATTATTCTTATTCTCGAGAATAACGCGAGAACGCGAGAAATTTTTAGCCTTTACTGCCAACTATTTGTTTGAAAGGGAGTATGTACCAATTAATTTTTCTGTTTCTATATTTTCTTCAGAAGTAGATATTCTTTTTTAGATATTTGATATTGTTGCATTTATATCCATTGTGTTTATTAAATACATCTTCATTTGCGAAATTTCAACAAATTCTATATTCTACGGATGAGTGTACATGGTTAATGGGTGATTTTGGGGAGATATATAAAGAATTTGTATTTGTTTTTATTTGGTTGGTATACAATATTTACTAAATCTAAAGCTACATCGATGAAATTTATTTGTATTAATAGTAACTTCAAAATTTAGGTTTTTAAAAACTCACTTTATAATAACTTTCTAATGTTATCAATTTTAAAATTTATAGAATTTCTCAACCATTGCTGTATAATTCATCATATATATATATATATATATATATATATATATATATATATATATATATATATATACTTAGACAAGAAAATAATAAACGAAAACTTAAAATTCTAGAAGATATCTACATCAAACAGTTTAAACCTAACCTAAATAAAATAAATTTCGACACCTCCACTAACATACTTCAATACCTATAATCGACGGGAGAGGTCATAGTTATTATACTTACCCCCTTCACCATAGTAGCAGCAGTTCCTAGACCAATCCCTCATGCCACTATACACTCAATTGACCAAAAACCCACTACCACCATTCCTTCTCGGCCTACAGCCATGTGCGACACAAAAAAAAATATGTATATATAAATGAATCGAGTTCTTTCGGTGACTGGCGTGTGTATACACTGCTTATATACAACACGTTAAAATTTCCCTTCTCTGATTCCATGCGTCGATGACTTAGGAAGTAGCGACACCGACTGACACCAAATCGGTCGAGTTTCGATCCTGGCCAGAAGCAAGTGGATGCGTCTAGCCACACTGATGAGCTGTGATACAGCGAAACAGGCTTGTATGTGGATGACTAATATATTATGCTCTCATTATGATTGAGCTCTCTGGAGAAGAAAATTTTGAAAAAAGTTTACACTTCTGCTATATGCGTGACTCTTCAGAAATGAATCGGGTTCTCTCGGTGACTGGCGTGTGTATACACTGCTTATATAAAACACGTTAAAATTTCCCTTCTCTGATTCCATCCGTCGATGACTTAGGAAGTAGCGACACCGACTGACACCAAATCAGTCGAGTTTCGATCCCGGCCAGAAGGAAGTGGATGCGTCTAGACACACTGATGAGCTGTGATACAGCGAAACAGGCTTGTATGTGGATGTTATATATATATATATATATATATATATATATATATATATATTGTTATGTTGCCCTATCTACATTGGAATAAACTCTTCCTCCTTTATAAATATTAACCTTCGAGACTTCCTAAAAGAAGCAGTCGAGACGCAGTGTATCTTGATAGTTCAAACTTACACTTCTATCTGCTGATTAATAACACACTTATTTTGTATATATGTTCTCTCATTCTAATACACTGGTTCAACTTACCTTCTTGTTTTCGTGACTTTCTTCATGGCTTTAACAGGCCACAACAGCTTGGCGACAAAGATTTGCGAAGACCCCCGGTATTAGAAATGAACTCTGTTAAAATACGGGCAAACGATTTTTCGTTAAAAAAAATACGTGTAATTGCTAATTTGTTTAACAATGGAAGTACGACAAAAAAAAAATTTTTGAAATTTTTTCATTAGTTTTTTATTTGAAAATCCTCTGGAACAACTAGAAATGTAAAACACGAGGAAAAACACACTTATCATGGAGGATTTCAAAAGTATTTTATTAGATCATGTAAAATACCAGAATGCACAGCAAGAGAAGTGACAAAAACAACTGATCTCTCAATAGGGAAAAATGGAAAACTTATTTCTGCAAACCCAAAAGGAAATCAAGGGGGACAGCTCGACTTCCAAAAGCAAGTTTTTGAACTGACAAGCCGTAGTAAATCCATCGAAAACGAATTTTCTTTTTTCGCAAAAACACCTTTTGGAGCGGGATAAAAAATATTTATACACTCCCGGAGAAGATATAACGTTTGCGTCATACTTTAAAAGATATGATGATATCGACAGATTGTGCTAATTGGAGTGGCTCGAAAAAACTGAATTCACCAAAGCAGTGGAATTACTCGTGGAGCTTTTCAGTTAAAGACACCTCTTTTTCATAAGAGATGGAAATGTCTTAATCTAACTAGGAAAGAAGGGGAAGATTACACCGCTTTTGTGTCAAAAGTATACAAGCACTGCGATGATTTTAGACTGGCGGAGCTAAGTCCTAATAACTACAAATGTTTGATATTCGTACAAGGACTGATTTCAACAAAAAATGCAGAAATTAGGCGAAGAAAAATTTGTGAATGAGCCGAATTTAACTCTTCAGCAGATCGCTGAAGAATATCAGAGGGATGCCAGTGTAAAGCAGGATTCTAAAAAAAAACGAGTATTGCTCACGTCAAAAGGTACGCTGCAACCAGAAACAAACAAAATTTTTAAAATAATGAAACAAAGAAAAAGCAAAATAATTTGCCTCCTCATCCACGTAATGGATATGGAACCCTACACTCGTACAAAGTTTGTTTTTTCCGGAACAAAAAATGTTACATATGTAACCGAATCGGACAGAAAAGCTCACATTGCCGATCTAAGAATAAAACCAATGGCTGCATAAATAATATAGGATCGAACGAACTAGACGGTGCTAATACCAAGAAATTCGTGCAGTCGGGGTCTGATTAGACAATAATAAACTTGAAAACATGAAAAGGATTGGGCAAGCCGACCATGATAAAATCTAGCAAGATTGCAAGATCTGTTACAAGGGGAAAAATTAAATTGGAGGGAGAATTGATTGCTCATATAACGTTCAACGGGAAGACTGTTAAATTAAAATTGTTTGTCCTAAAAAATACTAACAATCTATTTGTCGCTGATTGGATGACCCAATTCCAGTTTTAGGACTTATTTGTAAATTTATACTGCCAAAAAATTGAAAATTTGAATGCCAAAGTTAAAAACTGAAACAAAAAACTTGTCTATCCAGGAATTTTGTTTTTTGGTGGGTTAGGGTGGTGTACCAAGATGATGGCAAACGTTTAACTAAAAAACGATGTCCAGCCTGTATTCAAAAAGAAGGGAAATGTCTTTTGTCTTATGGGAAAAAATTAACAATGAACTTGACAGATTAGTAAAAACTGAATTTCTATCAAAGGCAAAATACAGCGAATGAGTCGCAACAACGGTCTATGTGAAAAAGAAATCGAAAGATTTGCGCTGATTTCTTGACAGGATTGAATGCAGTTCTGAAGAACAATCATTAGTCTCTTTCTTTGTCCCGAAGGCATTTTTGCGAAGCGAACTTAGTGACGCTTACTTGCAAGTTCCTGTTGAAGAGGTGAGTTCGAAGTTATTATTTATAAATACACATCGCGGATTATATAAATTCGAATCGTTCGGATTCAAGGTAGTGCCAGCAATATTCCAGCAAGTCATGAATACTATACTGAGCGGTAACTTATTTTGATGACATTCAGAAGAAAAAGCCAAGGCGTAGTCCAACATAAGGATCTTGTCCCCAATGTTTTGCTAAAATTCAAGATTACTGTTTCAAACTTAAAGAGAACAAAAGTGATTTTTTAATGGAAAAAAAATCAAATACCTGGGACACATAAGGATGGCAGGAGATCGAATCTTTAACGGTCTATTGAAGCTATTTTTGAGAATGAAACGAATTAGGCTGGAATTCGAACTCGGCGATCCGAATTCTCTTTCACAGTCGTTACCCAATGCACCACAACGCACATCCATGCAAAAAAGAAAAGTTGTAATTTCTAGTTAAATGACTACTGCTCGTTACAATGGAAAGCTCTTGAAGAACACAATTTCTTTTGCAGGTCTCCTAGTTAAATCTGAAAAAGGTTTAAAAAAGACAACACGGTCGAATAGAATATCTGGTAACCTAATCCTAGACTAATTTTCCTATCATTCGACCTTGGATCTGCTTTGTTGAAATCAGTCCTTGTACGAATATCAAACATTTGTAGTTATTAGCACTTAGCTCCGCCAGTATAATTGATAGTGGGAATTTACGTAACGATTTTCCGAACATCTTAATTCTAACTTTTTATAATCTCTTTCCCCAGAAGCAGATAAAGAGTTCTCATAATTACTGAAATGTGTGTCATTCATTCATGTTCGGAACAATCGTATGGCCATACGATTGATATGCATATTGCCTTTCCGATACTTAAAAAGTATTCTTGATACAATAATAAAAAACATCAAAATATTTGTCATCTTTATTCAAATTACCGGTTATCAGATTATTCGGTATTTTTAATTTGATTGGCTGATTAATTACAATTAACAAATAAAGGGTGATTAATTAAGAGCGATTGTGAATCCTTAATGCGGTATTTCGATTTTCTCAGTCATTGCCTCACACATTGGAGGGAAGAATATTTTATAGCGTATGGAGAGTAAGATTATCCTAACGAGTAAAGCTTTAAGGAAAAAACACTTAATCATTTCTTTAAAATGGAACGCGAACTTAAATGTATATAAAGAACAGGAGAATAAAAACAAAAATAAAAACATCATTGACTCTTTATGCCATTTTTCAAACATAATCTCCTTCAGTGAGACATATTTTATTCTAAACTGTAATATGTGCAAGTAATAAAGAGGAATGGATCACTATTAATGAACATATGTAATAAATAAATAAATAAATTCTCTCACGCCGATTGAGCACTATAGAGAAATGGTAGAGTTTAAAAACAATGGCTACCCACGCATTTATGAGTTCATTCAGTTATGAATTTGAACACTATCGGCTACTGGCGTAAGTTCACATTGTATATATAACACACTAAAATCAAGCTCCCGTAGATTAGAGGTTAGAATCGCCGACTTATTTCAATTTAATTAGGTTTCAATCGTGGCCGGAAGCATTCGGATGTCTCACCGTAATGATGAGCTGTGATACAACAGAGCAGGAATGTCTACCGATGATTATATATCAATATATGTATAAATTAAATTTATTAATATAATATTACATATAATTTAAATTTATTTAAAAAAAAATATATATATATATAAACTGGTTTATAAATGGAATTTGTCTGTGAGTGTGTATGTGTGTGTATCTGTGTGTGTGTGTCTGTTAGCTATAGACTCCGAAACGGCTGAACCGATTTTCTTGAAAATATATACAGTTGTAATATAAGCGTCTGCGAGTGTTCTTAGCTAGGTTTTATGTCGAGGAGCTCGATAAATATCGAAAATTGATAATCGAAAAAATCGGGTTATAGAAGGAGTGGTCCGATTTTAATCGAATTTGATACACTCATAGACAAAGACATAAGAAACGATATTCAGAAGTTTCAAGGTTGCAGTTCTTACAATAGTGCAGAAATCGATAGTATATATATATATATATAAAAGGCAAGATGTTTGTGCGTGTCTGTTTATCTGGCTGTATGTCTGTATTTTTCAGCTTTTTTATTTTAGTTTTTGCTTCGAGTTTGGGTTTAAGTAGACATAATTGTAGTTCTTAGTCTCAGCCATGATACCATTTACTCAGAGGACTTATTTAGCCTTCAAAATTCAGTTTACGACGAAAAATCCTATTTGATATCGATACCAGGAAATCAAAATTTGACTTACATCCATTTATTTTTCTTTCAGTCTACGGTTTCACTTTAACTGGAAACAACTATTGCTTTTTAGTCTTTCGTGCCAAAGTCCAAAAAGTATGAGCTCCAGGACTATGGATTAGTTTTAAGGCTTTCATTACAACCGAGCAACGCCCCGGGCTATACTTCTAATATATATATATATATATTGTGTAATTGTGTATTTGGCTAAGATTATCTCTTTTATGCATGTTTCATTAAAAATGACAGACATTAAGATTTTAGATAAGTTTTTATGTTATAACTTTAAACAAAATATTTTCGGGCTCTTTCGGTTATAGTTTTAATCATTATAAAGAATGAATTTTGTTTTGCTTCTAAATAAATGTACTCCTTCCGAGATCATCTTCAGGGGCGTTAACTGTGTTAACAAAAAATAACCGCAAAACTGTGTTTCTAAAAATTGCTGTATATTTTCTTCTTGCTTCAAATTGAGAAATTGCTAGAAAATTGCGAGAAAATTATCCAAAATGGAATTTTTTCATGTTGCAATGTCATGTTCATGCACGTGTTAAAGCATGAAAAAACTGTTCTTTTTATATACATTTTAGAGCATTGCTGTAATATTTATAGCTAATTCTATTAATTGACAGCTTAGATATTTTAATGAATATTGCCTCGAGGATCTGTAGTTTCCTTTTGTTGTTTTCTTGTTGCTTTCTTAGAAACATCGAGAAATGAATAATAAAATCATCTGTCAAAGTTACAGCTCATTTCTTACACCAGTTAAGTGCCATACGTGACACACGCTTGGGCGATCATGTCTCGAAAAAGATATGACGGACTGGGCAGAATATTATCCCGCAGTAGGTTTCCATTGCTTTTTGCGGTAGTCTGGTTGCCAACCAAGGCTATAGAACCCAATCTGTTCTGTTATTTAACTCATAACCGGAGGAAAAAGTCGGATTAATACCTTTTCCAAGGGTGTTTGCGAATACATGAACGCAAGGAATTCAACTAGAATTAGAACTTGGCTCTCCGTTTTCCCTTTCCGGGCCGATATCGACTACATCACACCGCACATCCTTCTTATATCAAACTCACACCTATATATATATATATATATATATATATATATATTAAGATGAGTATTCCATATGACACATTGAACTCTTCTGAACTACATATAGGTAGCAGTTTTGCTTTGTGAAGCAAAGTGGCAGAGAACGTGAGTGAGGAACCTTTTCCAGTAGAGAACACTGAGTGCCAATCTAAAACTCGAACACGCCTCTCCAATTTCTCATTCTGAGAGGATATGCACTGCACAACAACACCTCCGAAATATACGAAATAAAAAAATATATAATGGCAAAAATTTACCCATCGCACTCTCTATATAAGTCGAATTGTAAGTCATGCTTTCATTTTTTTTGTATTTCTCTATTTTTCTAATTTTCCTTTTCCCTTTTCCTTTTGATGTATCTATCTCTTTCTCCTCACTCTCTCAGTTTAACACTTGTCCCGTCTGCATATCCAACATATTTCCCCAATTTTCCTTTTTTCCTTTTCTCCTTTTGCCTCTCCCTCTCTCCTATAACTTTTCCAATAACACTTCTTTTTTCTTTTTCCCCACATTTCCCCATTTTTCTTTTCCCCCACTGCCGTTCGTCTAAAAGCCTTACTCTTTATTTCTTTATTCACATACATGATTTTTGAATGTCCTCTTCGAGTTGAATCCGTTCCTCTGTCTCTCTTTGCCTTCCCTCTCTCTTCCCCACCCGTGCAAACTGCGCCGGACCCTTGCGTTCTAACCCTAACCCTCGTCCCTCTCTTTCTTTTTCACTTCCCAACACTTCTTTCTTATTTCTTTATTTTTTCCATGTTTTTAAGTGAACTTCCGGTAAATTAATAACTTTAAAATTTTTCCATAATAAACGATCGCGGACGAAGGTAATGTATTTCAAAGAAATTGTCCTCCGACACACACACACACACACACACACACACACACACACACACACACACACACACGCACGCATATATATATATATATATATATATATATATATATATATATAAATTGGTTTTGAAGGCTGATTGACTTGTTGGAAAACATTCAAACAGTAATGGTTTTGATTATTATTCTCCAAATCTTATTCCCAAAGATTCGGTTGAATTAAAATTAAAGGAATGATATTTCAAATTTCAATATATATATATATATATATATATATATGTATGTGTGTGTGTGTGTGTGTGTGTGTGTGTGTAACATCTAAAACACTTTGTATGTTAGTCAGGTAAATTCCGATAGAGGCTCAAAAGAAGTTAATGTTAAATTCATTTATTTAATTTTTTTTTAATCATATCACCCCAAGCAAGGCGGTAACGCCACTGATGCGCAGTTTTAACAGAGTAATATAATTTCGAAAAAAAATTAAATATTCTACAATTTCATGAGTAATACATATTTCGCCGCTGCTGACCTTGCTTCTCGTCAGCACTCGGCGAAATACGTATTACCCATGAAATTGTAGAATATCTGAATTTATATATATATATATATATATATATATATATATATAATGCTCCGCCACTTGTATACACACTTCTGCTAGGACAATTATCCAATCCTTATTGCAGACGCCTTCTTAGGTACATTTATATTTGTTCATCTATACTGAGTGAACTATTTTATTTTTCATATCACTATTACCTAGCTATGTATAGTTCTTCAAAAAAAAAAAAAAATACAAAGCAACCCAGGAAGAGAAGCTTTCATTTCCAAAGTAATTCATATTTTTATTGTTTTCTGATTTGTCTTATCTGTATTCTCTGTCTCTTTCTGTCAGTCTTTCCATTTAATATTTTTCCCTAATAATTTTTAAACTGATAACTTCCTGTAATTGGCATTTAGCTCGCTTCTACCTAAAAGTTTTAATCAAATAAACTTAAATAAAAACTTTAAAAATCTTATATTGAAACCCATTCCTTCTCACCTAAATACACCTCTTCAAACAGCACAAAATCTTAACTTTATAATGTAATTTAACTCATTTAGTTGTCTATCTTTATAAAATATGAACTCCTATTCCCCCGCTTCCTAAATATACTATTTCAACACTCTGTAACCCCGCGACTACCAGCTCTGTCCTTTTCCACTTTGTGACCGTTGTTAACCTAAAAAAACCCACACTCTAACCCAGGACCTTCGCCATTTGGAAAAAGCAATGTCGCTGACGTGATGTAGAGTCTCTATTAGAGATCCTATGTCGAAATGTACATCCGACACCTTTGAATTTTGAAAGTTTTCTCTAATATATATATATATATATATATATATATATATATAAATCTTTCACTCATTGCTTCCAACTCTCTTTCCCTTCATCCATCAAACAGCGGTTAGATCAGTAGTCATTGGCTCGCTGAACTGTGTTTGAATTTTATTTATATACAACAAATATGTAAAGATGCAGGTAAATATATCAAAATAGAGGTAAAATACCTTACTCGCGCATTCAGTCGTTTTGGTGAGCAACAGTATATGAATTGCAAAAGTCTTCTAGAAAACAAAGAAACGAAATTGTATCTAAGGTTCACAGAACATAGTTTCAGTTGAACAAGCATACATTTGCGTGAGAAGGCTACTATAACAGGAATTGAGCCGTCGACCTAGCAGACGGGGATACGACTGGACAGCCATTATATGCTAATTGTCCCCGGGAGGACTGTCAATGTGTGGTTGCATTGATGGGCCAATTTCCGTTTGCTTCGGGATGGTATGGTTCGGGTGATACGCAGCCATCATGTGCACATCGACACCAATTTTCAACAAGATGTGGATGATGATGATGATCCTCCTAAATAGTGCAGGCTGTATTAAAATAGTACTCCACAATATATATATATATATATATAATCTTCTCACCCCAAGCAAGTCAGAACTGCCACAGGTGCGCAGAGGTTTACGTAATAGGAGAGTGAGGAGAGGAAAACAGGTCACAGTAGGTGTCAGAGAATGGGTAAGAGAAGGACGTGTACATTGATGTAAAGAGCTGCCTGAGAGTAAAGTGTAAAGTAAGAAGGATGGGAATCTAGGAGATAGGAGATGACAGCTGACGTAAAATCTTGGAGATTGTAGCAATCAGGGAAACAAAAATACGGAAGGGAATTCCACAGGCCGGAAGTGTGAGAAAAGAAGCTGAGGGTAGTATTTACATTTGATTGTTTCCACAGTAAAAGTGTGGAATCTTGTTGCGAGTAAATTTTCGTAAGGAGGTCACCAAAGAGCTAATCTCATCGGAGCAGAAACAGTGAAAGTATTTGTAGAAGATACAGAGTGAGGCCACATCTCGACGCTGTCAGATCGACTACATTGCAGATTCTTCATTGGATCCTGTCGAGAACCAGAGATGAACATCACGGACGCCCGATCAGATATGACAGCAGTATTCATTTCACGGGTGGATTCAGAAGAGAAGAACTTCCTGGCCCGACATCGGGACCCGACTTTCTTAGCAGTAGATTTAGTTATTAATTCAATGTAGTCGTTCCAATTAAGGTCAGCTGAAAGAGCGAGGGCGAGGACGCGGCGAGTATTGCTTTCTGCGAGATTTGCGTGATCCATACTGATGACAGGTAGGACAGATCGTCTATGACGGTTAAAGGATAGCAGCTTCGTTTATATATATATACTAGCAGTATAGGCCGGCGTTGCTCGTGTGTGATGAAAGCTTTAATATTAATCCATGGTCCTGGAGCTCAGACTATTTCGGCGTTGGCACGAAAGACGAAAAAGCAATATTTGTTCCCAGGTAAAGAGAAACCGTAGACTGAAAGAAAAATCAATGGATTTAAGGCAAATTTCGATTTCCTGGTATCGATATCAAATAAGATTTTTTCGTCGTAAACTGAATTTTGAAGGCTAAATAAGTCCTCTGAGTAAATGGTATCATGACTGAGACTAAGAACTACAATTATACCTACTTAGAGCCAAACCTGAGGCAAAAACTAAAATAAAAGGGCTGAAAAAATACAGACATACACGCAGATAAACAGACACACACACAAACATCTTGCCTTTTATATATATATATATATATATATATATATATATATATATATATATTATCGATTTTATACACTATTGTAACAACTGCAACCTTGAAACTTCTGAATATCGTTTCTTATGTCTTTGTCTATGAGTGTATCAAATTTTATTAAAATTGGACCACTCCTTCTATAACCCGATTTTTTCGATTATCGATCTTCAGTATTTATCGGGGGTACCTCGACACAAATCCTAGCTAAGAACACTCGCAGACACTTATAATACAACTGCGGAAATTTTCAAGAAAATCGGTTCAGCCGTTTCGGAGCCTATAGGTAACGGACACACACACACACAATTCCATTTATGTGTGTGTGTGCCTCTCTCTCTCTCTCTCTCTGCGTGTGTGTGTGTGTGTGTGTGTGTGTGTTAGGGTCAAGGAATTTTTTTGTCGACGGAATGAAAGCAACTGAAAAAATTAATGAAATAAAAAATCATCTTCATGAATTTGGAGTTTCACTCAACTCAGTAAATATTCTGACGCAAGCATATTTCCTTTCTGGTAACCTTTAACTGAATCTATTTTTTCTGAAATGTAAAATTTTATGTAAAGCAGTTACGCAAATTTTGAAATTTAATATTTCGCACACAGCCATTGATGTTTTGATGTTTTGATTGTAGACATTCTGACAGCAATAATATGCTTAAATATTTCTTTAAGTATACATTGGTCCTCACGTGGAAAGGTATCATTAATTTCTCTTGTAGGGATGTTCTAACATTAACTAAGTTAAAACTTACTAAATTTTTCCCTAATTTCTTTTTCATTGGAGTAGATAGAGCCTACTATAGCCCAGTTCATTCTCCTCCCCTACTTTTGAACAGAAGTAGAGGCTTATCCCTCGTTCGCTGTTTAGGAAGGGTTCCCGGTTTTCTTTCTTTTTAGGTTTTAATAGTGATGCTCCTGTATGTTTTTTGGGTGGTGACATCGTCTTTCATACTGAGGGTACCGTGTTGGCAGTATCCTGGTTGTTGCTTCCGACTGGTAGTTATGGGCCCAAACTTATGTGTAGCGTCTTAATAGGCCACTTTGTTCAACAGTGGAATAATATCGGGCTTCCATATCGCGTGTGGATGGGTGTCTCTGCTAGTACCACTTGTGGGCGATGCTGAGGCTACAATATGCTGCAGACTGCGCCAGTCCCCTTTCAATACATATTGCATTTAACGACTGACTAACACTACTACTCTAGGCATCTCCTTATTAAAATATCTCTAATCATGACAACACACAATCAAGGAAATAAAATTAAACAGAACACACCCGTCAACATATCTTTCTAGAACGTCTGTGGTATTCGTGTTAACTAATTCAGCGTTGAATCCTTCCTTCAGGAAAACTCCCCTTACATCTTAGCTTTATGTGAAACTTACCTGGAAGCTTTTATCCCTTCCTCTGATTTCTATATCCTTGTTTGCCTTCCCCTCTTTGGGAAGGACTCCAATATCCATATGCTTGTACTTGGCGTATATGTCAGCGAGCATCTCCTTCTAACCAGGATGATTTCACTTGAATCTCCGTATCATTCGTACATGTGTCACCGCCTCTCTCTACTCAGCTCAGTTAGTTATATTTTCTTTCTTTAACGCTTTCTTTTCTCTCCTGACTATTTCGTACTAGACAGCATCTCGAACAATACAGACAGCCATTTCTTCTCATCCATTCACTAATATATTTGTGTTCGGTGATTTTAATGCTCACCAAGCCAAGTGATTGGAAAATTCACAGATCTTGCTAGTGTCTACACTATAAATGCAATGTCAATACTCATCTCTTAACCACTTGGCTCTAGTTCTTTCTTCACCTACCTTGTATATCCTTTCCTTTCTCGCCACCTTTACAACTGTCATCACATCTGTATTCCCTCCCTTCTCTTGCTCCTTTCTAAATGAATTGTTCTTCTCTTCACTCTCTTCTATCTACTCTTTTTACTCTTATGTAGCCCCCGGAACATCACTGACGTTACCGCCTTACTCGGGGTGATACGATTTTTTTTTTAATCATTTCACCCCGAGCAAGACGGAAACGCCACCAATGTGCAGGGGGCTACATAAATGTAAAAACATTAATTAGAAAATAGTGAGGAGTACAAACTAGTTAGAAAGGAACAATAGAAAGCTGAGAAAGCAGGTGCGATGACAGATACATAGGTGGAGAGAAAGGGAAGGTTATATAGGGGTGGGGAGAGAGCTAGAGTCCAGTTGTTAGTAGATGAGTATTGACTTTGCATTTAAATTTCTGGAGGTTGTAGCCGTCAGGAAAGCAAGAATACGGGAGCGAGTTCCACAGGCGGGAAGTGCGAGAGAAGAAGCTGCAGGAGTAGAATTGTCGTCTGCATTTGGCTAACCTGACTGTGAATGGGTGGGACCCAGTTGCCAGTCTGGTTGCACGAGTAAACACCTGTTGAGGAGGCATCAGTGACTTAAGTTCGTCTGATCAGAAGCCATGAAAGTATTTATAGAAGAGACAAAGGGAGGCCACATTTCGACGATGGGGAAGTGGCTGCAGTCGAGCCGCCAGATCAGTACCTATCACATTACAGACTCTCCTTTGGAGCCTGTCAAGAACACTGAGGAGAACGGCAGGGGCACCTACCATAAATGGCAGCAGTACTCCATGCACGGACGGATGGTTGACTTGTATATATGCAGGATGGATTCAGGTGGAAAAACATCCTAGATCGACATAGTGACCCAACCTTCTTATTAGTAGATTTTGCTATGGATTCAATACAGTGGTTCCATTTGAGGTCTGAGGACAGGGTAAGTCCGAGGAGGAGTAGTGTATTACTCTCCGGGAGAATCGCTTGGTCCATGCTTATGGGAGGCAGAAGAGGTTGCTTGTAATGGTTGACAGACAACAGCTTGGTCTTAGATGAATTGAAGTTGACAAGCCACTTCTTGCCCCAGTTCACCACAGAGTGTAGATCCCGTTCAAGGTCAGCAGCGAGATTATGCCTGTTCGCCACGACAGGTTTCTTACTGGTGCGGGAGTATATTGTAGTGTCATCTGCGTAGATACCTACTTGGGACTTGATCTAAAAAAACTGACATTTTCAATCACTCAATCTCTCACTCAAGCGGTTGGTTTCTCAACGCGTTTCCTCAAAAACCCTAATGGTATCGGCTCCCTGCGAGATTTCTGTTTCACTTCTAACCCTAACTCTTACCAGGCTATGTAGCTTTACCTCTTGACAACTTTGATCATGCATTGCTTTCCGTTAATGTCTATTTCCACTCCCTCTCCTTCCACGAATCTCTTTCCTTCAGAATATACTACTGCTATCAAAGAGCGGACTGGAAGGCGTTCTGTGACTTCCTTTGTGATGTCCCATTAAACAAAGATGTTAGTTGAAGGCTGTGCATCTGAGTTCTAATCTTTGGTGAAAGTCGGCATTGATGCTTTCATCTCATCCAAGAAGTTCCATCTCAAACTTTATTATTTTCCTTGGTTCTCTCCTGTTTGCTTGGCCGCCAGTGTCCACAGGAATCTCTTTCTCTTGCTTTACCGGAGTGATGTGTCTAACCACAATAGGTAAATTTTTGTCTCTGCTCACAATGAATGCAAGCGAGTCCTCATTAATTCTAAGTTGTTTTTGCTAATAGAATGAAGCAGCTTATAGCATCCTGCAAGTTTAGCACTAAGGACTGGTGGTTCTTCAAATGTGTAGTAAACAGCAAAAACCTTCGATTTGTAAACTACTCAATAATTTGGGGATTCATACGTCCACAGTGGACAGAGTTGACTACATTGCTAACAGATTCTTTTACAATTCCTTACTTAACTCCTATGGAGTTCCCAGGGCCGATTTTCTTCCTAGAACTGACTTAGATAATTTCTAAGCTTGACTCCCATAAAGCGAATGGTGT
This sequence comes from Ascarosepion bandense, assembly GCA_037127315.1. Taxonomy (NCBI): domain Eukaryota; kingdom Metazoa; phylum Mollusca; class Cephalopoda; order Sepiida; family Sepiidae; genus Ascarosepion; species Ascarosepion bandense. The sequence continues at coordinate 1,760,125 of JBBBDQ010001156.1, forward strand.
GATGGTCTTCCAGCCGCTGTCTTTAAAGAATGTGCCCCTGAACTCTCTCCTGTCCTCTCTAAACTCTATAACTATTACCTATTGTTTTCCTACTTCCTGGAAGTCTTCCTCTATAGTTCCAGTCTTTAAAAACTTTGAAGAGCCCTCTGACATATCTAACAATCGACATATTAGCTTCTTACTACTTTTTAACAAAGTGTTCGGGGTTATTATTAATGCATAAATGATTTAGCTTTTTAAGTTCAACAAATTATTTTCTGTCAAACAGTATGGCTTCCGCTTCGCCAGGTCTACTGCTGACGTGCTAATGACCATCACCAAGTACATATATCAGACTCTTGATAAGAACCCCGAAACCCAGGCTCTTGCCTTAGGTAACTCAAAAGCGTTTTGGCATGCTAGCCTTTTGTGCAAGCTACAGGGCTATGGCATAACTGGATAATGGTTCGATTTAATCCAATCGTTTCTGTCAAATCGTAAAATGATGGGCGTTCTGAATGGGCATATTTCCAAACCTTTCATATAAACGGGGGTGTCTCGCAAAGTTCTATTCGAGGTTCTACACTTTTCTCAATATTCGTCAATGGTCTTCCTGAAGTTGCAAGTTCTCAAGTTGGTATGTACGTAAAAGGGCTGAAAATACATCTGCTCTTGAAAACGAACCTCCAATCTGTGATGAACTAGGGTAAGAAATGGCCTGTAAATTTTAATGCTTGTAAAACGAAGCTGCTCTTTTTTAACCACCATAAGTAAGTTATCCTCCCTTCCGTTGATATGGATCATTCTAATCTTCTTGAAAACAATACACTGCACCTCATCGGCTTCACTCTATCGCCTGATCTCAGATACAATGAATACATTGAATCAAAAACTACATCTACTGGAAAGAAGGTTGAGTCGCTATATCGATCTAAGAAGTTTTTTCTCTTCAGAATCCATCTTGCACATTTTCTCGTCAGAATCCATCTTGCACATTTTCTCGTCAGAATCCATCTTGCACATTTATAAATCTACCATTCGTCCGGTGCATAAATACTGTTGCCATATCTGGTTAGGTTCTCCTGTTGTTCATCTCGATGTTCTCGACAAAATCCAAAGGAGGATCTGTAATGTAATTGGTCCCCATTTGGGTTCTCTCTTCACCCACTTTCTCAAAGACGGAATGTGGCTTCCCTCTGTCTTTTCTACAAATATCTTTACGTCTTCTGCTTTGACGATCTTTATTCTTTGGTGTTCCATTCTTATCAATTTACCCGTATATTTATATTGGCAACTACGTCTCACCCCTTTTCAATTAAAATATTTAAATGTAATCTACTCTAGTAGTTTCTTTTCTCTCATTACCCTTCCTTTCCTGATAGCTACAATCTCTCAAAGATTAAATGCAACGTCAATTGGCATCTTTTATCTTCGTGATTCCCTACACTCTCTTACCCTTTATACAACATCAACTATAATATTTTCTTTTCTGTCTTCTATCAGCGGTAGAATTACCTTGCTTGTTGTGAAACGATTAAAAATAATGTAATTAAATATCCCTTTTGCCTTATGTTTTCCCGGAAGCGAGTAAACCTCGTACAGTTTAACCCAACGCCCGGAGAAATTCTATTTGATTTTTCCCGATCTTAAAGTGGTTATACAGCTAATCCCTCATCCTATCTAAGTAAGAATGACAAAATCTCTTATACGTACATTCTGAACTATATATGCATCCAGCATATGTTTCTTTAACCCTACCAGAAGATATTTAAAACTCTGATCAATTAAATCATACTCTTCTGTTTTTATCATGTCCAAATGATTCGAAAATTGCACCTCTTATAATGCACCATCGACAAAGCTTAAATATGTTCACCACATTCCAAGTAGAGGGATAATATTCCCAACCCAAACATGCCACCTTCCACATGCTTGCAGATTTAAGTAAAAATCCATATAGTCTTTATCTATAACCTCAAGTATAAAATCGATTAATGTTTACACATAGCCTTAAGTATAAACCAGACTTACAACCACATTAACTTGAAAGTTAAGAAACGTTGAGGCTGGTCAGTATTTAGATGCGTAACGACTTGGGAATACCAAGTGCTGTAAGCTTGAATGTACGGATGTTGTAATGGATAATGGATCAGAATTGTTAATCGAAGAATCGAATTCTTATTTTCTTCAGGTGAGTCATATTAAGTTACGCGCAAATATTCTGGAAAAAGTATGAATGCAACTTCTCTTTCAACAGCAGTCGATTAATTATTAAGACTTGTATCACTAAAATATTCTTAGAATATAAATATATTTTCTGGAAAACGAAACTGCTTTGCTTTAACCATCATACAGAAATTTCTTGCCAGCCTGAATGACACTAGTCTCTTGAAATAGCAACACATTGCACATCATTGGCCTAACTTTTCCAACCGACCTGAAATGGAAGGATTACATCAAATTCGTAGCAGCTTCTAAGGTTGGGTCATTATGTCGGCCGAGAAGTTTATTCGTCAGAATCGATCTTGCACATATACGAATCTATTATCTTATCGTGCATTAGATATCGTTGCCATATCTGGTTAGATGCTCATGCTGTCCACCTCTACATTCTCGACAAAGTTCAAAGAACGGTCTGCAATACAACCGATCCTGACTTGGCATCTCGACACTAGCCCCTTTCTCACCGACGTGACGCAGCTTCCCTCTGTCTTTTCTATAAATATTTTCATGGCAACTACTCCGACTATTTTCCTGGTGTCCAGACCACATGGATTTAAGCGTCCTATTGAATTGGCTTCTAGACTCCACTTTTTACTGTTGACAGTTTCCTTCTCCAACAGTTTCCTTTTTCGTTCCTCCGGTCTGCAGAACTCCTTCCCATTTTCTTGGTTATCTGGTTGCTACAATCACCAAAACTTTCAATGCAACCTCAATTACCGTCTTCTATCATAGTGAATCCCTTTCATCTTTCAAAATTAAAAACAAACCTGCACCCAGTCTTTTTTCTCACTGTAACCCCCCCCCCTGCACGCTAGTGGCAGTCTAGCCTTGCTTGGGTCAAAATGATTAAAATACAAGAATAAATATGTCTTGCAATGACTCGATAAGCTGTGGAAAACACATTAATAAAGTGTAAACGAGGTCAGTGATAACACTGGTCAGCACGTTTTTTGTTCCCAATAAGCAAAACACATATTTTTAGCTACTTTTATAGCGCTGATTCCGAAAAATGACCTTTGGTTTCCATAGCTACCATTTTGTACTGAAATGGCTCCTTTTACAAAAACAATCAATTTACGATCTTGACTGATCACAGCATTTAGTTAATAAAGGTCGTAGAAACCCATAAATTTTCAGATAGGCTCAACAATTTATGTTAACCAGATGAAATAAACTATTTTCATATGAAAAAAGTGATTTTGAGTCAAACAATTTCAAAAAGAAGTACCGATCTTTTTCGAATTTATTGCCAAAATTTAAATTAACGGATAAACTTTATCATTAATACACTTTTTCGGCGATATGTGTGATGAGCAAGAAGAAGGATTCAAACCAATGGAAATGCGCTACTAGGGACGGTGGGACAAAAATGATGGCTGACTACTGCTGGAGTATCCAAAGTGACTTAAATAACATTGAAAATGACAATCAAGAAAGAGAAAATCTTCACCATAGTTCTTATATTCACGAAGGTTTTATTTCTGCTGTTAGTTTATTAAATGATTTGATGAAAATACTTATTACTCTTGGTATATTCAATCGTGTTATTTTTAATGACTTAGGATCTGATTGTTATTAAAAATATAGCATTTCTCAGCAAGCAGGCAAATAAATATGTGTTGCTTTAAATACGAATTGAGAGGTTCCTACGATTTTATTTTCAGAAATATTGCCATTGGTCAATATAATACATAGAGAAAACAAATAAATAAAATGTTTTTTTCGGAAAAATGAGACATTTCTGTAAAGTATAAACGGTAGCTAACCAAGAAAATGTAAGTCATTTTCAGATACAGTACCCTTGAATTAGCTAAAAGAGATGTTTGGTGTTTCGGCACTATTTCCATTTTTTTAAACCAGTGTAATCTTTACTTTCAGCTGTAGGAAAATTCATCAGCGTTTTCTACCACACAGACGAGATATGAGATAGCAATTCCGTACTATTTCCTTTGTTTTTATCTCATATTCAGTCAGTTAAATGCCATACATGATACACGCTTTGGGCGATCATGTCTCGAAAGAGACATGACTGACTGGGCAGAAGATTATCCCGCAGTAGGTTGCCATTGCTTTCTGAGGTAGACTGGTTGCCAGCCAAGGCTATAGAACACAATCTGTCCTATTATTTATCCCATAACTGGAGGGAAGAGGCAGATTAATACCTTTCCCAAGGGTATTTTTGCGTAAGTGAATGCAAATGATTAAACTGGAATTCGATCTCGGCTCCCCGATTTGTGGTTCCGAGTCGATATCCACTGCACCACAAGACAGATCCTATCTCATATTACTCTGTTTATTTTATAGAAGGAATATTTCGATTTACCGATGCGACTTAAGATTTCTGTGTTACACTTTCAATTATTTGTTACAATTCTACGCAGATAGTGAATCTTCAGTATCTGATTTTTTCTGTTGTCTAAATTCACAAGTCACACATTTGACTGTTCTATTTGCTATGTTCTTAAAATTAGGGATTCGTTCTTTCTTTTGTCTTTTCTTTGCTTTCTTATATTAGAATTTTCCCCGACCCATTGAAGAATGTCTTTGTCTAAATTATTCTTTTAAATATTAACTTATTTATAATGAGCCTCTAGTTTGTTTTATTCAGTGAATAAAATAAAATTTAATCACATTTAGTGATGCTGATTGTCAAGGATCAAGAGATGATGTCAGAACGAATAGCCATAAGGTAGAAATGGCAGGTAAATGTGAAAAGATAGCGGCAAACAGTAAGAAATGAATTAGCCGATGGAAGATTTTTGGTATGGAAAACTTAGCTGTCCTGGTGGGTGGAGTCTGAACGAAGACGTCGGAAAGTAACCGAGTGGGAATGGCGGATAAATCATTTGCAAGGGATAACAAACGTCAAACGATGAGGCCGTTCCGTATTCCCAAAACACGTCTCACGTGACAACGGAATCTTTTCTTGTCGGCTTTCTCTCTTTATGCGTCCGAGCTCGGACAGTCGGCGAGATTACAATTCTCGTAGGATGCAAAGTGTGAATGAGACCGACAATGATGTGGTCGGGTTGATGTTAGCGGAATCTGTGGCTAAGGTTGGGTCGACCGGGGAAGGACGTGATGTTTTGGTGCGTCAAGAAAATACAGAGACCGCTTGAGAGTGAATGCTTGAAGTAATTGTTTTTTGAAGAAAATTTGCCAAACGAATAATAATAATAATAACAACAACAACAACAATAATATATATATATATATATATATATATATATATATATATATAAAGAAAGAAAGAGAGAGACAAAGACAAACAAAATGGAATAAATAAATGAAGGGATAAAACAAATAGACAATATGCATATATATATATATATATATATATAGAGAGAGAGAGAGAGAGAGAGAGAGAAAGACAGGCAGACAGACGGACAGACAGAGAGAGATAGACAAGATAATAGCATAGATAAGGAGAATGTCACAGATAGATAATCTGCAAACAATGTGGAAAAAGATAAAATGAATGACAGATAAATAAATGTGAAAACGACTCTCCACAACTTCCTATAATTTTTAGATCAAAATAACTATTGACCCCATTCTTTTTCTCCCATACATATCTGTCCTCCATTTGCTCAAGTGGGCTATTCTCTCTTATTCATTCACCTTTCCTACTCTTCAATATTTTCTTGCGTCAATTCTCCAAGCATTATTTTCTGATATATGTCCCATAAAACTTCAACTCTGTGTTCCTGATCCTACATACAGAGACCGCTTGAGAGTGAATTCTTGAAGTATTTATTTCATTTAAGATTTTAGGAACAACTTTGCTGGTCGACATATAATAATGACAGATAGATAGATAGATAGATAGATAGATAGATAGATAGATAGATAGATAGATAGATAATGAGAAAAGCCAGAAGAATAGATAGATAGAATAGATAGATAGATAGATAGATAGATAGATAGATAGATAGCAAGAAGGATAGATAGATAGATAGATAGATAGATAGATAGATAGATAGATAAAAAGCAAAAAGAGAAGATAGATAGATAGATAGATAGATAGATAGATAGATAGATAAGCAAAAAGCAAGAAGGATAGATAGATAGATAGATAGATAGATAGATAGATAGATAGATAGATAGATAAGCAAAAAAGCAAGAAGGATAGATAGATAGATAAGCAAAAAAGCAAGGAGATAAGAAGGATAGATAGATAGATAGATAGATAGATAGATAGATAGATAGATAGATAAGCAAAAAAGCAAGGAAGGATAGATAGATAGATAGATAGATAGATAGATAAGCAAAAAAGCAAGAAGGATAGATAGATAGATAGATAGATAGATAAGCAAAAAAGCAAGATAGATAGATAGATAGATAGATAGATAAAAAAGCAAGAAAAAAGGATAAGAAGGATAGATAGATAGATAGATAGATAGATAGATAGATAGATAGATAGATAGATAACCAAAAAAGCTAAAAAAGCAAGAAGGATAGATAGATAGATAGATAGATAGATAGATAGATAGATAGATAAGCAAAAAAGCAAGAAGGATAGATAGATAGATAGATAGATAGATAGATAGATAGATAGATAGATAAAAAAGCAAAAAAGATAGATAGATAGATAGATAGATAGATAGATAGATAGATAGATAGATAGATAGATAGATAAGCAAAAATGCAAGAAGGATAGATAGATAGATAGATAGATAGATAGATAGATAGATAGATAGATAAAAAAGAAGATAAGGATAAGCAAAAAAGCATAAGATAGATAGATAGATAGATAGATAGATAGATAGATAGATAGATAGATAGATAGATAACGAAAGGTTTGAAATAAATATGAATATACACTAATCAATTGTACATATGTGATTATAGAGCGCTATAGTTTCGTATAATTTGGAGCTCAAAATAATTGTTGACCCATACGTCAATGTTACTTTTTCGCCACCGTAAAAATAGTTTCCCGGTGCCTTTTCTAGAAACACTTTCATGTTAGTTGACTTGATAAATTTTCCTCTACCGTACCTAATCTTTATAAATTTAAAGTTAGTGCTGTATTGGTGGTTAGGTCTCATCATTTTACTGTACTGTTGAAATGGCTTGATGCAAACATAATTCTGTGATAACAGTTTCTGATTTCGCACTTTTTGTTTATGGAACATTCTTCAAACTTTTTGCTTCACAGTCAACACTGATGTTTAAAAATTTAAATGTAGTGCGAATAGTTATTTTCTGTCTTTTTTAACTATTGTTTTTTATTGTTCTATCTCCTTCACAGAATTTTCTCAGATTCTCTAACACGCGGTATTCTGTTTGCCTCTTAGTAGATTTCTTGCCTTGCTTGGGTTGAATGATTCAAAATGATATCTCTGTCGCTATTTTTCGTATATTTACGCATGCGCTTCAGCTAGGCTTATCAATGTTTCAGTTCTGCATGTCATTTGTTCAGTATTTCTTGTGTTAAATTATCCAGGATAAACTTCAACACTTTTTTCTGATCTTAAACAAATAGTCCGCTTCGGCGTGCGTGGAAATGTACGTGCTTCATATAAGGCATTCACAATCAAATTTGCAAAAGGAAATAAATAAACGTATAATACATAAATAGATAGAGAGGTAAAGAATTCCTGGGATGGGGAGTAATTATCATCATTCAGTCAGTTAAGTGGCATACGTGATACACGCTTGGGCGATCATGTCTCGAAAGAGACATGACTGACTGGGCAGAAGATTATCCCGCAATCTGTGGAAGCGACCACGTCCCAGTCATTTGCAAACTAAAGGTGAAAGTACGGAGATTGAAGAAGATCCTGGGACATGCAATGAGGAAGGAGGGCTTGGAGAACATGATACTAACAGGACAGATAAATGGAAGGAGAGACAGAGGAAAGCAACGGATAAAATACGTGAAGGACCTGATCAGGTGGATGATGGAACGAGGGTTGCATAGTGTAACAGGAAACGTGTGCTAAGAGCCATCAGGGATAGGGAGACGTGGAAAGCCATGATCGCCTACGTCCTGTAGGGACAGGGCACATAGAAGAAGGTTGCCATTACTTTCTGCGGTTGACTGTTTGCCAGACATGGCTATAGAATCCAATCTGTCCTGTTATTTGACATAACCAGGAAGAAGAGATGTATTATATTATTACATAGTAATTAATGGGAGATCAGTTTATTACTTCATAACAATATAAAATCGATCCCCCACTTTATGCCCAGTAAAATCTTTAGGCGATCATGTCCCAAAAGAGACATGACTGACTGGGCAGAAGATTATCCCACAGTAGATTGCTTTCTGCTGTAGATTGGTTGCCAACCAAGGCTATAGAACTCACTATGTTCTATTATTTAACCCATAACTGGAGGGAAGAGACGGATTAATACCTTTCCCAATGGTATTTGCGCGTAAGTGAATTCAATGAATTCAACTGGAATTCGAACTCTACTGCACCACAAAGCACATCCATTATTATCATTATTTAAGCTATTTATATCCCGACTATTGTTTTCATCTTCGTTGCTGTTATTACAACGTTTCGTCTGTTGTACCCTGAGGTTTTTATCCCGTGTTGATCGATCTGACTTACCTACAGGGAATAGATATAAAAATATGCCTACAAAGATCTTCTTGCGTAGATGTACATTTCTGGGATCAGGAGTTATTATTATTTACACTACTATGTTCGGACCATTGTGCTAATCTTTGTTATTGTTACCGCAATGTTTCGGCCGTTGTGTCTTTCCTCATGTGTATATCGATCTGGATAACCCTCAGAGAATTCTGAATATAACACTTTATTTCGTCTACGGAGTATACTATTCTCATTCCGCTGCACATGTCTAGGGGTATCGTCTAGATTTTACTTTTATTTAGCTCCATTATTGATTATAACTATTGAAGTTAATACATTGCCTGGGGAAGATTGGTTTGTGATATAGGTTTTTCTTTTATTCACATTCTCTGTAACATTACATATATATATATAAACAAATATCCTAATTTAAATAGCATAGTAATGATTAGTTATTTCTCACCCGTTTCCAATGCGTGCAACTACAAACTTCCCAACAATATGGGAGCCGCCAGACAGAAAGAAAGACAAACGACAGCCAGACTGCAGCAATCAAAACATGGAGGAGTTCAAATATGAAAGCCAGAAGAAGCAGTTGCAACCTAATCAGCAGCCAGGTTAAGTCTAAGGCTCTAATTTTACTATAACGATTTGTCCTACGGGATAAAATTATTTGTTTATGAGCTCAAGCTCTGTGTCAATTATCCAGATCGATACACACCTGATGAATGCCGGTGAACACAGCGGTCGAAACATTTTGAACCACAAAGACGAAGAAAATAGTTCAACTATAAACAGTGTAAATAAGATAAAGACATATTTGATATAAATAGAAAGATATACGACCAAATGTGGGATAATAGCTCTTCATAATTTTCTCTCGTTTGCAGCGCGAAACAGGATTTGACATCTCACTATACGTCCCCGTATGACATCTATTTGAACCAGCTTGTTAACTCGATGTTTCACTTTTTTAACACAAGTTTTTTGTATAAAAACAAAGAGAGTGCAAGATTGCTATGTGATGTTAGCTCTTCAATATGGCAGTGAATGCTGGACAATATCATCAAAGATGAAGGAAAGACTTGAAGCAACTGAAATGTGGTTCTACAGAAGAATACTGGATATAAAGTGGGGGATCAATTCCATATTACAATTAATATATAAACTGACCCCTCACTTTGTGGTCACATCAGTTTCTCTACATTTATATTCCTGAGATCCAAAAGCACAAGGAGGCATTCCAGAAGTTGAGTAAAGTATTAAGTAACAAGACAATTTCACTAGAAACAAAGAAGTGAGTACTGGATTGCTATGTGTTGTCAGTTCGTCAATATGGCAGTGAATGTTGGACAATATCATCAAAGAATTACAGAAACATACTGGATATAAATTGTGGGATCAGTTCCATATTACAATCAATATATAAACTGACCCCTCACTTTGCGGTCACAGCAGTTTCTATGCATTTATATTCCCGAGATTCAAAAACATATGGATGCATTCCAGGAGCTGAAAAGAGTATTAAAGAAGTGAGTACTGGATTTGCCAAGTAATGTCAGTTCTTCAATATGGCAGTGAGTGTTGGACAATATAATCAAAGAGGAAGAAAAAAAACTTGAATTAACTGAAATGTGTTTCTACAGAAGGATGCTGCGAATATCATAGATCGAGTATGTGAGCAATGATGTGGTTTTGAGAAGGATGGAAATGAAAAGGAAATTATTACTGACCATCAGGAAGAGACTGCTGAAGTTCCTGGGACATGAGGAGGAAGGGCTTAGAGAAACTGATATTAACAGGCCAGATAGAGGGAAAAAGAGACAAGGGAAAGCAGCGGATAACGTATTTGAAGGACCTGATCAGGTAGATGACGGAACGAGGATTGCGTTGTGTAACAGGAGAAAGCGTGCTAAGAGCCACCAGTGATAGGGAGACGTGGAAGGCCATGATCGCCTGAAAGAACAGGCCACATAGAAGAAGAATTTGAAAGTTTAATATGGTATCAAATTCATTAAGCATTTTTATTCATATAAATCCCTGAAATATCAATTCTCTTTTCCTGATGTTAAACACGTACGTTCTGATTTTTCTTAAAAACTACATTGATAGTCACATGTTTCGTACATGGTATTCACGGCAGCCTTGTGTAAAAACCCATATCTTTTGACTCAAGTCTTCTGTTCAGCTGTGAGAAAGCCGTCCAGTAATTACTGTAATATGGCAGGACTTAGACTACGTAACTGTTCAGAATTTATATTAAATAACATTTCAATAATCGCTATAGGGATTAGGTAGGATCATGTAGTGTTCGTTACTATCTAGCAGAATTTGTTAGAAGGCACTGCGTAGTTATGTATGCAGCTAGTGCAATGCTGATTCTCAATCCCTTGGTGGAGGATTTCCTACAATTGAAGTCGCCGGGTAATGTGGGAGGATCCCCTGAATGCATGAACGGCTTCTTGTTCGTGACTAAGGAGAGAACACCGACAAAGGAAGGCCACCAACTTTCGATTGCCTTGAAGACATATGTTGTATTTGCGCACGAAAGGGCTACGCATGAATAAATATATCTCCGGATTTTTAACCCAGATATGGGAAGGGAAATGGTCAAGTGTTCATCAGCGCGTCGGTCCTCTGACCACATCTAGTCATAGGCACTTATGATGATAATGATCATGAGATTATGCGATGTTAATCAAGGATAAGTAATTATTTTCTTCAACTTCTGTTCCATTCTTCAGTTTGCGAATAATATTAATGAAGTAATGACTTCTAACTCGAATAAAACAGCGTGTAGTTTTTTTCTTAACATTTCTAGCATTATGTCAAAGAACTATTAACTACAATGCGCTGTGTCATTGCTTAAATGATGTAAGAATGAAGCACGCCCTTTTTGTATTTCAAATTCCCGCATTGGTTGCAAAGATAAACCATAATATATATATATATATATATATATATATATATATATATATATATATGTATGTATTAATCATCCACATATAAGCCTGTTTCGCTCTATCATAGCTCATCAGTGCGGCTAGCCACATCCACTTCCTTCTGGCCGGGATCGAAACTCGACCGATTTGGTGTCTGTCGGAGTCGCTACCCACTAAGGCACAGAGAAGAAAAATTTTAATGTGTTGTATATAAGCAGTGTATACACACGCCAGTCATCGAAAGAACTCAATTCATTTCTGAAGAGTGATGCTTATATCGCAGAAGTGTAAACTGTTTTTAAAATTTTCTTCTCTAGAGAACTCAATCGTAATGAAAGCATAATAGACATGCATACAAGCCTGTTATATATATATATATATATATCAATACATTTCGAAAATTAAATTTCATTGAGTAGCTATTTCAGTGAGAAAACTCACGCTTCATCACCAACTATCCAAAACAAAAAATTATTTATTCAAATATGTTACAAAATTTCATAAATCGGAAGGAGCCCAAAATATATTCATACATAAAATTATGAAAAAAAATTAGGGGAATCAAGAAAGAAATTGGGGAGAGACGTTGCAGATTCTTCTTTTGGATTTTGTTGAGAATCCAGAGGTGAATAGCAAGACCACCCGACCTGATATGGAAACAGTTTTCAATCGACGGACGAATTGGTAGATTTATATACGTGTAAGATGGATCCTGTTGAGAAAAAATTCCTGGACCGACACAGCGACACAATCTTTTTAAAATTTCAAGAGAAAGAAAAACTAACTGCTTGGTCAATGAATGCAAAATATTTTCTTATAAGGAACGGCTATTATAACTATTACCATAAGAAAGAAAGAAAGAAAGAAAGAAAGAAAGAAAGAAAGAAAGGGAAATGGTCCCGAAACAAAGAAAGAAAAACTTAGGAAGAAATAATTATAAAATAAGAAAGAAAGAAAGAAAGAAAGAAAGGGAATTGGTCACGAAAAAAGAAAGAAAAAATTTAGGAGAAATAATTAGAAAGAAAGAAAGAAAGAAAGAAAGAAAGAAAGAAAAAAGAAAGGGAAATGGTCCCGAAACAAAGAAAGAAAAAATTAGGAAGAAATAATTATAAAGAAAGAGAAAAGAATGAAAGAAAGAAACGGAAATGGTCCCGAAACAAAGAAAGAACAATTTAAGAAGAAATAATTATAAAAGAAAGAAAGAAAGAAAGAAAGAAAGATAGAAAAATAGAAGGAAAAATGGAAATGAGACAGAAATAAAGATAGCAAATAGGAAAAAAAACCTGATATAAGAAAGAATTAAAATTTAGTATGAAATATATTTAAAAGAGAAGGAAAGAAAAAAGACGAAAATATGACAGAAAGAAATATGGTAATTAAAAAAGAAATGAAGAATAAAAGAAGGAATAATCAGAGAGAAAGAAGCGTATAATGATAATAAAGACAGAAAGAAGGAAATGAAAAAACAATCACGCACAAAAGAAATTGCATATAGAAAGAAAGGAGCAAACATTAGAACAAAAGAATTGTAATATGAAAACTATAGAGATAAAATATGGAAACGTGACAGAAAGAAAGTAGACAAGTAAGAAAGAAATTTTGTGATGAAAAAAAACAAAGGAAAAATTTAGTAAAAAAAAATTGTAGAAAAAAAAATTGTAGAAAAAAAAAGAAATATAAAAAACGGATATTGAACAGAAAGAAAGAAGGCAAGATATAAACTGCATGAACAAAGAAAGAAAGAAAATTAGGAAGGAATCTTTGTAAAATGAAACGAATGAAAAAATATGAAAATGTGACAGAAAAAAAGAAGTTAAGTAAGAAAGAAATTGCATGAATGAAGAAACAAGAAAAATGAAAAAGAATGTATGGCTTTCTCTTTTCCAATCTATTCACTCTTACGTAGCCCACTGCACACCAGTGGCCTTACCGCCTTGCTCGAGGTGATATGATTTAAAAAAAAGGAGGAAAAAATAGTAATACAGAAATAGGAGAAAAAGAAAGTACGATTCAAATAGTATGAACTCAGAAAGGGGAAAATTAGAAAGAAAGACTTAAACACTGAAAATGAAGAAAGAAAGAAAGAAAGAAAGAAAATGAAAGAAAAAGATGGAAATGGGCAGGAAGAAAGAAGGCACGTGAAAAAGAAATTACATGAACAAAGAAAGAGGAAAAATTACAAAGATAGAATTGTAATATAAAAAGAAAGAAAGAAAGAAAAAAGTCGGAAGTGTCAAAGAAATAAGATAAATAAGAAAATAGTTGCATGAACAAGGAAAGAAAGAAAACTTAAAAAGTAAGAATTACGTAAGAACAATAAAGAAAGAAAAATAATAAAAAAAAGAGTTACAGAAGGAAAATAAAGAAAGAAAAAATAAAAAGAAAGAGTTACATAAGGAAAATAAAGAAAGAAAGAAAAGTTAAAAAGAAAAATTGCATAAGAAAAATAAAGAAAGAAAGAAAAATAAAAAAGAAAGAATTGCATAAGGAAAATAATAAATGAAAGAAAAATTAAAAAGAAAGAATTTCATAAAGGAAAATAAAGAAAAAAAGAAAGAAAGTTAAAAATAATGTACAAATGAAAGAATGTGAAAATGAAATTACATGATAAAAAGAAAATGTGAAAGAATTGTAAAAAGTAGAGAAAAGGAACAAAGCTAGGCTTAACATACATTAAAAAGAAATTCAAAAACAATTATATAAGAACAAAATATTAGGGAAAAATAAAATTAAAGAATATTATAACGGAAAAAAAGAAAAACGAAGACTGGTAAAAGAGAGAAAGAAACAGCACAGAACAGAAAGAAAACTGAAAGAAAGTATGTAAATAAAATAGAGAATGAGAACTGTACAGTAAAGATTGGGCAAAAAGGAAAAACAAATAAAATAAAAATAGAGAAAGACAACTCTACGGAACAAAAATAAAAAAGAAAGTAAAAGAAAGAACGAGAACAATACAGTACAGAAAGAATTAAAAAAGGATCTCAAAAGAATTTTAATAAAAAAAGAGAAGTATGAAGACGAGTAAAAATAACGAATAAAATTGAAAAAATAAGAACTGTGGATTATATATAAATGGCATGAAATAGAGAATCGCATCCCCAGTATTAAACCGTGTGAGCAAAAAGAATAAAAACTAAAATTTATTCTGGTGGTAAAATTTCGACATAAGAAAAGACAAGGTTTGGACTGGGCAAAATAGCCGATACCGGACAGCCATAAGGAGCCTGTCTTATGAACGCGATAAAAGCAAGCGACCTGTACATGATGGCCGAATATAAACCTCAACTCTCAGACAAAATTTCCTCGCTCCCCACAGAGAAACCAAAAAAAGAAAAAAAGTAAATAAATAAATACACCGAACTAGGAGGAGAAAGAAACGAATGTGAAAAGTTAAGAAAAGCGTCTAGTGTTCGCCATCTTGCCACGGGGATAGCTAATAAGCTCTAATTATCCTTTCGTGCCCACAGCCCCAACCTTATTCCACAGCTTTACGAGTTTCTGGTCACCTTAGGGAGGCCATGTTGATTTAAGGGTTTCTCCCCCTGCCAATTCTGTGCTAAGAGACATTAATCAAGCGTTGTCCGGTTTGACTGTGACAGAGAGGTTGATTTTGGTACGCGAGCTCTGTTTCTGCTGCTACTGTTGGGATTGCAATGATACTGGTCATTTCGACTAAAGTTTTGGCGATTGCTACTATACTACTTGCCTTATAGACACAATGGTAGTTGTGGGCAATACAATTGCCAGTATGGTAGTGACAGCTCAGCGTTGCTACCGATGGTTTTTTATTTTAACTTTTCAAAATGACGATTACTATAAAAATTGCCGTTTATTGTTATTACTACTAATACAGTTGCTTTAAAACTCAAATCTAGCTACAATTTTAAAATAATCACTCTCCACGGCTTATTAAGAAAATTTACTAACATCACTAGGGCTTGAATACTATGGCTACTTAAATCCATGATAGAACTTACTCTTTAGTATTATGCCTCGAACTTTCACACAAAGAATCAGGGGTAGATTGAGTCGCCGAGGGGGTGCAAAAATTTTTTTTTTTTTTAATTTCTTATTTTTATTTTTCTATAGAAAGTAAAGTTAAGGGTAGTTTCAAGGAAAACAAAAGGAATACAGGTTCTATTTCTGTCAGGAAGCACATTTACCCTTATTATGACTACTCGTTCTAGACCGTTTTATTAATTTCAATAAAACAGGAATGTGAAATCAGACACGTGTATCGACTAACAATAATACTTGTAAGAATATCCATGACAAACACTGTGTTCGGGTCAGAACATAAAGCAAGCAGATATAGATATCGAAATGTCTCAACGTATTAGCAACTGAAAATTGTTTTTGCGTCATTTCTTTCCTGTAGTTTGGTAGCGGCACACATGTTTTGTAGAAGTGGTTAATGAGAAAATACAAATGTAGTATTGTTTCTTATACGTATCCCAATTTTTATTAATACGGCTTTTTGATTTAGGCTGGTTGAAATTAATTTAACTATTTAAAATAAACATAAATAAAACAGAGATGTCAAGAGAAACAAATATAATGACGAAAAATAACTTTATAATAATATCAAAATAAAAAATTAATTTAAAGATTGTGCACACACACATATAAATGTTTAATGCAAAGAATCTTTCATTTTAGTTGAGCAGGTACATGCCGATTTCGATGTTTTGTGTGGATACCGATATGATATACAGAACTTCTGAAACAAATAACAGCAGCACAAACGAAAATATTTACATAGGAACAACAGCAACAACCTTCATAGAAAGATTCAATAATTACAAATATCACTCAACATAGCAAAATACAAAAAACAACAAAACGCTACCCAAATACATATAGAACCAGAAAGAAAATAATACTACCACCGAAATTAAATCGGAAATAGTAAAAAAAAGACACAATCACACAGCAGCAATAGCAAAAGCTGTAAGTCATGTTTAAAAGGGAAACTAGTAATAGCCAGCTTTAAAACCAAAGTAAATTATTAAACAAAAGAAACGAAATAATGGGAAATTCTAAACATGCGAACAAATATCTACTTTGTACTACATAAGTAATAGTAGATAACAACCAAATCAAAATGCACAAAACAATCATATATATATATATATATATATATATATATATATATATATATGAAAAATATAAATATACAAACACTCAAAGAAAAAACAGAGAATAATATAACAACCACCAAACGGAAAAAAATCACACATAAAGCCCACACACTTAAATACATACACAAACCACCAGCCATTAACTAAAAAAGAAACACGTAGATCAAACATACCAGCATGGCAAGAAAAAGGTGAAACCATTAAAAAAAGGACAATACAATAAAAATTGGTCAACTTAAATGACAAGAACAAGCCAATTAAAAAGCAGATAAGCGGATACCTATTAAATACAAAAAACAATCAAGTAGACACCCATTCACGCGTAAATTAAAAAGCAATAAAAAAGCATTAAAAAGCAATAAAAATAAGTCAAACACCTGGACCTTAAAATCAAAAATGTTTTATGTCAACACAAGAAAAAATTATCGTTCATGGTGGATTTCTTTATGTTAACATCTCTGTAACTTCTCTGAAGATGGCTCATGTGAGCTGAAAGCTTACAACCAGCATAATAGAAAAATATCCAATGTTGGACAATTTTTGTCTTTATTTTCACCTGAAATTACAACCAAAATATGATGTTTAAAACGGCTCATGATTAAACATAACAGACATTCATTGTCTCTTATATTTAACAGTATATATTTAGAAAATTATCTGCTGCCTCCATACACTATATATATATATATATATATATATATATATATATATATGTGTGTGTGTGTGTGTGTGTGTGTGTGTGTGTGTGTCAACATTAACGTTAATACCAGCGGTGACAGACAGTTTCAGGCTTAAAAGTAATAGGCAGTTAATCGCAGTCATTCAGCTTTAAGATGATGAAACTTTTCCACGAATTTAGTCAAACAGTTAAGTGTCATACGTGATACACGCTTGGGCGATCATGTCTCGAAAAAGACATGAATGGCTGGGAAGGAGATTATCCCGCAATAGTTTGCCATTACTTTCTGTGGTAGACTGGTTGCCAACCAAGGCTCTGAGCCCAATTTGTCCTGATATTTAGCTCATAACTCATAACTGGAGGGGAGAGACGGATTAATACCTTAACCAAGGGTATTTGCACGTAAGTGAATGCGAGGAATTCAACTGGAATTTGAACTCGGCTCCCCGATTTCTCGTTCCGAGCCGATATCCACTGCACCACAACGCACATTTGCCCGTCTTACTGCACATAAATTTATAAAGCATGGTACAAAAGAAGTGCTTATACAAAAGGCACAGAAATTTCATTAGAATTTTGAGAAAATTACTAATAATATTGCATATTTCTCTTTCTATTTCATCGAGAATCTGTTAAATATATAATAGTAATACAAGACCTGGAGGGACAGTGATATTTTCATGCATAGGCGAATTTCAGTTACTCACGTGAAACAAAGAATGTTATCTTAATTTCAAAATTGAAACGGGAAATGTCCTAATAATTTTATAAACGGAGTGATTTATCTATCTGAACACCATTACTATACCTGTTTGAACTCCCATAATTCAGTTTGCCTTGCCATGAGCAACAAAGCCTCTGTTCTGTCGACTCGCCAGATGTGAGAATCCACTTGAAATCGCTGAGGGTATTAACGTGTTGTCAAGGTACGCAGTGACCGAATGCTCTACCTTGATAATGATGACCAGAGTTGTCTGGTTAGGATTATCCTTGGTGACAGACAAGTGACGCCAACGTTCACAGTCACTATAAATGCTGACAGACGCATAACCGGAAATTCAGCCCAGTCTTTCGAAATCTCTCGTGGGATATAAGCGAGAATAAGGAAGAAGACAACGGCAACGACAGCTCCTCACCTGCGCTAGGGATGTTTCTAATTGTACACGAGAGAACTGACGATGTGTGGTTGCACTAATGGGTTAAGTTTCCCTTTGCTTCGTGGTGATTATATAGTAGGGATGGGACGCAGATCTCATGTGTTCATGGATCCCAATTGTCAACAAAATGAGCATAATTATATATATATATATATATATATATATATATATATATATAACAGAAAAATTAAGACAGACACGTTATTTCATGGTAATCTGGGGTTCAGGAGTATTTCAGGCGAACCATCATCAACTTCCGTCTTTATTGTACAAAAAATTTTACACGATTCGTGTAAAATCTTTTGTACAATAAATGTCTTCATTTATTTAATATTTGCTCTATATATATTTATATACATATATATTTTGAGCTCTCTTAGAGTGTTATCCTACCACTGTATGTACAGTATACTCCTTTAGATTCTTCTGTATCTACACCACATATATATATATATATATATATATATATATATATATATATATAAGACTAATAACAAACAGGAAACATTTATCAATCTAACATGTTTCACTTTTATCAAACCTATATCAGAGAATGAGAGAAAAAAAGACGAAATGAATTTTGGTATTTTTACTTTTGTGTTGTTTGATTGACATTGGTCAGTCATGTTTCACATACATTCAATTCTTTAACGTTCATATGATTTGAGTTGTTCGAATATTAAGGAAAGGCGACGCGTCCATGAGAAGATTCAAGAAATGAACGAATTCCAAGCCTACCTGATTATACGCTAAGACCGTGAGACGTTTACTCTGAATACGCTGCTGATATTTTAGTGTTTAAAGAAAGACAGTCACACAATTCAACCTTCCCTATGTGGTGAAAACATGGTTAAAAAATTTCTTTTTTCTACTCAAATGGGACAGGAAACAACAAAAAAATTCTAGGTCTTGCACAATTTCTAGAGTAGCACTGGTATATCCATTCTCACAGCAGTTTCTTAAAAAAACTTTCGCGTTATCTTGAGTTTATTCACAGTAAAATCCAGTTGGATAATTTGAGGAGAATTGTTTTTTTTTTATTGTTTACTAACATATTGCAGGTTATTTAAATCAGACATTGTTTTAGATTTTTATGGTGCTCTTCTACGAGGAATGGATTCTTCCTCTTACTATATATAATTTCTTGCGTAACATCCGGAAAGTTGTTGACGACAGCTAGTACGCAGTTAAAGCCAGTTACTAGTCAGGCAATAAGCAGCGTAACTTTATCGTTCGGACTTACTTATTTCTGTTTACTTAATTATTAACACTTACTTTGTGTATATGTTCTTGTTATACCAATATACTGTGCTGAACTTACCTTTTGTGTTCCGTGTTTTACTTCCGGAACAAACCAGTCACTACAACTTTACGGCGAAGTTTCGCCACAAAACTTCACAAGAAATTGGCGACGAACATTCACAACAAGATTGTAAGAATTTATTTTTGGAGATACTAATAATTTCGTGATACAATTCTAACAAACTAAACGACATCTTTTTTGCCCACAATTGGGGAAAGATGTCGCTCAAAGCTTCCAGAACCAAGGTGGTTACCAATATAGGTATTGACTAGGCTCGACGACGTTGCTTAATCGTACGGAACCGCTGTTTCAAGATAAACAATGTGGTTCTACAGAAATTATGTTTAATATAAAATTAACCAAACAAAATCAACCAACAAAAACTGCACTTATAATTGATATCAGGAAGAGACAGTCGAAACACATAATGAGGAAAGAGGGCTTGGAAAATCTGATAATCTCAGGATATATTGAAGGCAAGAGATACAGAGAAAATCAACACACAGCCTACCTGGTAAGCTTGAGTGAATAGATAGGTAAACTTGAGCGAATAGATGGTGGAGTGATAGCAAATGGTCCGATTTTAATCACATTTGATACACTCATAGACAAAGACATAAGAAACGATATTCAGAAATTTCAAGGTTACAGTTCTTACAATAGTGCAGATAATCGATAATATATATAAAAGGGAAGATGTTTGTTTGTGTGTCTGTTTATCTGCCTGTATGTCTGTATTTTTTTCAGCTCTTTTATTTGAGTTTTTGCTTCGGGTTTGGTTCTAAGTAGGTATAATTGTAGCTCTTAGTCTCAGACATGATACCATTTACTCAGAGGACTTATTTAGCCTTCAAAATTCAGTTTACGACGGAAAAATCTTATTTGATATCGATACCAGGAAATCAAAATTTGACTTACATCCATTCACTTTTCTTTCAGTCTACGGTTTCGCTTTAACTGGAAACAACTATTGCTTTTTAGTCTTTCGTGCTAACGTCGAAAGAGTGAGCTCCAGGACCATGGATTAGTTTTAAAGTTTTCATTATACCCGAGCAACGCCGGGCTATACTGCTAGTTTGACATAATTTCGTAGTCTAATAGCTGAAATGATCTCAAATTTTAAGAAAATTTGTAAGACTAATTTAACTTATCCCAGTGGAAATCTTACAGGAAAATTTATGCGGTGAGCTAGTGATAATGATGTTGAAATGGCTACCACGCTGGACAATCTCTTCAAAGATGAACGAGAGACTCGAAGCTGCAGAAATATGGTTCTACAGAAAGATGCTGGCGATACCATGAACCGGGCATGTAAGCAATGACAAGGTGCTGGAAAGGATGCAAACGAAAAGGAAATTTGTAGTTAGCATCAAGAAGAGATAGCTGAGTTTTATAGGAGACGAAATGAGGAAGAAGAGTTTGGAGAATTTGATGCTCACAGGACAAATAGATGAAAACAACGACAGGGGAAGGTACCGTAAGACATACTTTACTTGATAGGCTTCAGTGGGTGGATGGCGCAACGGGGTTTAGGAGGAATACCAAATGGAAAGTATTGAGATCAACAAGAGATAGGGGTAAGTGGAAGTCTATGATCGCATAAAACCTGAAAGGACACGGCACATAAAGATAAAGAATCAAGTTCAATCTCCAATTAAAATATTTTAAAGAATAATGATACGACACTCATATATCCATATGCGTCTCCTAAGTCGCTCTTGCTACCTTATCCACAAATTATAAAAAAAAAGGTTTCTTGTGACCCAGCCATAATTTTCCCTATTACTCCCACTCATGAACAGAAATGCACAAACCTTCGTCATCATCCTGCGGCCTCGACCGAGATCGAACTCACTACACCACTCCAGTATTCCCTGTGTATTTGGAACCCTGGCGCAGTTTGCAGTAAAATTCATAATCTTGTCAAATAGCTGAATACTTGATGCTTCGCCAGGGTTACCAAGGGTGTTTTTATTGCGACACCAACACTAGATGGGTTGCCTCCAGGCCCCATTCTATTATTTAACCCATAACTGTAGGGAAGGGTACCAGTGCTGAAGTGAATGCAGGGTACTCAACACGGCTTACCGATTTCTCTTTTCAAGCCGATATCCACATCCGTCACTGAACGCTTATAGCGCGATGCATTCCCAAGTGGACACCCATCTAAGTATTGACCAGGCTCAACGTTGCTTAACTACGGTGATCGAACGAGGACCGGTGTATTCAACGTGATATACCGTAAGCGTTACGCTTAGGAAACAAACCCTTGGTGTCATGACCAAATTATTATTAATATTATTATTTACTAACTTGATTCGGTTTTTGGGTTTTATCCAAAGATTTTGCATTATTTTCTAAATCCTGCTACATTTTCCCGACTGGCGTTGTACACGTGCGTTTGGGTTTAGGATCAGCTTTGGAATATTCTTAAAAGTAAGTTTTACTTTTGCTTTGATTTTATTTTGTTTCATTATTTGTGGCTAATTTTAAAATAGTTTCATGGTTGTTTGAACGGGTGTTCTTTACATTTTTTCAAAGATATTTCTTTGACCGGAATTTAACTAAGTTAAAACTTAGTTAACCCACCACCGCTACCTTTTTTGTTCTCTTTCTTCTTCTTCAATTGGAGTAGATAGTTTAGACTATAACCCCGTTCACACTCCACCCACGTCTATTGAACAGGTGTAGAGGCTCATCCCTTGTTCCCTGTTTAGGATGTGGTTTCCGGCTTTCTCTTTTCCAATCTTTTCACTTTTTTTTTCAGTTGGAGTAGATAGACTAAACTATCGCCCGGTTCACACTCCACCCACGTCTATTGAACAGGTGTAGAGGCTCATCCCTTGTTCCCTGTTTAGGATGTGGTTTCCGGCTTTCTCTTTTCCAATCTTTTCACTCTTACGTAGCCCCCGGCACATCAGTGTCGTTACCGCCTTGCTCGGGGTGATATGATTAAAAAAAAAATTAGACATCAGAATATTTGCATTGCTAAGCAATGTGGACTTCTGAATTGACGAAATACTCTAAATGTTTCAGTTTTCTTCATTCACGACTTTAATTGCTATGTTTAAAATCTTCAACGCACCAATGACCTGGACTTCCAAAAATAATAATAATAATAATAATAACAAATATTATTATTATTATTATTATTATTATTATTATTATTCAATTAGTTGTTTATATTTATTTCTATTGTAAGCACGTTTCCTTTCGATCAGAGACCTAAGGTCAAAAATGGATCCATGACATTTTCAACTGATCATTTCTGTAAAAAAAAAAAAACACAACCTAATATCGCACAGATGTTACATAGAAAAATCTCTGCGTAATATTTTTTAATCTATATTTGTGAATACAATCTTTTGTTTTTCTGTAAGACATGGGCTACCAGGGATCACTTTAATGAGTCTCTCGGAAGCTTTTACAATCTAGAATTACTGATGTCCGCATTTGCCACTTTTTTATTTTAATTTCTACTTCATGATACTTGTATTTTTTAAGTTCTTCAAAGATATACTACAATCTGCAGGAACTGCTATGTCAATAAGAAAGCACATTCTGTTTTTCTGGTCTTTGATCACGATGTCTTGGCGATTGGTATTGATTATTCTGTCCGTGTGTTCTATAAAATTGTTACAGGTCCTATCTTCGGAACCGGGTTCTGTTGATATAGATACCAGTTTCTTTCAGCTTTCTTTCGCGTACAAGTTGCATATTTTCTAGTGCAGATATCGACCTATCCTATTATACCGAATGTTATATTTATTGGGTGCTAACACTCTGCAACCTGATAGAAGATGGGTAATTGTTTCTGGATATGTACATGTGGGGTCAACACAAGATTTTACTATGTGTGCTTGGTAATTTCTAGTTAGCAAACATTGGTCTTGTGAGGCAAGAATAAAACCATTAACCATGCAATACGTAAGCACTAATCGTTATGGGCTTTGTCTAGGCGAGCTTGTTTGGTACAGGCTGAATATTAACTATGAAGAAGCTTATCTTGACATCTTTTCTGCATTTGATCAATTGCATTTGCTTTCTTTCTAAGGGTCTTTACCTCTTCAATGCTTGTATTATGGTTTAATCGCACTTTTTTAACTAAGTGATATTCCACTTGGAATTAATTGTTTTCCTTTATTACTGAATTCATGTTCTCTGACACAGATCATGATGTAGTCTTCTGTAGTTTCCACGTATATTTGAAAACAGATCGTTGTGGTTTTTGTAAGACAAATTATTATTATTATTATTATTATTATTATTATTATTATTATTATTATTATTATGTCATTTTTCATCATACTTTGATTTCTTCTATGATTGCACTACCAACCAAGTCTGCGGGAAGACTTAAGGCATGTCGTGGCATGTTGTTATGGCTCCATTTCATGTTTTTTCTATCTTCCCCATCATCCCTAGCGTTACATAGACAAAGTTCTCTTTGGTGTGTGGGCTGTACTTAATAAGAAATTTTTTTGTATATCTCTTAAGCTGGGGTTTCCAGGGATTATTTCAATATGTTGTTTTGTTCCATGTTTTCTCATTTCAAGTGCACTTACTATCACTGGCACAACTCTTGTTTTCAATTTCCACATTTTTTCTATTTCAATTTCCAGGTCTTTATATTTTGACAGTTTTTCAAATTCCTTGGTTGCTATGTTACAATCCGCTGGACAAGCCATATCAATTAAATAACAAGTTTTTCTTTCTGGTTTTTAACAATAATGTCCGGCCTATTTGCTTCAGTTTTTCTGTCTATGTAGATGGTGTTATCCCATAGAATGGTGACATCTTCTATTTCTGTAACCGGTGCTGGGTGATGTTCATACCAGTGTTTGCATATTGCCCCAATCTATCGTGGCAATTTTTATATTCATTTGGGGCAAGTACAGAACAGCCTATGATTAGATTATTATTATTATTATTATTATTATTATTATTATTATTATTATTATTATTCGTTCATCTTACGGTTTTTTTGCTTTCATTCAGATACCATGTGTTATGGGTGTTAGCCATAAAGTTCTGAAGACTTCTTAAAGGACAGTATACTATACGTTTCCCTATTTTCTGAATGTTGGCCTTTAAATTCGATGGCATAATTCATCAATGATCCCACATTATTATTATTATTATTATTATTATTATTATTATTATTATTATTAATTATTATTATTATTATTATTTCCTTTTTTATCATATTTCGATTTATTTTATAATCGCACTACCTACCAAATCTGCGAGAAGACCTAATGCAGGTTGTTGTGTGTTGTTACGGCTCCATTTCATGCTTTTTCTATCACCCCTATCATCCCTCGCATTACATAGACAAAGTTCTCCTTAATGTGTGTATTTAACAAGACATTTTTTTGTATATCTCTTAAGCTAGGGTTTCCAGGGATTCTTTCAATATGTTGTATTGTTCTATTTTTTTATCATTCCAAGTGCACCTACTATCACTGGCTCGATTCTTGTTTTCAATTTCCACATTTGTTTTCTATTTCAATTTCCAGGTTTTTATGTTTAGACAGTTTTTCGAATTCCTTTGTTGCTATGTTACAATCCGCTGGACAAGCCATATCAATTAATAGACAAGTTTTTTCTTTCTGGTTCCGATTTCTGATTTTGTTCATACTTTTTATCAGGTCTGCGGTAAGATCTAAGGCAGGTTATTATGGCTATATTTCATGAGGTTTTCTCAATCAACCATAATACAACTAACGTTACATCAACAAAGTTCTTATTAGTGTGTGGGCTGTAATTATCAAGACAATGTGTTATATTCCTCTTAAGCTGTGTTTTCCTTTATGTTTTTTTTCAGTGTGTTGTTTTGTTCCTTTTTTATCATTCCAAAAGCGCCTACTACCACATTTATTTTCTATTTCAATTTCCAGGTCTTTGTACTTCGATAATGTTTTAAATTCCTTGGTTGCTATGTTACAATCCACTGGGCAAATCATATCAATTTGTAGGCATTTTTTAACATTTATGTCCGGCATATTTGCTTCAATTTTCCTGTAAAGATGGTGTAATCCCATAGAATGTTGACGTCTGTTTCTGTAGGCAGTACTGGATGATGTTCATATCTGTTTATTTACTTATTTTCTAAAGTCTTTGTACATTGTCCATTGTAAATATTGACCCACTATATCGTGCCGATTTTTATATTCATTTAGTGCAAGTATTATTATTATTATTATTATTATTATTGTTATTATTAATAGTAGTAGTAGTAGAAGTAAAATCTCATTTACCTAGTTACTCGTTTAATTTTATTTTGAATTATTCATTAGCTAACAACACTTTTGACAAAAGAATTACGTTAGAACCATTTAATTTATTTTTTGTTGCCAATTTCAATATTTCTTCGGAGTAATTGATGGAAAACTTTTCTGTGCCATTTTTGTAAAATTAAGAAATTTCTTTAATTGTCATTACTGTTTACCCAGCACATTATTGCTTGAGCTATCTGTCAACTGATTACACAAGTTAGACGTTTATCAAGGTTATTTCGAAGCATTAGAAAAATGATTTATAGCTTACCCAAAATATCATTGATAGCAGTGAAGCTGGTATTCTTCACTTCGAATCTCATATAGCTTGTTTGCAAAACAAACTTGTCAGTTGAATGGAAAAATACCAAAACAAAGACGACTAAATCAGTGATGCAGGCAAATTTTTAACATCTCGGCCCAAAGGAAATCTACTGCGGAAAAAACCTTTGCTAAGTCTTTAGTATAAATAAAGAATGCTTGTGAATCGATGTAACATGATCTATGAGATACTATGTATCATTACACTGATCAATCGCTTTACTCATAAATCGAAAAGAGAACATTTATTTGTATCACAAAACTCGTCTTCATGTTGCAAAAGCGAAACAAAAATGACCGAATACTTAGGATCTAAGTCTCTTTCATACAAACTCTTTTCAAGAAAATTACCTTCTGAATATTATTCTTGCTTTATACGTCGATTTTTTACTAATAATATCATGAACTGTATAAATAATTTCTCTTGCAAGAATGCTAGACAATTCTGTATCAGTGTTGTATTATACATCGCTAATAAGGAAGTAATGTAATTTCCAACTGGAAATGGAACAGTAAGTTAATATTATCAAAATTCAATTAATAATATGAATGAATATAAATAACTTTCTGTTAGAAAATGCTAGACATTTTACCTAGGCCTCAACGCTATCCTTGACAGTTCTGTTGCAAGAGTGACTAGCTTCTTCCACTGGTATGGGCAACTCTCCATCTGATATGGTCAACTTTTCAATGTTACACTCTGACGTAACTGTCTTTAGTCCATGTACGAGAGTCATTCAATAAATAAGTTGAACGTTTCGGCATAAGGACTACTAATACAGATAGAAACTTTTTTTCAACGTAGTCTCCCAACAGTGTCACACATTTTTCCCATCTATGCACAAGCTTCCGTATTCCCTCAGCGTAACAAAATAGCTCACAGCACTTTTGACTTCATCGTCACTTTCAAACTCTCGTGAATGCTTTTAAGGAACCAAACAGGTGAAAGTATGAAAGGGCAAGGTCTGGACAGTAAGGGGGATGAGGAAGAAGTTCCCAGCCCAGCTCTTTGGTGGTCTGCACCGTTTGGGCTGCTGTGTGAGCTGACCTTCGAGTAGGCAAGGTCATCATGGACAATTGTGTGTGCTGTCCCAACAGATAGGCTCAAAGTCCTTGCAATGTCATCCACTGTCATCCTTCTGTCAGACTGAATGAGGTCAGTGACTGATTCGATAAACCCAAGAGACCTCATTTCTTTAGGCTTCCCAGGCCTGTCTTCATCCTCAACACTGCTCCGTCCTTCTTTAAACAATTTAGCCCACTTGTAGACATTTTTTGGCTAAAATATTTGGCACCATATATAGTTGACATTCTCCTATGAATTTCAACTGGTTTGCCCCCTTCAGCAACCAAAAACCTGATACCTGACCTCTGTTTAATCCCGGAGCATGCTTCTTGGTCCTCCATCTTTGTTAATCTCTAAAACTCTCAAAGTTTTTTTCAATCTGCAAAAAAATTTAAATCCCTTTGAAAAGAAGTAAAGGAAAAGATTTAAATAAAGCAAGCTTCTATCTCTATTAGAAGGTCCTATACCGAAAATTTCACCTTATTTATTGAATGACCCTTCTTTAACAAAAGTGTTAGGAGATTACATAATAACACCCAATCCCGTCACATTAAGTCGTGCTTAAATGATTCAGTTTCATGTTCTTTGAACATTTATCAAGTTGGATTTACAAAAAGCAGTCATGGTTAACGGAATCAAAGGATGCTTCCTTAATATTCAATAGCCTGGAATCGTTAAACGAATAAAACTGTCAAATAAGTACGTTTCTATAGAGGATGGATTGGCCAAGAAAAGGTTATATATAAATGCAACCACAGTCGTAAGTTGTGCTTCCATTTTTTTTACAGTATTTCTTTCTTTACTGCAACAGTAGCCACTTGTTTATTCTGTATCTATTTACACTGATTACATGTGCACCACTGTCCTCATCTTTCTTGTTAATATCATGAGGTTTTCGAATCTAAGTCTACCCTACTTGATATACGACATTCTTGACAAAATATAACGGATCTGTAATGTCATCACTCCTGACAAGGCATTTCTACTTTAGCCTCTTGCACACCTACCTGACATGGCTTCCCTCTGTCTTATCGACAAATATTTTCATGAAAACAGTTCTAACGATTTTTTCCTGGTACTCCGAGTACATGAAATTAAGCGTGTTACTAGATTGGCAATTAGGTCCCACAATTTTACAGTAAAAAAAGTAAATGCAACCGCCACTTCAACTCCAACAGTTTTATTTTTTTGCACTTCCCACCCGTTTGCTGGCTTCTTTGATAATTCAATCAGTCAGTTATGTGCCATACGTGATACACGCTTTTGGGCGATTATGTCTCGAAAGAAACATGACTGACTGGGCAGATGGTTATCCCGCAGTAGGTTGCCATTACTTTCTGCGGTAGACTGGTTGCCAGCCAAGGCTATAAAACCCAATATGTCCTATGATTTAACACATAACTGGAGGGAAGGGAAGAAATAATACCTTTCCCAGTGGTATTTGCGCGTAAGTGAATGCAAGGAATTTAACTGGAATTCGAACTCTGCTCCCCGATTTGCCGTTCTGAGTCGATACCCACTTCATCAAACGAACGATCTTCAGAAATCTTAATGCAACGTCAGTCGCCATCTTCTGTCTTCTTGAACCCTGTTCATTTTTGTAATGCCCTCAATCCTCTTCTCAGTTTTCTTTCAAATTCACTCCTTCTCTCCATTTTCGTGCTCGTAACTTTACCGCCTTGCATGGGGTGAAATGATTACTTTTTCTTTTTTCACTGATCATAGTACTTATATAATACTGCTCAGCTATTGGGTTCATGTTCAGAGATTTAATTTTGGGGAGTCACATATGGCACAAAAACGGATGCTCTGTGAAAAATTCCTCGTAGACCCCACATACGCGTGGTCGGGCTCTCGTCTATTTACCCCAGGTGTGACTAGGATAAAGTTCTGGCGTACAGAGATTGATCTCTTAATTACTATATCAACAAATTTACCAACCAACGCTTCAGTCAACCAGGAAATATTGAGCAGAGAACATGGAGACCTAATTGTTACCTGATGAGTACTGATAATGCTTGCCACGCTTGACTGCACTCAGTAAGGCTTCGATTTTTTTATAGTCCTTGAATCCTTGCTTTATTTCTTTCTTGTAGTCCATACTGAAGATATTAGGATATATTACTGGTTTCATTTCTCTGGCTAACAGATCCTAGGCCCGACGCTCTTCCTTATTTTTATAAATGATCTCCCAGACGGCGTGGCGGACAAACATAACCTCGCTTCTGATCTTGAGAGAAATCTACATTCTGTGGCGGATTGGGGTAAGACGTCGCTTGTAAATTTCAATGCGTCTAAGATCAAGCTGCTGTCTGTCAATCATCACAGGCGATCAATCCTGCCTCTCATAGGTATAGACCAAGCGAGTCTCCCTGAGAGCAATACACTGCGCCTCCTTGGACTTACTATCTCTCCCAATCTCAAGTGGAACCGTTACATTGAGTTAATAGCTAAACCCACTGCTAGAAAGGTTGGGTCACTATGTTTTTTCCGCTTTAATCCATCCTGCATAAATACAAATCGACCATTCATCCGTGCATGGAGTACCGCTGTCATATATGGTCAGGCGCTCCTGCTGTTCATTTCAGTGTTCTTGACAGGCTCCAAAGGAAAATCAGTAATGCGATAGGTAGCGACTTGGCGGCTCGACTCCAGCCACTTTCCCACCGACGGGATGTGGCTTCCCTCTGTCTGTTCTATAAATACTTTCATGACTTCTGCTCCAACGAACTTAATTCACTAGTGCCCCTGCAACAGGTGTTTACTCGTGCAACTAGACTGGTAACTGGGTCTCACCCATTCACAGTTAGACTCAACTAAATGCAAACGACAATTCTACTCCTGTAGCTTCTTTTCTCGTACTTCCCGCCTGTGGAACTCTCTTCCATATTCTTGTTTTCCTGACGGCTACAACCTCCAGGAATTTAAATGCAATGTCAATACTCATCTCTTTACCACTTGACTCTAGTTCTTTCTACATCAACCTGTATATCCTTCCCTTTCTCTCCACCTTTGCAACTGTCATCACACCTGTATTCTCATCCTCCTCTTGCTTCTTTCTAACTGGTTCGTCTTCCTCCTATCTAATTGTTCTACTCTTATCTAGCCTCCTGCGCACCAGTGGCGTTACAGCTTTGCTTGGTGAAACGATTAAAAAAATATGTATATATTGATAGAGTGGGCTTCAAATATTGTTTCATCGTGCCGCGTACAAAGATGAACTCAGTATGCAATTTCTGAGTTGAGCCTAGCTTGATACAAGATATCCTTAATGTTTAATTTCTTTTTACAAATCTCACCACCTTTCCTTCTTTTTCTTTCTTTGTCTTCTTTATTTATTTATTTCTCATTTTTATCTTTCTTTCATTCATTTTTGTTCCTTGCTTACATTTTTTTCTTTCTGTATTTATGTCTCTCTCTTTATTTATTTCTCTCTTTCTTCCTTTCTTTTTACTTTCTTTCTTTCTTTATTTAATTTTTTTTACATATCTCACCTCCTTTCCTTCTTTTTCTTTCTTTGTTTTTTCTTTATTTCTTTATTTTTTCTTTTTTACCCATCTTTCTTTCTTTTTCATTCTTTCTTTCTTTTCTTCTTTCTATCTTCCTTTAGTTTTTTTCTATCCTCATTTAGTCGTTTTTACTTTTTTATATTCTTTTTTCTTTATTTTTTTTCAACCTATCTTACATCCTTTCCTTCTTTTCTCTTTGTTTTCTTTCTTTATTTATTTGTTTCTCTTTTTTACCTTTCTTTTTTCTTTCTTTTCTTCTTTCTATGTTTCTTTGTTTCCTTATTTATTCTTTTTTACTTTCTTTCTTTTTTATTTCTTTCTTTTTCTTTCTACCTATCTCACCCCTTTTATTTTTTTTCTTTCTTTCTTTCCCCTTTCTTTCTTTTTTTTTTATTTATTTATATCTCTTTCTTCGTGTAGCCTAGATTGATACAAGACTTCGAAAGCCGAAAATCGAAATCACCTCTTCGAATAAACGGATCGCCATTACTCGACAAAACACGCTTCTATGTGTGTTTGAGCTGTTTTTAAATGTTTAAATAATATTTTAAATATCATATAATAAGAAACATACCTTAAACTTTCGCGTTTTAAAACTCTGGTACTTCAGTTCAAATTTACATTCGAGGCGAAATGATCAATTTATTTCTTATAATTACAAAATACTTAGCAAGCGCAACGTTCATTTACTCTGCGTTATTCTCATGGGATGCATTCCATCGCACAATTTTATTTGAAAATACTAATATATATTAGTAACTCTACTGCAAATTCAAAAACTGAACCAGCACTTAAACTAGACTACGATTGAATAATTTTAAGAGGGCAATAACATTGATTGGAAACTAAATTTGAGGGTGGAAACGGTTGCTGTTTTATTTAATGAAAGAGGGTTTTCGTGATTGAAAATGAAAATGAACATGAAACTGGTTATATAATGACGAGCTTGAGAGATCTTTTGCTTCTTCTGGCAAAGTCTTCCTTCACTGATCAGCAAATAAGTGGCCGTACAGCAGGAGATAAGAGGTACACAGTAGAAGAGAAATATTCATAGCGATTTAAATTAAAAAAAAGAATGAGGGATGAAGTATTTAAATTGAAGTAGCCTCCATTGCATTTGTTTTCGTTTTAATAGCATTCATTTCTTTATTTTTATTTCTTAATCTTTATTAATATTTCTTCGACACTTTTTTCTACTTTCTCATTCTTCATTACAAAAATCTA